>CM061547.1:35402500-35947051 GCA_030864215.1 Capsicum pubescens
GAGCTCATGACAGTACGATAGATAAAGGTTGAATTCGATCTCAAGTTTTCACTCAAAAAAACTACTTTCCAACCACTCAATCATGTCGTTACGAGCGACCATCCTCCTTGGGACCCACAACTACACATATGCTGCTCTAGTAATCTGTTTACCGTTCAATAACACACAAACTACACAGGACAAACAAAAACACATCAGACAAATCCCACGCAACGAGCTCACGACAATACGATAGATAAAGGCTGAATTGGATCTCAAATTTTCACTAAAAAGAACTACTTTCCAACCACTCAACCATGTCGTTAAGGACGACCATCCTCGTTGGGACCCACAACTATACATACATATGTTAGTTGTACTAGTAAAATTAAATGGGTTTGACTATTAAGCACCAAGGATACGTCTTGTAAATTCACTTTCCTGGTAGTCTCATATGACCTGACAAAGTCTTCTTCTTCATTCATGTACTTTCTTTGGGACGTGTCTGCAATTATTAAGTATTACTATTATTTGTGTGAACAAGAATTTTTTCCCCTTAACAGACTTCCATAAGACTATCAACACTCCTAGGATCCATCCCATTTTAGCTTTTTGGGAACTTTGAGGTACATCACAAACCTCAAAAACAGCAGTATTACCTGGCTTTTGTTTCTGCTATTTTGAGGTACTTTTGCTTTGACTTCCTATTTTTTTTTGATTGTTAATGATTTGTTCTGTGATGGGGTTTTCCTCTTTTTCCTTTTTAAGTATTCTTTATGTGAATCTTGGTGATGTCTATGATTTCAAATAGCTAGTTTATAGTATTACCTTGCGGGCGTCTTGTTTCTTTTATTATCTAGGGGTGTGATATCCATTTTTGTTGTTTGCTTTTATGTTTTTCGTTGGTTATATTGTTATCTGTCCCGAGCTGGGGTGTATCAGAAACCCCGCCTCTCTACTTCATTTGAGGTAGTGGTATGGACAGCGTACACTTTATTACCTCAAAAACCAAAAACTGCAGTATTACCTGGCTTTTGTTTCTGCTATTTTGAGGTACTTTTGCTTTGACTTCCTATTTTTTGGGTTATTAATGATTTGTTCTTTGATGGGTTTTTCCTATTTTTCATTTTTAAGTATTCTTTATGTGATTCTTGATCCCCAGAAGGGTCTACTTGATATTACTTTAAGATCAAGAATTCAAGCTTAAATAAGTTGTTTTTTTCCTCAAAGTTTGAATCTTTATGAAAATCTCTCTAAATATTGGACTTGACAGTTTGTAATCTGGACTGGTAATTGCTGTTTTCCTGTTTTTTTCTCGAAGTTTGAATCTTTTTGAAAACTGCACCCAAGGTTGTGGCCTAGTGGTTCAATAAAGTGGAATGAGCACGATGAGGTCCAGGTTCAATTCCCAACAGAGACAAACATCTGTTCTAGCCTTGGTAGATAGTGTTATCTAATACCTGTAGCTGGTGGGAGGTGACAGGTATCCCGTGGATTTAGTCGACGTGTGCGCAAGCTGGTCCGGACGCCACGGTTATCCAAAACAAAAAGGAAAAGCTTTATGAAAACCCCTTTATATATTGGACTTGATACTTATAATCTGGGCTGCTAACATTTACTTCTTTTCCCTGTTTTTCTTTTTTGGATTTTATTGGGGTTGATTTTGAAGCAAATATTGAGCTAAGAGTACTATCATGAGCCTTGAAACAAAGATATTAGATTGATTCTATTAAATGCCTCAATTAGATAAACCATGATTGTATATATACTATATTTCTGTATTTGTATGACAAGAGGAAGTTGCTTGGGCGGTAAGCACACCTTACCTCCAACCCAAAGGTTCGAGTCAACATGGGAGCAAACAAGGGAGGGAGCTCCTAGAGAGGGGTTAAAAAAGAAAAAGTTGTACTATGTATTTTTATATGTTCTTTCGTTTTATGTTTTCTCAAGGTTGTAGTGTCGATCTCATAAACAGTTGAACAAACCTTATGTTTTTGGTTGAGAAGTTGTTTTTTTATTCTTCACCGTGTCCACCTCTTTTAGTCGTTGTGCTGAGCGTCTGACCACCAAGGCAGGGGTAAGCTCTTTGTCTAGCCTTGTGTGGTTCCGAGTTTAAATAGTCCCGCTTTGGTTGTAGACAGGGTGAAAATGGTCTCCTTATGCGGCTTTGGGAAATCCTTGCATCATGAGCTAGCTTTTCGGGTTGAGCTAAGCTAATAGTTTGTTTCTTTAACGTTCCATGCTCCGTCAAGTTGATAATCTGAGTTGAAACCCTTTTGCTTGGTCGATGAAGAAATTCCCCCTCCCCCAAAGTTGATGTTGGTTTGGACTTGGGCTGTCCGACTTCTTTTAGGCATTAAGTACCCTCTTGTACCAATCTTAATCATGATGTTTACGCCATCTTTTTATATAGCAGTGCATACCTATAAACTGTGATGTTCCAGTTTAGATGGCGGTCATAGTGAGACTTTTCTTTACTTTCGCAGGCATCGATATCACATACAGAAGGTCATTGTTGCATCCTAAAGTTATGACTTGCTTCCCTTTATTCTGTAGAAAACATCACTCATCAACTAGGCATCCATCCGAATTTGATGGTGGTAAGCACTAGACGTCCGCCGTTTATATAATTTTTTGGATGGTTCTTAATAATTGTGCCATTCAACGGTCTTTTATCATTTTGTATATCGCATATAATTTGTTCTGTACGTTGAAAATATTCTAATAAGTTGATTCATAACAGAGCTCTCTGGCGTCAAGAATGTCACGCTTTTCTCGTATAAGCAGTTAAGAATTGCCACAGATGATTTTAGTCCCGTGAATAAAATCGGAGAGGGCGGATTTGGTTCTGTTTATAAGGTAATGACAACCATTTTCCTTATACCTTGTTATGAATTTTTGGTTCAAATGTTATGTCTTTATGAGTCTTATGAATTCTTACCGTGCGATGCTGTGAGCAGGGAAGGCTAAAAAGTGGGAAAATGGCTGCGATAAAGGTTCTTTCAAGTGAATCAAAGCAGGGCGTCAGGGAGTTCTTGACAGAAATTAAAGTAATTTCAGACGTTGAGCATGAAAATTTAGTCAAACTCTATGGCTGTTGTATAGAAGACGATCACAGGATTTTGGTCTACAACTATCTTGAAAATAACAGCCTTGCTCAAACACTTCTTGGTAATTCTATTTTTCTCGATCTCTCAACTTCTAGTTGTTACGAGCATTTTAGACCTAATATTGAGTCAGTTTATCTTCCTTTGAATGTATATAGCTCAACTATTCTGGTGTGCCTGTATCTAATTTTCACTCGGGATTTTTTTTTAACCGCTCCCTAGGAGCTCCCACCTTTTTGCTCCCTTGGTGACTCGAACTCACAACCTCAGGGTTAGAAGTGGAGGGTGCTTACCATCCGAGCAACCCCGTCTTGTCAGTCTTGGATGGGTGCAAACTAGCTAAGTTGTTAATTTCTTACATCAACAAATTGCATTGCCGGAATAACCTTTTTCTTGTTTCTAGCAAGAGCCAACTAGTGTTTCTTGGCGATTGTTGTCAATCATCATCTTCAAATGCTAGACTGGATTATATTATATGCTTATAACATGGCAAATACATTTGAAGTTGTCCTTATTCAAGGTGTAGACGCCGTGCGGATTTAAGAAGAGTATTTACCAAGCCAACCTCTTGTAACACGATGTTTGAAGTTTTAGTTCAATTGAAAGTTAATCGAGAAGACCAAGGGACGTTATGTGCTTCACATGATTCAGCACAAAGTTGATGTAAATCGCATGAACTTGAATAATCTATCTGTTAAATGAGTTGACAGATTCTGGCGTCCCGCGTCCTTACTGAATCTTGAAGAATTCTGTCACTTTGCATCTTGCTCCTTCTTGTGATTTCTATATCGTCGATCGACATACAGATTCCTTGTGTGCTTTCTTGGAGGAAAAGTAGATAAACACATTGTTCTGCATATTTTGCATACAGGTGGAGGACACAGTAGCATCCAGTTCAGTTGGCGAACACGGACTAAAATTTGCGTTGGAGTTGCAAAGGGGCTAGCTTATCTTCATGAGCAAGTGAAACCACATATAATTCACCGTGATATCAAAGCGAGTAATATTCTCCTCGATAAAGACTTGACACCCAAGATTTCAGATTTTGGCCTGGCAAAGCTCATTCCCCCTAACGCGACTCATGTTAGTACGCGCGTTGCAGGAACCATGTAAGAATTCTATCTGCAAATTCTTCCGATATCTCTTCTTGTCGTCGTGGTGTTCTTAAATTCCATCTCGAGTTCATGTTCAAAAAGCATGCTAGTAGTACGTTTCTTTTTAGATCGATGCTGTCGTGAATAGAGGAGTATCTAACTTCATGCGCTCAAATCCACGTCTTTTGTCCAGTGGTTATTTGGCGCCAGAGTATGCAATTAGAGGGCAGGCAACACGTAAATCAGATGTTTACAGTTATGGCGTCCTTCTGATAGAAATCGTCACTGGAAGATGCAACACAAACTCACGATTACCTATTGACGAACAATATCTCCTTGAACGGGTATGCCTTTTCAAACCATACATACATTTCATTTTAATGATCACATGATTGCTGCATATGGCGAGAACTCAAGCAAAAACTGAAACTCGATACTAACTGATTCATGAATTCACATGCGGCAATGACAATCATCACGGCAAGATCAACATAACGCATAAAAGAGAAGAACGAATCATTTTGCTTTGCTTCTCTCTTTTCGCTTGCGTCTATAACCTCTAAATGACTATGTTGAATGCTTTGGTTGACGACAGACGTGGCAACTTTATGAAAGAAAGGAGCTGGTATTGCTAGTAGACACGTCTCTAGACGGGGATTTTGATGCTGAACAGGCCTGCAGGTTCTTGAAAATCGGGCTCCTATGCACTCAGGACGCCTTAAAGCTTCGGCCATCCATGTCAACTATTCTCAAGATGCTAACCGGTGAGATGGAGGTCGATGACAAAAAGATAACGAAACCAGGGTTGATCTCCGATTTCATGGACCTCAAGATCAAAAACAACGCGCCTAAACTTCACCCTGAACAAATCAACGCGGCATATGACTATGTGTTATCCTCGGACAATACAACAACTTTGCCATCGACGAGTTCTTCTCAAGTTAACTCGACATTCACAACTGTTGCATATGATCAAAGCATTTGAGCTTAAGATTTTGAGTGAATGGAAAATTTTGGAGTGGTGGAGGGAGGTTCCGCCATCCCGACCAGTGAATCATTAAGATTCCTTGTTCGATAGAATCTTTTACGTTCACAAGTTCTGTCGTTCCCATCACTTCTGACTTGAAGGAAAAATAGTTTTTGGTTAAATATTATACTTTCAACTTGCTTTGATTCATTCTTTTTGTATGCATTTTGGGGTTGATCAGCATATGTAAATTGTTCACATGTTAGATATATAGTGTATGTTGTAAATTTGGTTGAGTTGAATTCAAGAAATGTAATTCTCTCTAGCTGGTAAATGGACAAACTGTCAAGGGTGTTTTGGTCATTTCATCTTTAATTTACTCTTACCAATTTCGGTAAAGTTGCAGCCACGTGACCAGGAGGTCAGGAGTTCAAGCCTTGGAAACAGTCTCTGGCAGAAATGCAAGGTAAGGCTGCGTACGATACACCCTTGTGGTGGGGCCCTTCCCCAGACACCGCGCATAGCGGTAGCTTTAATGTACCGGGCTGTCCTTAATTTCGGTAAGTAGCTTAGTCGGTTGAGTCTCTATCTTTACGAGGTAGGGATAAGCTATGAGTATACTCTACTCCGGAAAAAAAGACTTAAGTATTGATAAAGATAACCGCCGAATCGGAAAAATTTGGGTGCTATCATAAAGCTTTGTATCGGCTAGGTTCACGAGTTGGAGATAAGCGGACTCGAACCGCTGACATCCGCCGCTAGGTAAACTACCGCCTCTCAAGTCCCCCGACCGATTCTACCATAGAAGCCAATGATAGAAAATTACTCCCACCAAACACAACTTACAACTTTCATCGTACCTCTTATGATGCATCGTATAAATCGTATTCCATAACGCGTTCTACAATTTGTATTCATCGAATTTCAAACAGGCGGTCTCAAGCACGTTAGTAGCCTAAAGACAAAATTGGGCTCTCATCTAATGCGATTTATATGTTAAAAAAGTGATTTACTTACTCGGTCATTTAAGAGTGTAAAAAAATGAGTCTATTAAAGATAAAATTAATTAATGTTCGATGTGAATTTAATCATACAATCATCAAATTTGTTTAAAGATTACATATTTAGAAACTACATGAAAATTTAAAAACATGTATAAGACATAATAGTTAACTAACAACCAATCGACCCTTACGATTCATAAAATAAATACCGTATTTAGGTTAAAGCCTCTCCGTTCGACTACACCTATTCCTTCGTTGAAAAATTACATTACAAATAAATATTTTTTTAACTTAAAATATCATATATTAAATTATTTTAACTTTGCCATAATTTTTTTATTTTTTATTTTTGGAAAAAAGGGGGGGGGGGGGCATGACAAAATAGTGTCCTTGGATTCTCTGTTTGTTTAAAGGTCTTTATAGATTCTCTTGTCGACATTAATTTCTTGCTGTCTAAGAGCCACATTTTTATTTTATAATAATAATAATAATAATAATAATAATAATAATAATAATAATACAATTTTTCTAGTACGAAATAAAATAATAATAATATTATTATTATTATTATTATTATTAAATAATATGCATTGAATGATCTATTTCTTGTTGTCATGCACTGTATAATTATTAAATTATATTGACAACTCAATGTATTATTATTATTATTGTTATGCGGAGCCATCATTATACATCTCAAAGAAATTAAAGTATCTATAATATCGTCATTTAACGAAACGATAAGAAGAGCGGACTTGACTGGCATCAGACTTTAAAAGAGATACCGTTTATGTATCGATATTTCAATAAAAATACTTGTATGCATAAAAAATACGGACGGAGCCATCATTATACATCTCTTCATTGATAAAGAAAATAAAGTGTTTGTAATATCGTCACTTGACGATAAAAAGAGGGGGCTTGGCCGGTAGTCTGGTACCGGGCTTTAAAATAATTTTTCTATTAGTCTGCTGTAACTAACAGTCCTCCATTAATTATGTATAATCATTTCAATAAAAATACTTGTATGCATAAAAAAATACGAGTGAAGTCATAATTATACATCTCTTTATTAATAAAGAAATTAAAGTATTCGCAATATTGCCACTCGATGATAAAAAGAGGAGGCTTGGCTGGTACGAGACTTTAAAAAAGTTTTTCTATTTATTAATACACTACGCGCTATAGCTAACAATCCTCCATTAGTTATGTATCAACATTTCAATAAAAATACTCGTATGCATCAAAAAAACACGGGCGGAGCCCCCACGATAACATCAAAGTTAGGAGGCAAAGTGTGAAGTTAAAAACTTAAGATATAACTTTACTAAATACAAAAAGTATTGGGACTACTTTGTAATTTTCAAAACATAAACAAATGGCGGATAAGTCCAAATTTCATTCAATTTCAAATAGTAACTTTTCAACAGCACACACGACCAGCTCAATTATTTATTTATTATTATTATTATTATTATAACCTATAGTTGTAAATTTTATAAACTATAGTATATTATACTGTTCATAAAATCTATACCTACTCACACTTTACACCCTCTCCTGATTATTTTTCCATCTGTTTTTACCTGTAATTTTCATTTGATTTTCGTTGATTTCTAGGTTTTTTAGTTGTAATGTTGTTTATGTAACAATTTGATTTTTAAGATTCTCTTAATCTTATAATAGTCATTACAAAAACAAGAATGTTAATTAAGTTTTTTTAGTAACATTTGAGTTTTTGGTTTTTATAATCGTGGTGTTCAGATTAACTTTAATGTAACGGAAAGTATTGCCTAGTGTTGTTTTTGTCTATGTTGGAAAAAATTGATTTTTTTTTATAACCGTGGTGTCTGGGACGAATATTAGGTAACAGATCACTTAGTGTTTTTTTGTGGCTGCTGGGAAAATTTGATTTTTTTTGATAACCGTGGTGTCTGGGACGAATATTAGGTAGCAGACGGGAAGAATCACCTAGTGTTTTTTGTGTCCGCTGGGAAAATTTGATTTTTTTTGATAACCGTGGTGTTTGGGATGAATATTAGGTAGCAGACGGGAAGAATCACCTAGTATTTTTTTATGTCTGCTGAGAATTTTTTTTTTTTTTGGTAACCGTGGTGTCTGGGACGAATATTAGGTAACAGACGGGAAGAATCACGTAGTGTTTTTTTGTGTGTGTTGAGAAAATTTGATTTTTTTTTGATAACCGTGGTGTTTGGGACGAATATTAGGTAAGAATCACCTAGTGTTTTTTGGTGTCATTTGGGAAAAATTGATTTTTTTTGATAACCGTGGTGTCTGGGGCGAATATTAGTTAACAGACGGGAAGAATCACCTAGTGTTTTTTGGTGTCATTTGGGAAAATTTGATTTTTTTTGATAACCGTGGTGTCTGGGGCGAATATTAGTTAACAGACGGGAAGAATCACCTAGTGTTTTTTGGTGTCATTTGGGAAAATTTGATTTTTTTTGATAACCGTGGTGTCTGGGGCGAATATTAGTTAACAGACGGGAAGAATCACCTAGTGTTTTTTGGTGTCATCTGGGAAAATTTAATTTTTTTGATAACCGTGGTGTCTGGGGCGAATATTAGTTAACAGACGGGAAGAATCACCTAGTGTTTTTTTGTGTCTGCTGAGAAAATTTGATTTTTACTTTTGGAGCAAAAGAATGGGAATTTGCTATTCATCAAGAAAAGGGAAGAAGAGTGAAAATGAGGGTAAAAAGATTGATTTGAAGTTGAGGAAGAGCAGTGCTTTTAATGGTGATTTTAGTACATTTATAAGCAAGTTGAGTGCAGGAGGAGGAGGAGCTGAGGTGGGGCTGGAGCAGATTCATGGAAGGTTAATTGGTAATGGTGGTAGTAGTGTTGCTTGTTTATATACTCAGCAAGGGAGAAAAGGTATCAATCAAGATGCCATGATTGTTTGGGAGGTTTGTTACTTAACTATCTTGATGATAAAATAGTGTATTTATGTTATTTTCCCACTGTTTGAGCTGAAAGTCTATCGGAAACAACCTCTCTGCCTCTCACAAGTGGGGCGGAGTTAGGTAGGGCCAAGGGGTTTCGACAAAAACTTGCACAGTTTATGCATGATTAAAATTACTTTTTATCTATATATAATAGATGTTGAACCCCGTGTGATTTATTCGTGACTTGCACATTTATGCATGATTAAAGTTATTTTTTATCTGTATATAATAGATGTTTAACCCCGTGTGATTTATTCGTATGTTTACTTTTCATATTCTGAACTTCCTTAGTGAAAGTGCGTGCTCCGAGGAACACCCAGTCTTAGACCCCTCTTGTGGGATATCACATGCTATGTTGTTGTTGTTGTTGTTGTTGTGTATTTTCCATCATTTTTGCATCTAATTCATAGGGTACTTGTCATATCCCACTAGTACTGAGTTTGGATGCACTCTTGAGTGTAAACGAAGTTGCTCGGACTCTCCAAAAATGTTGCCGCATCTGTGTCGGATCCTCCTAAAAAACACTACTTTTGAAGGATCCGACACGCACTCGCTGACATTTTCGAAGAGTCCAAGCAACATAGAGCATAAATGTGCATGAATGTCTTAGAATTAGAATCTGCTATTTGTTGTTCCTTAAGCACCTAAATGTGTATGTAAAAATTGAATCTTGGTGATAGTGTCAGCTATGAACTAGACTGATGCTTATGCTTACTATAACTCTTTGAAGAGGGTCTTTTGGCAACAGCCTCTCTACTTTCACGAGGTAGGGGTAAGGTCCGCATGCACTCTACCCTCCCCATGTCGGATTTCGCTGGGTAGTTGTTGTTGTTGCTTACTATAACTCTATGGGCTCCATTTTGGAGTTCATTATGCTGATTTGAATTGTGCGCTCAGGAATAGTGCTGAGTTTATTTTAAAGGATTATGCTTCGATGTATATGTCATAATTGGAATCTCATTTATTAGTGTTAATAGTTGAACCTTCATACGAGCTCTTCAAATATTGATTAGGGAAGTGTAAAAGGATGAATAATCTGAAAATGGATCACATTTCCAGACTGCTGTATTTCTTCTTGTACCTTTTTGTTTGCTTTTGGGTTGTGCTGAATCTAAAAGTTGAATCTTTAAACAGTCTACACATGCTATTTTGTTCTTATGCTCTATGTTGCTCGTACTCTCCAAAAATGTCGACGGGTGCATATCGGATTCTCCAAAAGTAATGTGTTTTTGAAGTATCCGATACGGGTGCGGCATCTAAAGTGAAGAGCCCGCGCAGCTTAGCTTATGCTCTTTCAATTCATCAGCTGGGGTAGCCGTCTTAGCAAAATAATTTTCCTGCTGATTACCAAACACCGAATCATAGTTCGGTCAAAGCTCTTTATCCCGGTCCCTCTTTGGAATTTTAGTTGGAGTTCTGCTTCATCTAGTTACCATCATTGTTGAGCGTCAAAATTGTTTATCTATTATCTCTTGTTTCGGCGTAGCTATTGTCTCTTGTTTGGTTTTATCTGTTATTTGACAAACGATAAATTAATTTGTTCTTGTCTATTGGGTCAGTTAATGACTTGGTTGGAATGTTTCTACACTAGAATTATTGTTCGAGAAGCGATACAATTCTCTGTGGAGTATTTGATGGGCATGGTCCTCATGGTCATATGGTTGCACAGAAAGTTCGAGATTATCTTCCAATATTTCTGCGATCAGAGTGGGAAACTAAATCCTATGGTGATCAAAATGCTGTATCTGAGAACGGAAATACTAATGGAGGCTTGCATTTTGACGACATTGTGGATGATGATTTGGTCGAATCAGTGGAAGCTCAGAACAATGAAAATTTCCCAGAAATCCATCTGCCTCTTAAGAGGTCAATATTAAGGGCTTTTAGATCAATGGATAAGGAACTGAAGTTACACCCCTCAATTGACTGTTTCTGCAGCGGGTCAACTGCTGTTACTTTGGTAATGCAGGTAGTTACCGTAATCTTGGTTTCGTTTAGCTTCAGCTGGAATTGATGCATTTAAAACTAGTGCAACGTCACTGAGACTGGAAAAGCAGTGTGGTCCATACTTGTCCGATATGCATGTTTTTGAATCATTCTACATCAGTATCTAAAAAAAAGGACAGCCCGGTGCACTAAAGCTACCGCTATGTGTGGTGTCCTGGGAAGGGCCCACCACAAGGGTGTATCGTACTAAGCCTTACCTTGCATTTTTGCCAGAGGCTGTTTCCAAGGCTTGAATCCGTGACCTCCTGGTCACATGACAACAACTTTACCGGTTACTCTTAGGCTCCCCTTCTACATCAGTATCTAAGTGCATGTATTTATTTGCTTCTTCTGTCCAAAGGAGGATACAATAGTTTCTTCTTGTAAGTAACTCAGTATCAAAATCATAGTTACTTCTAGAGGACCTTGGTTAGTCTGCATATATGGAAAACTGGAATTGCTGGTAAATATACTTTAACATAATGCGTTCAAGCCGAAATCTTCTTCAATCAACACATTTGCATTTTGTCAGAAATGCAGGGTCTTTTCTTTACCTTGCACATCATATTGCATGTTAATTAGTTTGTGTCCCGACTTATTTAGAATTTACTTTGTGATTCTTCCTTAACTATTTCATGACTTTGCGTGTATGTAAAGTCATGTAGATTTTTGGATTGATGTATATCTCTGTTGACCAGGATATGATGTTGAAACATTATACTTCCAGAAACTAATAACGATTGAGTGGGAAGGTTTGCACGTGATTCTGCTTTAGCATCGTTATATTTGCATCATTAATTGCTTAGCGTCTTGAAAGAGGGGATAATAACCGATCTTCTGAATGTCCTCAGGGCCAGGATATATTTGTTGGTAATGTTGGCGACTCGAGAGCTGTTTTGGCAACAAGAGATAAAGACAACTCCTTAACGGCTGTGCAGTTGACAGTAGATTTGAAGCCTAATCTTCCAAGTCTGTCTGTTTCTTTCTCTTCCCTGCCCCGTTCAACACACGCTGTGCACATTAGCTGAAGCTGAAATCGCTTAAATTTATTTCAATTGTTTGAAATCAGTAGTTTTTGTCGTCTTCTTGCAGGAGAAGCTGCTAGAATCCATAAGTGTAAAGGAAGGGTTTTTGCACTGCAAGACGAACCGGAGGTTGCACGTGTGTGGTTGCCAAACTGCGACTCTCCAGGTCTGGCAATGGCGAGAGCATTTGGTGATTTTTGTCTCAAGGATTTTGGTTTAATTTCTGTGCCGGATGTGTATTACCACCACATTACCGAAAGGGATGAGTTTGTCCTCCTTGCGACCGATGGGGTACTTTTCTTTATCTCATGTCGTTTAATCCTCTCTCAACCATACAGACAACATACAACATCTTATTCTTTGTGATACCACATGTACATTTTTGGTTATTGACTTTCGCGATGTAGGTTTGGGATGTCCTTTCTAATAAGGAAGCTGTGGATATTGTGGCCTCCGCTCCCAGTCGTGCAACAAGTGGCCGAGCTCTTGTTGACTGTGCTACTAGAGCATGGAGACTAAAATATCCAACGTCAAAAAATGACGACTGTGCTATAGTATGCCTTTACCTAAACTCCACACCTGTACTCGATGTCAAGGTGACCGAAGGCCAAAATAAGCTGACAAATTCCCCCGAAATGGAAATTAAGACAAATACTATGGTCGGAAGTAAGCTGACAAATTCTCCTGAAGTGGAAATTAAACCGAAAAATTCTCCTGAAGTGGAGATTAAGTCGACAAGTACTATAGATGGAGATGTTGGAATATCAGATACTGAAGTTATTTCTTCTCAGACTGTCGATTGTGAAGATCTCAGTACGACCAAGGGTTCCAGTGAGATAGTTCCAGTCGTTGAGTCCCTGGAAGAACAACATCCGGATAAGGGTCTCGGCCAGTCTAAGAGAAGTATAGCTGAGTTCCTCTCAACTGCACAAGATGACGAATGGTCAGCCCTCGAGGGAATTACCAGAGTTAACAGTCTTCTTAGTCTTCCTAGATTCTTGTCTGCTGGAAAAAGGTTGGTTATGCGACATCAACGCGTCAATATCTAGAGGTTAATCCGATGGCCTTCATCGGTATCCCTTCCTGCTGTTGTCAAAGATTCTGTAAATGAAACTGATACGTGTAATACTACAGCTTTAGAGTTAAGTTGCCATATCAGATGGCCGAACGGCCTGAAGCTATGTTACTCAGACTCTCCAAGGATGTCATAGCATTCGTGTCAGATACTTCAAAAATGCATGGCTTTTGGAGGATCTGACACACATCCCGAGAGTATCTTTTAAGAGTCGGAGCAGCATAGGCCTGAAGTGACAGATTGTTGTTCTTGTGGACTATCCAAATTGGCAATTCCTTTTTTTTGTAGGAAAAGTTGTATTTGTTGCTTAAATTTGTGTACAATGTCATTGAAGAGGGCTTAGTTGGAAATGAGTGCTTGTCATCCGAACAACTTGCTTTTTGTCGTAGTCAAACTTAGAGTTTCAAAACATCATTGATAAAGTTAGTTTGGTAAAATACACCTCTAAGAGCTCATTTCGTACGAGGGATAAGGGATAACATGTTCGGTTGAGATAAAATCGGGATAGCTTATACCGAGGTTGCAGTGTTACTTTTACCTCACACTGAAGATGGAACAATAATTTCTGAATAATGAATTTCGAAGTAACTTATTTCACAAGCAATCGAGCCTTGAATTCAAGTTTTTTTGCTTCCTTACGAGACGTGTCAAGTCAATTAAGGTCCAATAATACAAAAGAAAGTACTCTACTTCCTTCGCGTTATTTTTCTCTCTCACTTATTTCTAAAATAGATTTTTTTCATTTTAATATGCCAAAAAAAACTAATTACTTTTTCATATTCTATCTTAGCATTAATAGACGTATCAATTATTATTATCTCAACCGAAGTGCTAAATCAAACGTGACAAGTAATCATAAACGGATGGAATATACTCCCTTCGTTTGCTTTTACTTATCACTAATTTCCTAATTAAATTTCTATTTTTACTTTTCATTTTTGACATATCAAAAAAGATAAATTTTTTCCTATTTTATTCTTACTATTAATTATTTTTTTTCTAAATTAATTTCAACATACAATATAAACATCATTTAATAAGAGTATTATAACAAAATATCTATGTTATAATTGTTTTTCTTATTAAGCGCGTTAACTCAGAATATGACAATTAAAATTGAAAGGATGTACTTCCTTCGTCCCAAATTTCTTAATTTAATTTTCTATTTTACTTATTTTTTTTTATTAATTAAGAAGAGACAATTTTTTTTTTATGTTTTATCCTTTGTATTAATTATTTTTTCTTCAAATTAAAATGTAAATATTATTAAATAAAAATATTATGATGATAATTTCAATTTGAGATGGGTAATTTGGGACGGAGGGAGTAGTATAAAATGGAAGAAGGGAGTAATGAATTTCAATGAGCATATCACATTTCCCAATAGAAGATAAACACGAGTAAATAACCAAACAAAACCAAACCCAAATCGCCTACCCTTCACAAATATAAAATCACACACAAATTCACTACACAACAAACTTCACACCTTCCCCGTTGTCCTCACCGTCTCCTCCGTCTTCCGTCGTCTTCCTCCCTCCGCACCGGCGACAACCACCGTATATACAAAAGTTATGGCGATGAGAGACTTGGTCACCGGTGCTCCGAGCTGTGGAGAACCTTCATCTTCTTCTAATCCTCTCGGTGCTCTCGCTAACGCTCTCATCGGCTCTTCTTCTAAGACTCAGGTACCTACCTGATTAGCATTTAAACCATAGTATAAGCAATCAGCTTATCAATACTGAATTCGGAACCAAAAAAATGGATGATATAATTTATTATTGATTTATAATCTTATAGTACATGAAGAAATTTATATATCGATGTCATTTTAGCTACTTGTTTGTTATGTATTTCGTGTAAATTGCTAAGGAATTTGTTCGATTTGCTAATTGAGTAAAGCTCCACGAGGTTATTGTTTAAAGCTGTAAGCAAGCAGCTTATTAATACTGAATTCAGAGTGAAATGGATGTGTATTGTTCGGATTAAGGTGCAGTTAATTGATTGGTTAATTGATATATAATCTCATAAGCGAGGAAATTTGTTCATCGATGTCTTTCTAGCTACTTGTTTGTTATGTATTTCGTGTAAATTGCTAAGAGATTACTTCGATTTGCTAACTGAGCTGAGTTTTAGTCCATTCTAGCTGAAACACCTTTAGAGAAACCTCGAGAAGCCTCTACGAGGTTATTGTTTTAAAACTGTTGTTGATATTCAATATCATACACAAAGAATTCTGTTCATTGATGTCTTTCTAGCTACTAGTTTGTTATGTATATTGTGTAAATTGCTAAGGAATTAATTCAATTTGCTAATTGAGTTGAGTTTAGTCTATTCTAGTTGAAGCGCCTATAGATTCTCAACACTGTTGTATTTTTGAAGTATAAAGTCAAGCAGCTTGTTACTAATACTGAATTTGTTTACCACAAAGCAGATTCTCTACAAGGTTATTTATAACTGTTGTATTTGTTTAAGCATATAAGCAAGGAGCTTATTAATATTGAAATTCAGAGTGAAATGGATGTATATGATTGGGGTAAAGGTGCAGTTGTTTGATTGGTTGATATGCAATTTCATGCAAGGCTACTAGGTTGTTACGAATTTCGTGTAAATTGCTAACGATTTAGTTTGATCTGCCTTTGAAGCATATACAAGCAAGCAACTTATTAATACTAAAAGTGCAGTTGGATTGATTGGTTGAAATGCAATCTCAGACACGGAGAAATTTTTCTCTAGCTGCTTTTTCGTTACATAGTTGCTGTATATTTCTGCTGATTTAGTTTGATTTCCTAATTGCTAATTTGTGCCGAGTCTGTGTTATAGCTTGCTAGTTCCTACTTAATTATCTAATAATTGTTTATGTGTTAATAATATACTTCATTTCTCCTCGACTTAGAGCTTGTGTGACTATATCTTAATTGGAGCTGGTTTGTTTCAAACTCTTGGTGCTTCATGTAGTTGAGTTTAATCCATCTAAAAGTGGGCAGCATTTATTCTGGGGTTGAAGCACCTAGAGATTTTCAACGGTGTAAACCTCTATAAACTTGTAATTGTTTGATTGATCTTCAAATAATTCATGATTGGAAAGTGATCACCGTGTGATTTCGTGCCATCAATTGGAGTAAAGATAATGGGAAGTTAACTGGAGTGTGCAGTAAATACTTCGGGCCTTTCTACACAATAATTTGAAGCAGCTAAGGGCAGTACTCTATGAGCTCAAAGCAATGTGATTACATGAATTCTCCATGATTTCAATCTGAAGGCTTAGAATTAGAAACATATCAATAAATCAAGGTGATTGTTGTCCATTGACTCGTTGGACCTGATAGGTTGTAGGTCTTAGTCTTCTCAGCCTATGCTTGATACGTTGAAATAACTTATTTTTCTTTATAAGATGTTGACCGCTCTTTTATTTCCTCTCAACTTTTGAAGTACGGAGACACATATGTGCATATATATATATATATTACATATAAAAGATCCATGAGTTCCTTTTTTCATCTCTGGAAAATTTTCATTCTTTTCAATTACTATTAGATAGAGCTATACAATTCTAGTATGCTACTTTAGTTGCGAATAACTAAAATCAGAGCTTACCTGGTTTGATTGTCCACTTCTCTTAGTCATGGGGGAATCAAACTGATGTTTGGAAATCACTCTTCTCCCCTTATCAAGCTGGATGATTACTCTTTCTGCTAATTCATTAACTTAAACAGTTTGATGGTTTAAAATTGACGGAATTTATTACCTGGTATCTGTGATGTTGGAAGATAGCAGGTACCCGGTGGAATAGTTGAGGTGTGCGCAATCTAGTTCAGACACCAACATTATTCCTAAAAAATTACTGAAGGAGTAGGCGTTTCTAACATCTAGTCTATTCGAAGCATTTTTCTTTAGAATAGTTGTAAAATGTTTAGGTTACATTCATATATCTGTATTGAAAAATTTTGTGGATAAAAATAGCCTGAGAAGAACACAAGTTAAAGTCTGGATTAGCTTAGATGGCTTTTCAGAGTCTACGTGTTTTGTGCGTAAATGTGTTATGGGCTTGCATTAACTTGATTAATGATTCATCTCTCTTACAGGAAAGGCTTAAAGAGATCCCTACTTCGGTAAGTACGTCGTCCAATGGCAACTTCCTTGCGGGTGTTGAAGAACCATTGGCCACACTTCCAGGATCAGAGTTTGAACATCCACTGCAGCCTAATATTCAGGTTAATATATATAGATGCTCGTGGGTTGAGGAGGGATCCACATGTGAATGCAATACTCACTTGTAATACAACTTTCTCAGGGTTCCCAATTCCTTCAAGGGTTTCGTTCTGCGGACCAGAATAGGCTCGCTGATGCTTGGGATGAGATACAAAGGCCTCAACTTCCTTTCGCTCATGGAAGTCAGAACATGACAAACATCCCTTTGGAGCATGCTCGACTTCAACCAGATTTGAATGGTAACACTAAACAGTCTCTTCAATCATTACTTTTGATGAATTTCAATACGAATAGCCTGCAAAGTTGTTGTTGTGTGTATTTGTCGATATGGCACTAAAAAGTCTTATATCTAACTGTGGAAAAGCCTATACGAGTTCACTCGTTGTGCTTCAACTTTTCGAATGACATGATAGATATCTGTGCCTTTGAGAATAACACGATAATCTTCTACCATAGAGGTTAAAGGCAGACTTGGGAAAAGGATTGAGCTTGTACTTAGATCGCATTGGGCATTTCCAACTTGGTGTTTTCCTTTTCAAAAGAAGTTGGATAATTAGCGAATATCAATAAGCTATGCTGATGGTGATTGCAAATATATGTGAAGGAAATAGTATAATATGACGTTTGAGGCACTAATTTCACACACTTTATTGTATGATCATTTGACTTTGATTGCCTTTTCTCCAATCTAGGGCCTCCGCAACAAGTGTTGTCAAGCTTCCTGCACTCCTTTGTCAACAGCAGTCATGGTGGTGTTCCATTTCGTCCTGCTTCATTGCCTTTATTAGGTTTATCAGAAGGTGACAAGCAATGCATACGGGACCGTAGCACGATCATGGCCCGCCATTTTTTTGCTGATAAAAGTGAAGACTTCATAAATGGACAGGTTTGGTTTCTATACATGTAATGCCACTCAATTAATGACACTTAAGGTACAGTGAGGTATCAATGAAACAAAATTCTCTAGTTTTATTTATTAAATTTACCGTTTCTCGAATTTGAAATCTAATATGGTATTAATAGAATAGATGTTGGTTAATTATCTGGAAGATATAAATAATATCAAAACAGAAAAAAAAATAGCTTATGTTCTTTGGTGATGTGATGTGTGAATAATGACGTTGGTGAACTGTATTTTCCATCCATCAGAATTCATCATTAGTTGTGAGATTTTGTGTATGTATTTGCCAGTGATAGACTTTCCAAACTCGGAAATCGCCAAGGAAGTTGATAGACTTTCGTAACTGTAACTAGGAAATCCAAACACGTCATCTGAGAAAATTGTGTATTGGTGTATATGAACAAGAGATAATTGTTGTTTCAACTCCACACAGACAGAATATTGTGGTTTGATGAGGGAGCGGAGAGAGTGTTGTTTCAATGGTAATACTGTGTTGTGTTGCTTCGGTCATTCAGTTATTGAAATGTGCTGAAATACGTCTGTGCTCTCTGTTGTTTTATCTATTGTGTCTTCCTATAACTATTGTATAACTAACCTAACTATCTTATTCATCAGGTTAATGCTCTATTATCTTCTTTAGAAATTGATAGTCACGCTAGGGCAAGGGGCCCTGTGCCTGGAAGATATCCCGAGCTTGAGGAGTATTGGAATGAATCTTTAGCTATGAAACCTGCACCTCATGTTGCAGATGGATGGATTAATGAGTTTTCACAGAACCGAGTAGGACATGCTGACCCCAACTCTTGGGTCCAATCATTTGAACAACAACATGGTGCTAATGGCTGGGCATCTGAATTTGAGCATGTAAGAAATTTTTGTTGAACTCTTGTATAAGGTGAGGTTGCATTTTGGTCGAGAGGGGAAGTGAAAAAGAGGAGAAGAGTCTACCTTTATGAATATTGTCATACTTGGTGGAATTAGATTCATCATAGAACAATTTGGATCTTTACTGAAACCCCCCCCCCCCCCCCCCCCCCAAAAAAAAAAAAAAAAAAAAGAGTATAATTTGGATATGTGTTCTATTAAGCTGTCAGATTAAACTTCTGAGCGAAATGCATCCGTGTTGAGTAGAAAGAACAGTTACATGTAGATACATATGCGTGGGTGGGGAGAGAGATCATACTAATTATGTTTAGAGAATCTGTGTCTCTTAGCAGTTATGGATTAAAGTCCTTTGTAGAAGCAAGAGATAAACATGCATGCGCACCTACACGCACACACAATAACGGAGAGAGGGAAAACACAGACTGGCCTGTATTCAAATATCAGGAAAATGCACAGAGAACTCATTAAGACTAATTGTGTTTCATCTTTTTTATTTGGTGTGGCTTATTTAACTCACATCAAAGAGGGCCTGATGATATCTGCTACTCTCTCTCCTGTTTCCCTGCTCCCATCTCTCTTTGTTATTTGTTTTGTTTATGGGTACAATTTCTAACTATTGCAGGAGCAATCCCAACTTGGAATGATTGGTCAAATGAGAGGTGCAAATATTCCTAACCTGGCAGCCATGGAGCAAACACGTATGTTGGCTCACACATTAGCTCAGAACAGTGACCCAAAATTTCAGGTTTCGTGCTAAGTCTTTTCATTATTATTTTTTATTAAATAAATGTTGTCATTCTTGTGGGTGTACTTTGGACGGTTATCAATGCATGTGAGGTATTGGGGACCACCCCCAATTATGGACATAGTACCAGAACTGATCAACTATTAGGATCATCATGATTATTCTACACGTGTTTACTTCCATTTTCCTTTGCCTTATTAAAAACTTCTTATATATACACCTTATTGTGCATGGAGTAGGGAAGGGAAAGGTCTTAAGAGTTGCATGCTGTGACATTATAATCGAGTCATGATTTTGGCAAACTGTACTTAATGTATTTCAAACAACATCGTACTTTTCATGAAAAAGAGGGCCTTGTCATTTCTGCTACCCTCTAAACTAGCGCGTGCCTAGGTGAGCACGTCCCAACATATCTGCAATCTGGGGATTCATTATATGACTAGTTTTGTGCTAGCTGGCTGCCAGCCTACCACACCCCTCCTTTTCGGGCTTAGGACGGGCAACATGTGCTACCTCACACACAGGTAGCGTTTCGCCTGTATCAGGAAATGGTGACTACTTACTAAAAATAAATCAGAAAATGATTGCTGACCTGAACCACCACAAGGACATACTTGCTATCTAATGAGGGTTCTTTAACAAATTGAGTAGAATATATCTATTGGAGGAGATGTTAGCAGATAAATTTCTGTTCACTGGATCATTTTAGAGTGTTTGCTTATTGCATTTGTATCTTCACTAGTATATAACTGCTTTAACAATTCATGTAGAATTCCAAATTTCTCCAATTTGTATCCAAGATGAGTCGAGGTGAAATTTCTATTGAAGAAAATCAATTCAAGCCTGCTACAATATCTTCTGGAGATTGGGCAGCAGAATATGAACAGCAGCAAAATGGAGGTCAAGCATGGGCTGACCAGTTTGCGCATGAGGAGGCAAGTACAAGTTATTGCATATCTTGATCTTACCCCAGAAGTTGTGGGTTATGTCTTGTTCTGATCTTTTGAGTATGAGATGTGCTAAAACCTGTTGAGCCTGGAGTTAATTTGAACTTGCTATTTCGTCTTGCTAATAGTGTTCTCTACTACATATATATATATATATATATATATATATGTGGACATTTTAAATCTTGGACAAGTATACTTTTTTTTCTGCAGTTACATTCATGGTCTTTTAGGTTAATTTTGTTGCCCTTAGTAGGCGCTTGGATATGCGATATGAAATCATGATTTCATATCAGAGTCTGGACATGCGTTATGGGATCATGATTCAATTTTTTTAAAATGTAAAATTTGACCTATAAGTTTATATTTTAAAATTTTGAAAAAAAAAAAAAAAAGACTCATGCTTTGGCTTGAAGAAATTGTCCGTACCATGTGAAAGGTTTATATTAAAAAATAACCAGTTACTACTATTGTTAATTAGTGGATGCTTAGAAAATTATATGTACTTGAAAGCTTGCTATTGTAAATATTTATTTATAAAAGGAATATGGAAATATGGTATTTATTAATGAGGTATCTTAGGAATTCCGATATCTCTTTATGAACTATTGTTTACTCATCTGTAAGATTGTAGAACAATTGCGGAAATTTTGATAGTTCTTGCAATCTGTGGGTTTTTCATGTTTATGAGAAAAAAATACAACTTAACAAATCCAAATTGCATATCTAAACAAAATTTTAAGTTCAAATCATGATTCCATGTCGCATGTCCAAATGGACCCTTAATTGATTCTCCATTAACTGAGAGTACGATGGGGGTTTCCTAGTTAAATTGTTGACTAGTTCTGCAGACATTGTTACTACTCTATGTGGAAAACACCTAATATGTGTGGTTTGAAACATGATTTTGGTTGGTGAATTTCCTTTTAACATGTTATGAGGTTCCAGTCCTTTCACATTCATATTTGCTCGTTTCATCTGTTGTTTTCAGCTTTCTCGTGGACCACAAGGGTGGGTGAATGAGTTTTCTGCTGAACGTGAGCAGCATGGATCTGTAAATAATGATTGGGTAAATGAATTTTCAAAGTTGAATGTGAATGATGATTGGGCAGATGAATTTGGGCGTCAAGTTGCTGAAGGAGCGTTTGGTGAAACCTCTGCTGATGGCTGGGCAGAGGCTTATGATGAGTAAGTTTCGGCATTCTCGAATAAATATGAATTATCTGGTATTGGATTCATGATAATATATGAGACTTCTCCCATTACCAATTTCTGTAACTGTTAAGTTGGCATATTATACACGTTAAGCTGGGGCCCAAGAATCACCTGATTTGAAAAATTCTCTCCAGTTATTTTGTCCGTTTTTCTCTTGGTGATGTTATGCTTCTCATTTGTCATGTCTGCTTTCTCTTGTTCCTTTTTTTTTGAAAGGGAAATACTTTTTTGAAGGTGGAAAGGGAAATTCTTTGCCCTTCCTATTTTATCCCCTATAATCCCTGTTAGTTCCTCCATCTTTCTGAGGCCTTTTCCCTATATTTTCTCATTTCTTTGTTTTATCTTTTTTATCAGCCTTTTCATGGCAGAAATTGGCAACCCTATTCATATCCGTTGTTTCTTCTGCTTTTGCGCACTGCTATGCAAGGGTTATGCATTTCCTTGAATTATGTGCTTTGTTTTACCATCAATGAACAGGTATATGAATGAGCAAGCTGCTCTCAGGCAGCAATCAGATGCATCAAGGGGAGTTTATGTGTTCTCTGATCTGAACCCTTATGTTGGTCATCCTAACCCTCTAAAAGAAGGGCAAGAACTGTTCCGAAAGGGTCTCTTAAGTGAAGCAGTTCTTGCATTGGAGGCTGAAGTCTTGAAGAACCCTGAAAATGCCGAGGGTTGGAGGTTACTTGGCATAGCACATGCTGAAAACGATGATGATCAACAGGTTAGTATTAGTTCAATCATTCTTCATTCGCATTTTTTCTATATCTAAGCTCAAGCCATTAGCGTTCTAAAATTTGATTCTTAATCTTTATTAGATTGTTTCACCAATTGAACTTGTGAGTGATGCCTGAAGAATTGTGTGATTGAGTTCTCCCATCTTTTACTGTTTGATCAAAAATCACCTAATACTAAAAAATAATTGATTTCATAAGTAGCGTTAACCATTTAATTTTTTGAAGCAAGTGTAAGGAGTTGATACTGAAACCAATGCTGCAACAGTGATGTATGTTGATATGTTTAATGGTTCCGAGTCCTTTTCCGTCTAGAGATCTTTGGGTCACAAATGCGCAGCTCAATTTGGTGTTAAGGCATAACACCATAATTATCTTTATCACAGGCTATAGCTGCTATGATGCGGGCACAGGAGGCTGATCCCGCAAATCTGGAAGTACTTCTCTCTCTTGGAGTAAGTCATACAAATGGTAAGTAGTTGGTTCGATAGAGTTTTCTTCTCTCTTCCATTTCAAATTATTATGGTCCTCTAGATTTATTGCTTTTTGTGCCCTCGAACTGTGTTCAAATATGTTTGCTCCATGATAAGAAAATAACTTAATTAGGCAATGTACATTCTCATGAGGAACACCACGACATCAAGAGAGGGATTTTTTATTGGATTTTGTAGTTATCTTGATTTTACATGTAGTCTGTAATTTTTATCTTCCAAGGATTACTAATTTTATCATATTAAAAAGATTTTTTTTTTCATTTTGTAATTTTTCAGAACTGGAGCAACAAGCTGCGTTGAAATACTTGTATAGTTGGTTACGTCACCACCCGAAGTATGGGAGTATTGCCCCTCAGGATCAGCCCGTTTCTTTCTATCATGCTGATGTAAGACTCCTTATTTAGCTTCTCTTCCTACCTTCCCCTCCCCTTTTCTCCTCATACATACCTGCTGTGGATACGAAGCTGAAGTATACCAATTGCTGAATGTTGTTAAGGGTTCATTTTAAACTTTAAAGTCCTAAAATGTCATTCTAGCTCTTTCTGTGTTCGCCTTTTGCTTTCTCCTCATCATCTTTTGCATCCTCCTTTTCTTTTGCCGGGATTGCAGAATGGAAGGAACCACAACATAGATGATGTAAATGAAGGGCAACTAACTGAGATGTTTATATTTATGTGATACAGGTAGCTAGATTGTTTACGGATGCATCTCAAATGGCACCTGATGATGCTGACGTACACATAGTACTTGGGGTGTTATACAATTTATCAAGAGAATATGACAAAGCTATTGAGTCTTTTAAGACAGCACTAAAGCTCAAACCTAGGGATTACTCGCTTTGGAATAAGCTTGGGGCAACACAAGCTAACAGTGTTCAGAGTGCTGATGCAATATTGGCTTATCAGCAGGTATTCTTCATTTAACCTACTGAATAATCATTTTTCTCCATTTTAGACATACGATGGTGGATCTGCTTGGATATGTTAACCTTGTTACTGATTTACAACCTTACAAGGAGGCGCACCTATGATTTGCTATTGTCCCTGCTAATACAAGTTTACTTCTATACTATATAGTTAGGGTGTACCTGGATATTCTTTGTGCTAACTCTTTGCAATTGTAACACTGTAATTACCCGGGGATGATGGTAGCATAATAGTGTGTTGAACTGAAAGATGTTACCCATCATATGAGCTTGTTGGGCCTATCTTGGAACTGAATCTTTTAAAGACGTGTTTAAATGCTTCTTATTCACTTATATGTGCCCTTCAACTCTTTGTATAGATGTATTAGTCTTGTTGTATATGTATAGAATGGAGCTGTGGCTTTACTGTTTTGAGATGCTGAAAAGTTTTTGGTTGATCGCCACCATTAGTTTTGTTCCCATATGCTGCCTTCCGCTTTTGTATCGTCAATCTTCCTTTCCATGTGCCCATATATGTGTGTGTGTATCTGTAGCTTTGTCTGAAGAAAAAATGACTATTGACATTTCAATTTTACTTCTCAGGCACTAGATATAAAGCCTAACTATGTACGTGCATGGGCAAACATGGGAATCAGTTATGCCAACCAGGTGATTTTCTATGCCTTTTGGAAGTTATAAACCACACTCTAGCACGTTTTATATGATTCTTTTCATTTGTGTTCTCAAGTTACAATTCATTCCCAAGTTAATAGCAGTAAGCATGTTTTTTGTTTTTGAACCTTGGTTGTGACTGGTATTATCTGCAGGGATGGTCACATCATTTTGGTAGTTATCCATCTGTTAATTGTTGTTCCAGATGAATTCCTAATTATCCTGTGCTGAACAGTGCCAAAATACCATAAATGAAGTTGTTTCACCCATCCTGAGATAAATGCAAATCATGACGTTTTATAAAAATAGTTTCCCCATCTAATTGCAATATTCTCTCTGTTCGAGATTCTTATCTGCAGTGCCATGCTGTGACCTGTTTTCATTTAGAATGCTAAAATTTCTTTTGTTTCTCGAGCCTGGTTTGTTTAAAAGTTGTTTGTAGAAGTGCATGGAGTGCAATTTCAAACATATTCTTTTGCAATGCAGGGTATGTATGAAGATTCCATCCGTTATTATGTCCGCGCACTAGCTATGAATCCCAAGGCGGATAACGCCTGGCAATATTTGAGAATATCACTCAGGTACATCACGTGAAGAAAATTCCATGTGTTGCTCTATTGTATTGCAGGTCACTGATTCAGTTTTTCTTTGATACTATTTTTGTTGGGCAGCTGTGCATCTCGAAATGATATGTTGGAAGCATGTGACGCGCGAAATCTTGATGTTCTCCAGAAGGAGTTTCCTCTGTGAATAGTATACATTGGGCTTAATGCTGATATGACAGTAGTAGTGTTTGATTTCCCTCTTGTTTGAGGATACCAAAACTCACACCCTCTTTAGCCTTGTGAACTTGATTTTGATTTGCATAATTATATTCACTTCTTTTGTAGCTCATTGGATCCCTCATCCCTCAACGCCTGAGAACTTAGAAGATCAAGCACATCATACTTGAGCGAAAATTAAGCCAGACTGGACAATGTCCGGAGCTAGCATAGTCAAAATTATACACCTCCAATCATTTAGTCACATTGTATTGTAGGAATGACGATGTAATGTAGTAAATAATACAACTTTTGAGGTGGGTTGGGTGATATAATGCTGCAAAGTAATCATAAGTGCAATAACAAGCATGTATAATTGTAAAGTCAATCATCTCTCATGAAATGTCAATTCCTTGTGGTGTTGGCCAGGGTAATTCAAAATTTGATTCTGTAGTTATGGAACACTTCACCAAGTCCAAGATTTAACTGTATTCTATAGGAGATATGAATTTTTAAAATACGGAAAAGTTTACATTTTCACATGTGTTCATGCTAAGACTGTCTAACGGGCCGGGCCGGTTCAACCCGGAACCGGCCCTCTCATTCTTACCGGGTTCCGGGCCGGTTACGGTCCGGGTTTGGCCTTAACCGGGCCGGGCCGGGCTGCACAGTAAAAATATTAAAACCCATCCGGAATCGGTCCACTTAACCCAATCCGGTCAAACCCACTAAAACCCGGTCAAACCCGGTCAAACCCAATTAAAAATCGGTCAAATATACACTATATACGCTATATACATAATATATACATTAAATATACACTTTTATAGAAGATATATACACGTGTATACATTAAATATACACTTGTATAGAAGATATTAAAATTATAAATCGTTAAATAAAAAAATATAAAAAACAACGACTATACGTTAAATATACACGTCTATAGAAGATCTATTAACATTCATACACTCTATTCTATGTATATGTAATACTTTAAATGAGATATACTACAATATATATACATTACAATATATATTTGTATAGTTATATACTAATTTATAAAACATATACACATGTATACGTTAAATATACATGTCTATAGAAGATCTATTCACATATATACACTCTATTCTATGTATAGGTAATACTTTAAATGAGATATACTACAATATATATACATTACAATATATATTTGTATAGTTATATTCTAATTTATAAAATATATACACATATATACGTTAAATATACACGTCTATAGAAGATCTATTAACATTCATACACTCTATTCTATGTATATGTAATACTTTAAATGAGATATACTACAATATATATACATTACAATATATATTTGTATAGTTATATACTAATTTATAAAACATATACACATGTATACGTTAAATATACATGTCTATAGAAGATCTATTCACATATATACATTCTATTCTATGTATAGGTAATACTTTAAATGAGATATACTACAATATATATACATTACAATATATATTTGTATAGTTATATTCTAATTTATAAAATATATACACATATATACGTTAAATATACACGTCTATAGAAGATCTATTAACATTCATACACTCTATTCTATGTATATGTAATACTTTAAATGAGATATACTACAATATATATACATTACAATATATATTTGTATAGTTATATACTAATTTATAAAACATATACACATGTATATGTTAAATATACACGTCTATAGAAGATCTATTCACATATATACACTCTATTCTATGTATATGTAATACGTTACATGAGATATACTACAATATATATACATTACAACATATATTTGTATAGTTATATACTAATTTATAAAATATATACACATGTATACGTTAAATATACACATCTTTAGAAGATCTATTCACATATATACACTCTATTCTATGTATATGTAATACTTTAAATCCACTAAAACCCGGTCAAACCCACTAAAACCCGGTCAAACCCGGTTAAAAACCGGTCAAATATACACTATATACGCTATATACACAATGTATACATTAAATATACACTTCTATAGAAGATATATACACGTGTATACATTAAATATACACTTCTATATAAGATATATAAACATATACACATGTATACATTAAATATACACTTGTATAGAAGATATTAAAATTATAAATCGTTAAATAAAAAAAAATAAAAAACAACGACTAAGGAGTGAATGAATTTGTGGAATTTTATTGATTGCAAAATGATCCAAAATTTATAATTTACATGAATGAAAAATCTATAAATTATGCATCATTTTTTCCAACTCATTCATGTTAATATTAATTGGAACTTGCATAGGGTAGTCGAAGTCAACGGGGGAAAAACCATGCATTGGACTTGATTCTGCTGAGTTCTCCCGTGAAGTCATAATTTCTTCAAGTTTGAGGTCGTCGTTGGGCTCTGGTTCCATTCCTTGGTTTCTTCTTTCTGCTCTAATCCAATCTCTGAGGCAAACTAAAACATTCATTGCGTTGCTTCCCAATGAGTGTCGGTTGTCTCCAAGATGCTGTCGTCCCTGACTGAAGGCGCTCTCTGATGCAACGGTTGACATAGGAACATTCAAGATATCTCTGGCTAATCTTGAAAGTACAGGATATTGTGATTCATTATTACTCCACCAATCCAGCGTGTTGATCCGTCGTCTGCGATCCTCTGGTGGCGTCCGCAGATAATATTTCAGCTCTTCCCGATAAGTTGATGTGTAAGCTCTCTCATCCACACTGTTCCAACAAGTTAAATCATAAAACGAATCAGGAAAACCACTATGTGCCGGCCTTTTAGAAGCTGATGGCTCCTCGGGAGGATGAGGAGCGACAGTTGGAGTGATATTTGTAGGTACGGCTGAATCAAATAAATCAGCATAGTGATTATATAATTTTTCTATATAATCCTTTGCATCAGCCGTAGCCGTCCACAAATCAGGTTGTACTTGTTCAGAATCATGGTTAGTATTTATTTCTAAGTTAGTATAAATAAGAGTACTAAAGTGACACATATGATTATATTTCATGCACGGATTTAACATAGCAGCAACCAAGTAAATAGGGGGAATCGGGAAGAAATATTTTTTAAATTTCGTAAACATAGCGCCAACAGCTTCTTTATAACCTTCTTTATCTTTATATTGTCGGAGCAAACCAGAAATATCGGCTATATATGCCAAAATATTACAAACAGTAGGATAGTATGCACCGGAAAATTCAACCGTAGCTACATAAATTTTTTCTAAGAACTTAACAAGATCATTAATTATAACCCAATCAGAATTATGTAGCATGCAATCAGCAGAATCAGCAAATGAACCACAATGTTGGTTAAAAGCTAGTGTAATAGGAATTCTATATTTATAACAAGTTTTTAAAAATTCATACGTAGAATTCCATCTAATATCAATTTCCTCAGGCATCAAAATCGGTGCAAGTCCATTTTCTTGACATTTAACTTTAAATTCTTTAATTCTAGATCTACGATTATTTCCTTGAATAAAACCAACAGCAAGACGAATTTTTTCAATATAAACCTCAAAAAAGTCAAGACCATCTTTTACAATTAAATTATATATATGACATGCACACTTAACATGAAAAATTTCAGGAAAGGGCGGAGATAGCGTAGATTTTATTTTTGTTATAGCAGTCTTGTTGTTAGAAGCATTATCAAAAGCAATACATAAAATTTTATTTTCTATACCATAATATCCGGCAATTTTAATAATAGAATCAGCAATAAATTGTCCAGTATGTTTCCGATCTTCATCATATAAAAAAGCAAGAATACGTTTTTGCATTATGAAATTACTATCCATCCAATGACAAGTAACGGTTAAATAATCATTTTTATTTACAGCACGACCAAGATCGGAAGTTAGGGACAATCTACATTGAATATTTTTTAAGAATGTTGATAAATAAAAACAATATTGTGAATGGAGTCTAAAAATATCAGACCGACAAGTAGTTCTAGGAATACCATTAAACATAGGATTATAAATTGCTTGTATATAACGAATAAAGGCATCAGAAGAAGGAAAACTAAAAGGCAAACAACCCACAGCTACCATTTTAGCTATTTCTTCTCTGTCCCTCAATTTATTATACTTTTTCGCTACTTGACCGGTTGTTGGGTCCATTCTAGTTTGCGTTGACCCACCAACATCCCCACCACCTTTTGCAATATTTAACTCTCTAGTGTGATCTTCAGCTATATGTCTCATTAACGTACCCGTACCCCCTTGCTTACCGCCACTTCTATGCTTATATTTTTGTTGACAAATATTGCACTGCACCTCAATATCTGATATACGTTCAAAAAATTGCCATGCAATACTAGTTCTTTTACGGGGTTTTGGGGCACTGGGAGGACGGGAAGGGAGATTAACTGATTCAGATCTAACGTTAGCATGTCCTACTGCGGGTGTTTCAGCAATATTTTCATCATCTTCGTCTACATTAACTGCATCTACTTCATTTTCTTCTTCTATACCGTAATTTTCCTGAAATTCTACATAATCCATATCGTGAGCACCTACACCTATTTCTTCCTCAAAAGGTGTACCAAGCGGTACCGGAGGCGAAGTCACACGGGTATATCTATTACTTGAACTACCTCTACCGCTAGTAATTCGTTTTTTACTACCACTACCGCTTCCGGGACAAAAAATTTTAACACCTTTAGCAGCGAGGTTTTTTAATTTATCCATAATATAAATTAAATTAAACTAAAAATATTCAAAATACACAAATATAATAAAATTAAATATTAAACAATTAATACAATAAATAAAAATTAAACGTAAGAGATGGAACGACAATACCAAATTTTGGAAGTATCCGAAGATTGCGACTTTAGAAACTTCCGCTCGTACTTTGTAAACGAAAAATTAAAAATTTAAATTGAATACTTTAAGAAATTAAATATATTGAATATTTGAGAATTGAGAATTGAGATTTGAGAGAGAATGAGATTTGAGAGAGTGAAAAATTGTGTGAGAAATGATTTGAAGTTGTAGGGTATTTATAGATTTATTTTGGGGATTAAAAAATATATATATATATATATTTTTTTTTAAGTTAATGGTCCCAAACTAGCCGTTTGGACCCAAAAACGGTAATATAGCCGTTGGGCCAACGGCTAGTTTGACCCAATAATTTTTTTTTTTTTTTAATGCCGGGCCGGGCCGGGCCGGTTAACCGGCGGGCCTGGACCGGGTTGGTCCGGGCCGGGTTAACCGGGCCCAGTTTTAAAAAAAACCCGGACCGGAACCCGGAACCCTAAAGCCCTAGGGCTTACCGGGCCGGGTCAAACCGGTCCGGTTTGATATGTAGGGCCGGTTCGCCCGGCCCGTTTGACAGGTTTAGTTCATGCTAAGCCTCACTTTGGTAACCTGGTAACTGGGTGACAGCTCGTAAATTCTACGGAAGATGTAAACTGCTCTAGGCAATTCCCAGCTAATGACTGAACGACTGGTGGAAGCTGGATTCGATCTCAGATCCTAGGTATGGGAGACACCATCGTGGCCTTGCGTGCAGATAACTCATTGTCAAAAGATAACTACTAGAGTTTCTAATAATTTTTATTCTTCTTTTAGAAAAAAGAAGTAAAACTATATTTAAGGCTTCTTGCACTAATGCTTTTGAGATTTGTAAAAGTAGTTAAACTCTTCTTTCCCCTCCTCCCCTTTTTCATTTTTCATTGTTAAAGAAATATTGTGTGAATAATAGGGCTAAAGTTCAGATAAAACTGATTTTTGCCCAAGTTGCATTATATTTAAGTGAAGCTGCAGAATAAAATTACCCTTAAACTATCAAAAAATAAGTCCACATGTATCCCTTGCAATGTGTTAGTGCACAATTGAAAAGGTCCAAATATATGAACAGTGAGCATTCTCATCAAGAGAAGCTGTCATGATTACAGCAGCATCCCCGATGAAATCCCACAAGTTGGGTTTGGAGAAGATATAGCGCATGCAAACCTCACCCCTGCCTCGTGGAGAGTGTACACAAACCTTGCCCCTACTTAGTCGAGGTAGAGAGACTGAGAAGCTGCCGCGATTATGTAATAGAAAAATATCAATAAGTACTTCATTCTGTGAGCAAACTCAAGCTGCTTGGTTTCGGTACAAAAGCTCACAGCCATGAAAAATAGTAATGGGTACACCCTTATTAGATTACATGAATGAAACTATCTACAGAACAACACAACACAAAACAAGAATTTAGCCTGATTGATATATGGCTTTTCATCATAAATCTGAACACACAGAACTGAGAGCAGAATAACCACACGATTCTCAAAATCAGACCGATAATTCAGTTTTTGATACGAGGATGCCATCACTATCTGCATATAACCACTCTCCTTCACGAATCAGCATGCCTCCAATGTAAATAGGAACATGCTTTTCGCCCTGACCTTTCTTGTTCGATTTCTGAGGGTGCGATGCCAATGCACGAACACCAATGTCACAACCGTTAATCTCATCTACATCTCGAATGCAGCCATTAACCACAATACCTGCCCAACCCATATTCTGGGCTAGTTGTCCCAAGTTCCCTCCTACTAAAGCACATCGTATGCTCCCTCCGCCATCTATGACAAGAACTCTTCCTTCACCTTTAGTTTCAAGAAGCTCCCTAACCAACACATTGTCCTCAAATACCTTAAGGGTGGTGATGGGGCCGGAGAAAGCCCGGCATTGACCATATATCTTGAAGATTGGTGGCAAAACTCGCAGATCGCCACTTGACAGATGAGCTGCATTCACATCACACACTTCTGCTGTTGCCAAGGATGCCATGTCTTATCCTGGAAGTATGACAGGTCGTAAATCTGTAATCGTTAGCAACTGAATCAGTTCAGTTTCGTTTCTGGCAGCCTTATCTATCATATGCCAGTAAAAAATATAGAGACCGGAGAGTGAGATTAGCTAAATGGAGCGACATGGTCAATGAAGATTATAATCGACCTCAACTTGCTTGGCAGTTGTTACTGTAAAGGGCAGCCCGGTGGACTAAAGCTACCGCTATGCGCGGTGTCCTGGGAAGGGCCCCACCACAAAGGGTGTATCGTACGCAGCCTTACCTTGCATTTCTGCCAAAGGCTGTTTCCAAGGCCTCTTGAAACCTTGGTAGTTGTTACTGTATCGTTCATTTATCATGTTTCATGTGGCTGGCCTGAAAATTCCCGAACACCTTAAACACGATGGTTGAATTACAGATGTGTAAATCTGCTAGATGGAACTCGTATGAGCCAGAAAGACGTTGAGACCACGCGCAAACTCGTCATGTAAATCAACTATAAGTAGTCAGAACACACAAATATCGGCATTACAGCAGAAAAACTAGGCAGGTGACAGCAGCGTTACCCTACATTTCTGCAAGAGGCTATTTCCATGTCGACCTCCTAGTCACACGGCAACAACTTTACCGGTTACTCCAAGGATCCCGTTCTAGAAATGGCAATCCATAACGCCAACTAAGGTTATCACCAAAATGACGACTCACTGAAAAACATAGAAGGATAGATACTACTGCTATGGTTCTCCCTGAGAACTACAGTTGATTAATACAATGCAAGATTCATACAGGACATAACATCAAGAAATCGAATTTCTACCGCCATCCTGCAACATATAACTCTTCACATCATATTATAGATTCGCGATGAGCCAAAATAAGGGATCGGATAGTATATCTTACCGTTATACTAGCAATATACATGTAAACTCACCAAGCAAGAAACGTTACAATAGCATTTACCCTCTTCCCAAGAACAACAACAACAACAACAACATACCCAGGGTAAAGTGTACGCAGTCCATACCACTACCACAGATGAAGTAGAAAGGATGTTTCCGATAGACTCCCAACTCAGGACAGATACCATTTACCCTCTTCCCAACAACAACAACAACAACATGCCATGGGTAAAGTGTACGCAGTCCATACCACTACCACAGATGAAGTAGAGAGACTGTTTCCGATAGACCCCCGGCTCAGGACAGATACCATTTACCCTTTTCCCATTTGTCTAAGTTATGGTACTTGCTGTCTATACAACAAAACTACCATTATACACACACTGCATTGGCATTAAACAAGCAGAATCAACACTTGCTTGTAAAGTGAGCATTTTTTTCCCGAGAAGCAACATAACATGCACATAAAAAAAAAAAAAAAAGGCAGCCCGGTGCACTAAAGCTCCCGCTATGCGCAGGGTGGAGGAAGGGCCCCACCACAAGGGCGTATTGTACACAGCCTTACCTTGTATTTCCGCCAGCAACAAAACATACATATAAGAATAACAATTACGACGTGTGGCCTATGGTCAATGAAGTGAGTTAAGAATCATAAGTTCTCATATTTCCTACTTGTTCAGGCTTAGATGGACAAAGTTATCCGGTACTTACGTTGGTACGAGGTGGGATGCAACAAGCAAGAGGTAGCTAGAGTGCAGTTTACGATTCGACTGAACTCAACAACTTTTGTTCAAACTCTATACTCGTCTAAAAAAATCCATTAAATATGTACAAATTATTAATTTAGACGACTAGAATTCCATACTCATTACCATTGAGTTCAAAGACAACTGACTAAAGTTATAACCTAATAGTCACAAGTCGAATTGATTTCTATCACCAAACTAAAAGTTAACTATCTTCTAAAGTCACTTTTTTTGTTGAACACAATTGAAATACATAAAGAAATGCGACTTTCTGAGATAATACTCGGTCCCAAAAAGAGTAAAATTAGTACTCCTTTGTTCCATTTTATGTGGCATACTTTGATCATACACGGAATTTAAGAAATAACGAAAGACTTGATGATGTTTACCAAATTGTCCTTTATTAAAAAATATACTACAACTATCTTTAATTAAGTGACACCTTATAAGTGAAACTAGCAAGGATAAAAGTAAAATTGTGCCTTTAAATAGTTACTAAATAAATGACAGACAAATAAATCAATCAGTCACAAGTCACAATGCAAAGCTCCAATCCCACCAAACATTCACAATTTTATTACAGTAATTTTTTTTTTAACATAAAGATGGAATATTTTTCATTAATTAAGCAAATTGTGAGTGTGACTAACCTTGCTAATTTAAGAATCTATTTAACCTCATAAAATAAACAAATAGTAACAAAGAAGAAAAATAAAAGAATTTTATTTACCTTTTATCTGTAGTTGGTATATGAGCTTTACCCAAATTCAAGAATGAAGATAGAATTCTAAAATTGGAAGGACAAGTAATAATGTATATATATATATATATATATATGAGTAGGAGTATACAATTATGTACTTTTCATGTAATTTCCTTTTTCGTCCGTTTAAAAAAACTGATCATTTTCTAATTCTAACGTCACGTGATGTCTTTGAGACTACAATATTAAATTTATTTTGATATATTTAATATAATTTAAATATATTTTTTATTTTTAAAATTTGTGTCACGTTAAAATAAGTCAACTAATTCCACCTGATTTTATTGGTCTTTGTGCCACTCATTCAATAATTATTTATGGGCCCACAAAGTAGTTGGACAGTGTGCATCTTTTTTTTTTGGTTGGGGTTAGGGGTGGGGTTGTTAAATGAATGTCAAAAAAAGTACATTTAAAATTATTATTATCATTATGAGATTATAATTTTTAAACTATTTTATATCATATGATAGGTAGTATAAAATAGCGTCATGACTCATGGTTGATAGGATAAGATGTGTTGTACAAAGACTAAATTTGGTATTGGCTTTATACGACGTTTTGTTGATGGTATAAATTGATCTCGAGATAAATTTATACCATCAATCAAATATGGTATAAATTTCATTCATGAGATATCTCGGACTTATCTATGGAGTACTTTCACCTTATACCTGATCGAATAAGTAAGGATATCTCATGAAGTGGGATATCCCGTGAAGTTATTTTACCCCTCCCTCCCTATGGGATAGTAATTCACCACTTCAGTACAAATGGTGGGATAAAATAATCCCGGGATTAAGTAACCTCTTCTATCAAATATGACATAAAGTTAATTTCAAACTCCATCTTTGGGAAAAGGCATCGTTTTCACCCCAAACTATACCCGAAAAGTCGAAGCCACACCTAAACTATACTAGTGACCTATTAGTTATTACACACCTAAACTATAAAAAAGTGAAACTATTTACACCCTGTCAGGCTACTACCATTTGCATGTGGTGTAGTGTTTTACACGCGCTGTCACGTCAGCACCACGTCAGTAAAAAGTATCACTTTTTTTATAGTTAAGGTGTGTAATATGTCGCTTATATAGTTTAGGTGTGGATTCGACTTTTCGACTATAGTTTGGGGTGAAAACGATGCCTTTTCCCTTAATGTTTTTAGCCGTTTACTTTTGTTATTTAATAGGTTGGACGCGCCTAAAATAAGTGTAACACACGCGCCTTAGAATGGGGGTCGCGGGGAGGTAATAATATCACTTTTATATAATTAAGGTGTGTAATAGGTTACTTATATAATTTAAGTGTGGCTTAGACTTTTCTCGTATAGTATGGGGCGGAAATGATGCATTTTCCCCTCCATCTTTCTATCATGTGTATGGTCTAGGAAAGAGCCCAACCACAGAGATCAATTGTATGTAGCAGGAACTGTTTTCAAGGCTATAACCCCTGACCTTCTAATCACGTGTCATCAACTTTACCGGTTAATCCAACGCTTCAGGAATTAAAAATTAACAAAATTGGAAATCATGAGTTGAAACTAAGACATTGCCTAGAAGTTTCCTAATGTATATATATATATATATTTGTTTTCCAATATTTTGAGCTTTGTAGGAATCTTCTTTATTTTGTCAACAAATGTGCTTATTTTGTATATCAATTAAAATGGGCTTAGACTCACCCACTCAAATTCAATTAAGGGAGAAAATGGGTCAGTTCAGTATACTAAAGCTTTGACTATACGCGAAGTTCGAAGAAGACTGAATCACAAGAATATATTATATGCAGTTTTACCTTATATTTTCTGCAAGAGCTTGTTTTTACGACAAAATTTAACTAAAAAGAAAGGGAAAAAAAAAACTAAAACATTTTAGAAAGAAATAATATAGAAATTGGATTAAATTTTCTTTGTGGACAGATTTTCTAATTTTGGATATCAATAAAATGGGCCTACAGCCCATCTAGGCCCATCCAAAATTCAATTGAAAAGAAGAGCAATTTTCATAAATCCCACCAGTTTAATACGTAATTACATAAAGTTTCGACTATTTTCATATTTATGTAAAATCTTAGTTTTTCATCATTGTCGCGATACATAATCATCTGATACATAAGTATCGATACATAACTCTTAAATATTAATATCATAGAGATACATTCAGATAGATAAGTCTTATGTATCAGTAGCACAAAAAGAATTCTGATACATAATTTTTGTAGATTTTCAACCAAATATATATTCTTTATGTATTTGTAACCTAATATTCAATAAGATACATAACTTTTATACATTTGATGGAGGATCACGTGATGTATTTTCAATTAATACATTAGCAAATAGTTCAATTAGTTCCAACTTTAATTAAATTATTTAAGCTTTAAAAGTACGTGTATTGCATGGAGCAAAAATAATTCAATAAGTTCCAACTTCTAAGTAAATTATTTAAGTGTCTTTTCGATAATTCGGGACAACTTTAATGGTGTCTTTATGTTTTTACTCTTAGAGGTCGTTCGTGTGAGGTATATGGGATAAATAATCCCGAGATAAAATACAGAATTATTTTATCCTGTGCTTAATTCGTTGGAGGCCGGGGTTATTTATCCCACCATTTATATCAGAGTGATGAAATAAGTTATCTCATATACATGATGAGATAACTAATCCCGAGATAGCTAATTTCGAGATTAATTATCTGAAGATAACTCTTTCCCCACCAAACGAGACCTTATTTTTACTATTGACCTCAACTACTCTCAAGTTTTACTATCCAACTATTTGAGCTACCCCATTGAAGATGCACAAAGACTTTTAGGTGAGAATGATGTCCATTGTTTAACAAATCGCTCGATGTACTAAAGTTTCCGCTATGATTGTGTCTGAAGAAGGGCCGGACTACAAGGGTTTATTGTAGGCAACCTTATCTTGTATTTCCGCCAGAAATTGTTTTCACGACTTGAATTCTTGACCTCTTGGTAACATGACAGCAACTTCACTAATTACTACATTGTTGAATTCGACAAAAGCTAGCTCATGAAATACAAGTATTCGTAATGATAAGATACAAATTGGCTCTTCGTGTTTTTTTTTTTTGCTATATATCGGTAACAGAAGAACTACGTGTATAACGACCAAGGGTAAAATAATCATTTCGCAGAAAGAAAAATCTTTATTGTACGGTTCTCACTTTATGATCACTTTATTTAAAGGGACTACTTTTTCAATAATACTTTTATCATGTGCTAAGTTGTGTGGGCTAACTTAAGGTATGGTTCTCTTTGAATTTTAATATTATTATTATTACATGAACCATCATGATAGATAAAAGATAACAATAACAATATAATCCAAACAAGTTTGAAGTCGATTATATGAATCTTTAGGTTCAATTTCTAACATTTATAGTTTAATTATACAATATATATACAATTGATATTCAATTTCTAACATTTATAGTTTAATTATACATATATATACACTTGATATACATACATGTTCTTTCAATAGGGGATCCAATACAAACATCGCGATGACAATCTTAGCTACATCAGACGTGTGTGACGCCAATGCAAAGCTTCTTTCTAATGGAGATCTACGCATGTTGCCACCAATCTTCAACATATATGGTCAGCGTCGCGCTTTCTCTGGTCCCATTGTCACCGTTAAGGTATTCGAAGACAATGTGTTGGTCAAAGAGGTACTTAAAACTCGAGGAGAAGGTCGAGTACTTGTGGTAGATGGTGGAGGGAGCATGGGATGCGCTATATTAGGAGGGAAGTTAGCACAATTAGGCCATGATAATGGTTGGGTTGGTGTTGTTGTTAATGGATGCATTCGCGACGTAGATGATATTAATCGATGTGACATTGGGATCCGTGCATTGGCATCGGTACCTAGGAGACCGAACAAAAATGGGTACGGCGAAAAACACATTCCTTTATACATTGGAGGAACGTTGATACGCGATGGAGAGTGGTTATATGCAGATAGTGATGGCATCCTCGTATCAAAAACCCAATTATCCATCTAATAGATTTTCATTTATGTCATGCATGCATGCGCAAAGTTATGGTCCAAGTTATATTATATAGTATAATATATCGAGCGAAATCCTCGTTTTGTGTTGTGTCCTATGAATATAGTTTCATTCATGGTATCTAATAATAAGAGTGGAGATGTTCCAAGAACTATGTGGGCTTCATGTATGTGTACTTACCATCTTGTTTGATGGTATACATGTTGTACTGTACTGTATTGTATTGTGTTGTTAGTTTAAATAAAATGTTGGTTTAATTGTTACGTAAATTTCAATATTGTAGCATATCGCTGAATCAGTCTTTAGGTAACAACTAAAAATCTCATTTCGTGTAACGATCGATTTGATGTGACTGTGTCGTTACTTTACCTTTAATAATCATATTTTATCTCCTACTCTACCTTTTTATAATAACTCTATCTCGTACCCGACTTTTCTGGTAGGTTTTGTTGTTCAAATTATTGATATGTGAATATAATAACAAAAAAATAATATAATCCAATATGACAATATAAGTGTTACATTATAAAACAATAGATATTACAAGAAACATCCAAATTTAGAATTTTTATCAAAGGTCCCCCACAAAAAGCTTTCTATTTCACACACTTGTCAATTTTCCTTTTAATAAATTGTGATTATTTTAGTACTTGTGCAAACTAAATATAGTTGACTTTAAATTAATTAATAGTAGAAACATGCACTTTTAATTCATTTTTGCTTGTGAAAATTCACAAATATATTATGTTAACTAATTATTCCACCACTTGATACTAAATTAACCAAGTTTTATATAATATTAAGCTCTTATGATTAGTATTTGTCTTTTTTATATTCATATTCTTTTTAATTTTTTGTTCATAACAAGTTAAGTGAGATCTAAAAGTCAATACCAATATACATATATAACAACACGTTTCTATATCAACCATGAAACTTTTGGATAAACGCTGTCACTATAAAAAGTTTGACTATGCCATCTTTAGACTGCATTTATAAAATTACACTATACTAAACATATTATTGTTGGGTAAGGAAATAAAAATAATATATGATTCACAATAATACAAGCATCTTTGCTCAATATTGAAGATAATTTTCTTTAAATAATAATGATCTCGATCTATTTTACAATAAATAATAAGAACATTTATACAAAGTAGGAAATTGATGTATTTTTTAATGATTATTTTTGTCTTATATGTGAGTTATCTAAAAATTTAACTATGATAGATCAAAATCCTTTTATTTTTTAATAATATTTTTCTCTATTATTTTTTATATGATTTTTTTTTTTATATATATTTTGATATCCTTTACGTGAACCGATAATCTATAAGATTCAAGCTTTCTACTTCACAAGATATAGAGTAAAAATATATACACAATTATGGAATTATACCTAATATGTTATGTTGTTGTAATTGTATATTCATGAGTTAGTTAAGACTAATGATAAAGTTTTTTTTTTTTTTTTTTTATATATATAAAAAAAAGTTGTCATTTCAATTCACATGGCTAATATATAGCTTGTCTCAAATAGTTTTCTTTTTCTATTGTACATACATTAATAAATAATTAAGTTAGTTCCAACTTCCAAATCAATTATGATAAAGACAACTAGATGAGAACAGTGATGTTGTTTTATGATGAGTATATATATACCTATATGTATAGATTAGTTAGATCATCCACAATAGAAGCTCCATTGTTGTATAATACAAGTATTCATACTGATCAAGGTATAAAAATTTTCTTGTTTTATATATATGTTCAATTTCTAACATTTAGTTATAGTTTAAAAATATTATGTATACATATAATATACATGATATACATGTTTCAGGAGATCGAATATATATACATGACGATGAAAATCCTGGCTACGACAGACTTATGTGACGCCAATGCAAAGCTTCTTTCAAATGGCGATCTACGAATGTTTCCACCAATCTTCAACATATATGGTCAGCGCCGCGCTTTCTCTGGTTCCATTGTCACCGTTAAGGTATTCGAAGACAATGTGTTGGTCAAAGAGGTACTTAAAACTCGAGGAGAAGGTCGAGTACTTGTGGTAGATGGTGGAGGGAGCATGGGATGCGCTATATTAGGAGGGAAGTTAGCACAATTAGGCCATGATAATGGTTGGGTTGGTGTTGTTGTAAATGGATGCATTCGCGACGTAGATGATATTAATCGATGTGACATTGGGATCCGTGCATTGGCATCGGTACCTAGGAGACCGAGCAAGAAAGGACTTGGCGAAAAGAACGTTCCTGTTAACATTGGAGGAAAGTTGATACGCGATGGAGAGTGGTTATATGCAGATAGCGATGGCATCCTCGTATCAAAAACCCAATTATCCATCTAATTGATATTCATATATATATATATATATATCTCATGCATGCATGCGCAAAGTTATGGTCCAAGTTATATTATATAGTATAATATATCGAGCGAAATCCTCGTTTTGTGTTGTGTCCTATGATGGTTTCATTCATGTAATCTAATATTAAGAGTGGGATGTACCAAGTACTATGTGGGCTTGTAGTATGTTTACTTACCATCTTGTTTGGATGGTATGCATGTTGTATTGTATTGTATTGTATTGTATTGTATTGTATTGTATTGTATTGTATTGTATTGTATTGTATTGTATTGTATTGTATTGTATTGTATTGTATTGTATTGTATTGTATTGTATTGTATTGTATTGTATTGTATTGTATTGTATTGTATTGTATTGTATTGTATTGTATTGTATTGTATTGTATTGTATTGTATTGTATTGTATTGTATTGTATTGTATTGTATTGTATTGTATTGTATTGTATTGTATTGTATTGTATTGTGTTGTTGGTTTAAATAAAATGTTTATTTTGATTGTTATCTAAATTTCATTATATCGTATCATTAACAGGGGCGGAGCCAGAGACTTTGGCTAGGGGGTTTCGGATCCTTCGGCAGAAAAATATACCATTTAAATATGATTGAAATTATATTTTATGTACCTATAGTATGCGTTTAACCCCCTTTGACTAGGTTTTTTTAAAATATTGAACCCCCTTAGTTAAAATCATGGCTCCACCTCTGATCGTTAAATCAATCTTTAGGTAACTACTAAAAATCTCATTTCGTGTAATGATCGATTTGATGTGACTGCGTTGTTACCTTATTCCTTTTTATCTCATTTTTTTTTACTTGTTATTTAATAATAATAATAATCATATTTTATCTCTTACTCTACCTTTTTATAGTAACTCTACCTCGTACCCCACTAATTTTCTTATAGTTTTTGTTGTTCAAATTATTGATGTCTGAATATAACGACTGAAAACGATATAATCAGTTGTTAATGATGTATACAGTAAAACAATAGGTTACAATATAAAACAATACAATCGTGTTACATTATGAAATTAAAAAAAATTATTTATACCATAATGATGAAATAAGTTATCTCATATACATGATGAAATAACTAATTTTGAAATAACTGATTTTGAAATTAATTATTTCAAGATAACTTTTTTCCAACCAAACGATCAATTTTACTATTACCTCAATCACTTCAACTTTGTTTTGTCGGTGCGCACGTTTCTATTAGGTGAGAAAAAAAATAAAAATGGACACGTGTTGACTATCCAACTACTTGAGCTACCCCTATTGAATATGCGCAAAGGATGTGTTTGGTATGGAAAGAAATGTTTTCCATGGAAAATGTTTTCCTAGAAAATGTTTTCTTGGAAAATAAGTTAATTTTTTACTTGTTTTCCTATGTTTGGTTGATGGTTGGAAAATATTTTATGACAAATATTTTATAGTATCTGGTTGGTGAATGAAAAATATTTTTTTAAAAATACATTCTAGTGTTTAGTTAAAGCGTAAAAATATATTTTAGAAAAATAATTTTTGATCTTAAAAAATAATTTTTTTAGAGTGCGTTTGATATGAAGGAGGAAAAATATTTTCTAGAAAAATAAGTTATTTCTTACTTATATTCGTGTGATCGTTATGCAAATTGGATAAGTATATGTTTTCTAAAAGTATTTGTATATATTTAACAAAAACAATGAGATCAAATAGGATAAAAAGGGTGGGATAAGAAAAAAGTTTTGAATTTTTTTTAAAAATAAATTAAAAACATTAATTTTTTTTGGAGAGGGGGTTGGTAGGTGGGGTTTGGGGTTGTTAAAATAGGTAATAAGGGTGAGTAAGAAAATAATTTTAATTTTTTAAAAAATAAATTAATTTTTTTGAGGGGTTGGGGGGCTAGTAGGGGGTGGGGGTAGGGGAGAAAGAGTGGGATAAGAAAAAAAAATGAAATATTTTTTTTGAATGGGGAGTATTAAGGGGTGGGGGTCGGGGTAAGGGAGTGAGAGTGGGAGTAAGGAAAAAATTAAAAAATTTTAAAATATTTTTTTTAGGGGGCGGGGGGTGGGGGGGGGGGGGGTGGGAGGGAGGGGGACGGAGGAGGAGGAGGAGGAGGTTGGTAGGGGGGAGGGTAAGCGAGGTAAGAAAAAAGTTTTAATTTTTTTAAAAAAAAATAATTTTTTTTTTGGAAGGGAGTAGGGTTTTGGGATTTGGGTGGGGGATGAGGTAAGAAAAATATTTAAAATATTTTTTTAGTAGGGGTGGTAGGGGGAGGGGTGGGGGATTGAGGGTCGGAGTAGGGGTGGATGATTTTGAGAGTTGTATGAATATTTCAACTTAAGAGTGAGGTTGAAAGAGAATTTTGAAAAATGTTTTCCTTACTTTTTGAAGGGAAGTCATTTTTCTTAGAATTGATGAAATAAGTTGATTTGGAAAATATTTTCCAAAACCTCTAAGCCAACCAAACATGAGAAAATTGAAAAACATTTTCTGAAAAATGTTTTCCTTCATACCAAACACACCCAAAGACTAGTGTTAGGTGGGAATAGTGACCATTGTTACAAAAATCGTCCGATGTATTAAAGCTTTCGCTACGCATGTGTCCGAGGAAGGGATAGATCACAAGGGTCTATTGTAGGTAACTATTTTCACGGCTTAAACCCACAGTCTCTTGATAACTTGACAACAACTTCACTAGTTATTACATGATGAAATAAACATCCAATACCCCCTTAAAGTATGACCAAACTTGCTACGACACACTTCAACTTCACAGGGGTCCTATTATCTCCCTGAACTCAATTTTAGCGTATTTTTATCACCTATTTGTGCCGACGTGACTGGAACCTTTATTACATAAAATGTGGGTCACGTCAAATGTGTCACGTCGATCAGCTAAAAAGATTAACAAAAATACGCTAAAATTTAGTTCAGGGGCTAATAGAACCCCCGTGAAATTGAAGTGTGTCATAGCAAATTTGATTATAGTTCAGGAGGATACTAGATGTTTTACTCTTATCACGATATTGTTGAATTCGACAAAAGCTATAGCTCTCATGAAATACAAGTACTTGTAATGATAAGATACAAACTAGCTTTTCGTGTTATTTTTGTTGCTATATGTCAATAACAAGAGAATCACTACGATCAAGGGCAAAATAGTCATTTCGGTCAAACACAAATCTTTCACTCAACTTTAAAAAGGGACTACTTTTCCTATATAATAAATACTCTTATCATATGCTAAGTTGTGTGTGCTACACTTAAAAGGTATGTTTCTCTTCTAATTTTGCCAAAAGTTCTCTTCATACTTTTGAACTTTATTTATATGGCTGAATTTATGGATAGAAATTAGTATAATGTCATCATATATTTATATTATATATATATATGCTTTTGTGGTTCGCACTTATATTTGAAGATTTAGTTTGATGGTAGTCTAAGTAGGCGTTTGGCCATGAAATATTTTTACTTTTTTTCAGAAAATTATTTCATTTTAATGAAAAAACTGAAAATTGTAAGTATTTGGTCATGAAAATTCCAAATATAGTTCCAGAATTCTATTTGAAAAAGTTCACTTTTTTCACTCATGCTTCTCTCACAAAATTTCAAAAACAACTTTAATTTATATTCATGGTCAAACACAACTCCGACTCCAACTTTAACTCCGAAAAATTATAATTTTCATGGTCAAACGGGGCAGTATGGTAGTAGTATTAGTCTATTCACTTAGTCTTTTTTGGCTTTTATTTGTTGTCATGTATTATTTATTCTATTTATAATGTTCCGCCTTACTTTTCTATTAGTCATCTTGTTTTTTTTTTTTTTACTACTTTCTTTCTTTATCTTCCTTTTCATTTGCTTCAATTGATCCGATGGTCTTTCGAAAACAATCGCTCTATCTTGATAAGATAAAGGTAAGGTCTGCGTACACTCTACGCTACTTAGATCCTATTTTATGGGACTTCACTGGGTATGTTATTGTTGTTGTTGTACTTATATTTGCAAATTTATCTTTTTTGATATACTAACGCGACTAATTTCACTGGATCCCATCAGTAACAGATATCAGATGACTTCCGCAAATATGCTAAATATACCAAAATATTTTTTAATCTTATAATCTCAAACATGATATGCGAGAAGTTGAAGTTAAAGAGTTGCTAAAAAGGAAAAGTTGTTAAAAAAGAAAAGTTGCCAAAAAGGAAAAGATCATTATTTTTGAAAAAGACAAAAAAAAAAGTTCATCAAACAAATTGAAACGAAAGGAGTAATAGTTAACATAAACTATAAATAGCTGAGACTGACTTAATTAGACATAGGATCTATCTGATCTTAGATATTGCAAGTAGTTTTGGGGGGGAATTTTAGCAATGGTGCACATGAACAATGATAGATAAAAGATAACAACAACAATATAATCCAAACAAGTTTGAAGTCGATTATATGAATCTTTATTTAGGTTCAATTTCTAACATTTATAGTTTAATTATACATATATATATACACTTGATATACATACATGTTCTTTCAATAGGGGATCCAATACAAACATCACGATGACAATCTTAGCTACATCAGACGTGTGTGACGCCAATGCAAAGCTTCTTTCTAATGGCGATCTACGCATGTTGCAACCAATCTTCAACATATATGGTCAGCGCCGCGCTTTCTCTGGTCCCATTGTCACCGTTAAGGTATTCGAAGACAATGTGTTAGTTAAAGAGGTACTTAAAACTCGAGGAGAAGGTAGAGTACTTGTGGTAGATGGTGGAGGGAGCATGGGATGTGCTATATTAGGAGGGAAGTTAGCACAATTAGGGCATGATAAGGGTTGGGTTGGTGTTGTTGTTAATGGATGCATTCGCGATGTAGATGAAATTAATCGTTGTGACATTGGGATCCGTGCATTGGCATCGGTACCTAGGAGACCGAACAAGAAAGTTCTTGGCGAAAAGAACGTTCCTGTTAACATTGGAGAAACGTTGATACACGATGGAGAGTGGTTATATGCAGATAGTGAAGGCATCCTCGTATCAAAAATGGAATTATCCATCTAATTGATTTTCATATAAATGCCATGCATGGATGCACAAAATTATGATCCAAGTTATATTGTATAGTATAATATATATATATATATATATATATATATCGAGCGAAATCCTCGTTTTGTGTTGTGTCCTATGGGTAGTTTCATTCATGTAATCTAATAATAAGAGTGAGGATGTACCAAGTACTATGTGTACTTACCATCTTGTTTGGATGGTATACATGTTGTAATGTACTGGATTGTGTTGTGTAGTTAGTTTAAATAAAATGTTGGTTTGATTGTTATGTAAATTTTATTGTATCATATCATTGAATTAATCTTTAGGTAACAACTAAAAATCTCATTTCATGTAACGATCGATTTGATGTGACTACGTCATTACTCTACCTTTAATAATCATATTTTATCTCCTACTCTACCTTTTTATAGTAGCTCTATCGTACCACACTTTTCTGATAGGTTTTATTGTTTAAATTATTGATGTATGGATATAATAATGAAAATGATATAATCCAATCTGACACAATACACGTGTTACATTATAAAACAATATGAAACAAGAAAATATATTGAAGCATCCAAATTTAGAATTTTGATCAAAGGTCCCCCACATGAATGATGATGACTATCTTCTCAACTACTTTCTTCTATAATTGACTAACTATTATTTTAGTTAGGCAAAACTCATACGCAATCCGCTTAAGTACGCATCATTTTTCACTTAGATATCTCAAGCGGACATTATTTTATTTTGGCACCTCAAATAGGTATAAAGTGTGCCACTTTGATACCTTTTTCTGAATCAGCAAATTTATATTGTGTGCGTATATTACACGCGCCTGATGATGTGGAAAGTGACAAATAATATGCCGACACGTATCATTTAAAAAAAATTAATTTAAATCATTAATTTTTTTTTTCAAAAAAAAATCAATAATCACCCTTTTTCCCAATAATTAATTTTAAATAAAAAATATTCGAATAATTTATAAATAATTAATTTAAATAAAAAGTACCCCACCCCACCAACCTTCTTCTTCAAATATTCCACCCACCCACCCCCACCCCACCTACCCCATCAGTCCACCCACCCATCCCACCTATCCCGCCGCCCCTCCCACCCCACCCACGCGCCACCCCACCCACCCCACTAGTTAATTTTTAATTTTTTTAGTTGATTTTATTTGATTTTAATTTTTCTTCACGGATTTATCTTTATTTTTTAATTTCTTTCATCAATTTTGCTTCGATTTTCAATTTTTCTTGTTTTTTATGCTTCGATTTTCATTTTTTTTTATTGATTTTGTCTGAATTCAATTTTTCTTCACTGATTTAGCATTATTTCTTAAACATTCTTATTTCTTATAATTAAGCATTCTTGTTTTTTGATTTCTTCTTTCATAAAAGAAGTAAGATTCTTGAGTTGATCATTTTAGCATAAGGATGTGTTAAGGAAAAAAATGATGGTAAGTAAATGGATTGAAGAAAGAACAAGAAGAAAAGAGAAGAAAAATAAAAATTACAAAATGCCACCCAAACGCGCCTTCAATGCGTGTGTCACACGCACCTTGCCAACTCAGCAAAAAGTGCCAAAGTGACACACTTGAAGGTCACCTGAGGTGCCAAAATGGAACAATGTCCACTTGAGGTGCATAAGTGAAAGATAGTGCGTACTTGAGGACCTGCGTATGTATTCTGCATATGTATTCTTGAGTTGATCATTTTAGCATAAGGATGTGTTAAGGAAAAAAATGATGGTAAGTAAATGGATTGAAGAAAGAAGAAAGAAGAAGAAGAAGAAAAGAGAAGAAAAGAGAAGAAAAATAAAAATTACGGAAATGCCACCCAAACGCGCCTTCTATGCGTGTGTCACACGCACCTTGCCAACTCAACAAAAAGTGTCAAAGTGACACATTTGAAGGTCACCTGAGGTGCCAAAATGGAACAATGTCCACTTGAGATGCCTAAGTGAAAGATAGTGCGTACTTGAGGGACCTGCGTATGTATTCTGCCTTTTAGTTAATAACATTTGTAGTCTTTCTTGTTAATGAATTGTGATTTTAATACTTGTGCTAACTAAATATATTTGACTTTTAATTAATTGATGGTACAAACAGAAGATCTTCTTCTCGAACCATAACATAATAGCACCATAGTGTAGTCCTTTAGTGAATTTTTTCAATAATATCAATTTTTTATATGTAGGTTAATTGATCAAACCATATTTAATAATATATTGTTTAGTATATTTTTGACTTTTGTGTCAACTGATTTATCACTATCATGAGTTGCAATTATTAGCTTCCGCATAACGCCTTACGATTTTGAATCTAACAAGTGGTATAAGAGTCAACGATCCTATGAGTCCAGTAGTTCATCAAGATTGAAGATAAGTTCAAAGGAAGTTGCAACTAATTTGATGATAATGAACAGTTAAAAGATCAAAATACTACATGTGCAGAAAAAATTTCAAACAAATTTTCAATAATTTGGCTGCTCGATCTTTAAAACAAAATCAATATTTTCAACTCATGCTTTTGGGCTTCAACTTTCAACCCCTGATTACTTTTAACGCTTGAGCTTCTTTTAACTCACGCATATATACTTTTAACACATGAGATTCACTCTTAATCTGTACTCACTTTCAATGCACAAAACTTTACTTTCAACTTTGTTCACTTATAACACAAAACTCTAATAATATTAATCCATGTTTTTATTTTTAACGCATAAGACTTCAATTTTTAACCCATATCAAGTTTTAATCATAGTAAACAGCAGTGATATATGAAGAATGAAGATTATGGATGTGAAGAAAGTGAATCAAGTTTTGTCAAGAAAATCCAGCCAAAAAGATAAAATTAATTTGTGAGAAAATTCAGGCCAACTTTTCGTGGTAAAAAGGGTTTTCATGCTAGAAATCTCTTTCACATTTAGTTTATTCTTTCTTGAATGAAAATTTGCGTATATTCTACGCTTTTCAGACTTTATTCGTAAGATTATATTAGATATGTTGTTGTTAATTTTTGTAATCTATAAAATTGTTATTTTTGGAATTGAAATAATTATAATTAACAAAATAGTTTGACTGCTGGTCAAACCTTTATTTCCACATGGTTGTCTCTCATTGGCTGGTCAAACTTAGGCAATTTTCATAATTTGATAATTGGGCTTTATCACCTATAGCAAAACAAGCCCAAAAACAATTGCACTTTGGTCCTTTAATTATTAATAATTTTTTATTTGAATTCTTATAAGATTTGATAAAAGCAAATTGAACCTTTGATTACTTAAAATGTATTTTTTGCCTCCCTTTAGGTATGAAATACATTATATTTGAATTATTTTAAGGATTTTTAGTATTATCAAATATAAAATAGCAATACAAGTTTAACATGAGACATGAGTAATTAAGTGGTCTTGGTAATCCTAGTGAATTTGTGAATGAAACAAGCAAATGGATCAAAAGTGCACGTTCAAATTAATTGAAAGTCAATATATCTAATCACGTGTCATAATAACTAAAATCGCAATTTATCAATAGTATATTTGTGAATGAAACAAGCGAATGGATCAAAAGTGCATGTTCTAATTAATTGAAAGCCAATATATTTAATCACATATCATAATAACTAAATCCACAATTTATCAATAATTAAAGGATCACACAAGTGTTATTATTAACACAAACAATAATTAGCAAATGATGATAATAGAGAGTAGTAGTAGTAGAGTCTATCATCATTGATAATAGTGTGTTTATGAAATCTCCTAATTTCTTTTTTCAATCATTATAATATTTCCAAAAGAGTTGGAGGTCCCACATTATAAATATAATCCCTAAAAAGGCCTAATTTTTTAACTAATATAAGCGGAAATAACATCTCTATCTTCAGCGCAGAATTCAAAGCAGCGGTGGGATAACCTTCGTGTACATTCTACCCTGGCGAGACTTCACTCTGTACTATTACACTCTATCCTCTCAGACCCCACTTTGTGGTATGATATTTATTTTTACTTGTTCGTAAAACATTTTAAGATTAATAGAAGGAAAAAGAATCTGATATATCTCTTAATTTTTCGATTTAGAACTGATATACACCCTGCTAAAAAAAGGCTTACATATACTCCTATCATTACACAAATTGCCCAAGATATACCCTTTTTGGCCAACAAAAGTGAAAAGTAATTTTAAATTTCTTATTAAATTAAAATCTATATAGGATCTATTTTAACTTTATCGCAAAAGTCCGGGTATATTTGATCATTCTCACATGTAAATTTTTTTTCTTAGCCTTGTCCAACTCAAAAATTAATTTGGGTTTATTGTCTTGATGATCAAAAAAATATTTCACTCATCTTTTTGTAAAAACTACCATCGATGTTCTCGATTTGTTTTGTAGATACAAAAAATAAATTACAATACTACCACGAAAAAATCAGTTTTAAAATTTTTCTTGCTTTCTTCTCTTTTAATCCATTTTCTTTTTATTTCTCATGTGTCACACTAGAAAGAAAAAAATGAAATAAGGACAAGAAACTCAGATAATGATGAGCAAATAGATTCACAAAAGAGATACTTTTAAAATCGAAATTAGTCGGTGAATAAAAAAAAGTTAAAAAATTCATATTTGCGAAGGATCAAATATACCCCCGAAACTTTATATGAGAAAGATCAAATATAAACCTTATATGAATTTTATTTTAATAAAAAAATAAAAATAAATTTAAAATTAATCTTTTCACTTCTGTACACTGAAAACGGTATATCTGAGTCATTTGTGTATCTATAGAGAGGTACATGAGAACCATTTTTGATGAGGGATATATCAGCTCTAAACCGCAAAATCGAGGGGTATATTAGACCATTTTCCCTTAAGATAAACGTATCTTTTCTTTTATTTGTTGAGATAAAATTGATAATAAATGTTAAAATGATTTTTTATTAAATTTTTTCTTTTTCTTTTATTTGCTTTATTTACCTTTTTTGTTCTTTCCATATTCTTTATCCTTTTGTGCTTCAATACCAATTTACCTTTTTTGAATTTGTTTTACTGAGTCATTATTAATGTTTTAGTCTTTACTTACTATAATCAGTTTTGGATAGCTTGGCTTTGAGTTTTTTCACACAAGAAAAAAAAAGACAGAATTCGACATCTAATATATATACATTAAAAAAAAGTAAATTTAATATTTATGTATGCACTGTAATCTTTCAACGAAGAGGATTCCGATGAACTACTACACTCCCTTGGCTGGAAGTGCATGTTTATTTCAATTTCCTTGGATCAACATCTCAAATATGCATTAGATTATTACTAGCTCTTCTTGTTTGCCCTTTTCCTAGAGGCTTTTGATACAAAATTATAAGATGAAAGGATGTCTTATAAATGCTACTCCTATGTATTATCAAAATTGTGTTATATGTATGTATATAGTAGTTGTTGAATCGGCCGGACTTCTGCATGTGTTTACTTCTTTATATTTTGATCCCTTTTGTGAAAATTCTGGCTCTGACGAAGGGTGGAAAGAAGCTTTAAGGCCTAGAATATCATGTTCTTTCTCTTCTTTCACTATTGTTTAGAAGTACTAAGGTAATGGTTTTGTACTGAAGTGTTGAGGATCAATGGGCGGGTTCGATGATCATGTTGCTATCTTCGGAGACTGGATAACACCTAGCCCGAGCCCAAGATCATTCGTGTCTTCACTGCTAGTCGATGATGTTGGAGGATGGTTACCTCGTATGGAGCACACTAATGAAAGTAACTGCAGAAACTTCAATGCCGAACCTCAACAGAATGTCACCGCCTTGTGCAGCACTGATGGAGAGGATGGGGCACGAGCAGGTGCTTCGACTGATCAAACAGTCAAGTCGAGTGCACCATCAGAGCAGAAACCGAGTACTCGTGGAGGAGGGCTCATGGAAAGAATGGTAGCTAGATCTGGATTTCATGCCCCGAGGCTGAATACCGATGGCCTTAGACCTCCTGTTCTTTCACAGAATCAAGAAGCAAGGTCTCCTTACTTGACTATCCCTGCTGGTCTCAGTCCATCAGTCCTGTTATATTCACCTGTTTTGATCAATAATCCACTGGTATGTATCTAAACTCACACTTCATGTTTAAGATTGAGTGTCACACTTCATGACGTTCGTCTAATCCACACATCACAGTAGAGGTTCCCTAACACCAAATGGTAGGGATATAGCACACTAGTCCCTAAGTGGACCATATTTTTGGGTTTATATTTAATGTTTTCAAAAGAGTGTTGAAGTTACATGTCAATGTAATCCCACAACTGGGGTTCGGAGAGGGTAGAGTATACGCAGGCCTTACCTCATTATTCGTATAAGTTTTCCCCAGTGCCCCAAAGCTTCAATTAATCCACTGCAGGTTTGTCCATCTCCTACAACTGGACTATTACCATTAGCCTCGGGCGATGAGAGTAAAAGTCTTATGTTGACGGCTGGAATTGCAGATAAGAGGAAAGAGACTGCTTTTGGCAGCAATAATTCATCTTCCTTCTCTTCCAATCCAGTAACCACTACTCTCTCTCAGACACACACATATACATACACATACACACACATTGCATGCTAGTTTCCTGTCGGTTTCCAGTCTCTGAATGTGTTGTTGCTCTCGGTTGCAGGTAAATCCGTCCAGTGATCTTTCTCAGCAACTCTTACCTCAAATTGAGGTTTCAGCTCATCCAAATAACTCTCTTCAACCTCAAAGTATGGAAGTAATTCAAAGCGAGCAGATACGTCATGGAACATCTAAGTTCCCTATGTTGTCTACTGAAGAGGATGTCCGGGGTAGTCATATCAAGCCAGAGGTAAGGCCCTTTAATGTAGTTGGTGGTAGTATGCAACATTCTCAGACTCTTGATGAGCAGAAAGATGAGGACACTAACCAAAGAGGAGGTGGAGGCTCGAAAGATGTCAATCCTCCTGCTGAAGATGGTTATAACTGGAGAAAGTATGGACAAAACCAAGCTAAAGGAAATGCGTATCCTCGGAGTTATTATAAGTGCGCATATCCAAAGTGTCCTGTTAAGAAGAGAGTAGGGCGATATCAAGAATGTCATGTCATGGAAATTATATACAAGGGGGTTCACAATCACCCTAAGCCACTCTCAAACCCGATATCAGCCCTCGGATCTTTAAACTCATTTGGTGACGTGCAACTAGACAATGTGGATCCAAGTGGAGCAGGTTTTAACAGTGAGCTGGCTTTGGCAACTAGCCAACAAGGACCTACTGCTAAAGGCCTCATGTGGAGCAACAACAAACTTGAAGCAACATCATTAGCAGCTTTGCACTCTGAGTACTGCAGTGGATCTACCACTTTACAATCAAAGGGTGCTCAACAGGGATCAGCAGATGCAGTTGAAGTATCATCTGTGTTTTCAAATGATGAAGATGATCATGGTACCCGTGGCAGTGTATTACTAGGCTATGATGGTGCAGAAGATGAGTTCGAGCCCAAAAGAAGGTTTTTACATCTTCTGCATTAAAATGTTTAGGATCTCCCATCTTTTACATCATATTGACCTGATTTCTTCTCTTTGACAATCTAGGAAGTCTATTGCGTCGGATACGAGTGGCACCATCAGAGCAATCAGGGAGCCAAGAGTTGTGGTGCATACTATCAGTGAGGTAGACAAAATTGATGATGGATATCGCTGGCGCAAGTACGGGCAAAAGGTGGTTAAAGGCAATCCAAATCCAAGGTTTGTCATGTTCATTTACATCATCCTTAAAAGTTCCTAATTTCTAATAATCAAGAAACTCCCGAGGGCTCCCGATGTACATGTTCATTTACATCATCCACTTGAACTGTAGAATTTTGCCTGCTGTAAGTTCAAACATATGATGTGTGCCCAATTCACACATCACGCGCTGAAGCCCTGTGGGTCATAAGATTTCCGATTTTGACTTAACGAATTGTTTATTTGAACTGATAGATTGCTTCCCTTTGCCAGGAGTTACTACAAGTGCACAAGTTCTGGCTGCAATGTCAGGAAGCACATCGAGAGGTCCCCATATGATCAGAAGTCTGTTATCACCACTTATGATGGGAAGCACTACCATGAAGTTCCTCCAGCACGCACCAGCAGCCAAGGTAGCTCGGGAGCGTCAAAGTTTCCTTCCAACCCGATAACTACTGATGCTCAAAGTCATGTAGGTAGGCCTGAGCCCACACAAGTTCAGAACACCAAGCCCGCACAAGTTCAGAACACCAAGTCCACACAAGTTCAGAACACCAACGAGCGTTATGGAAGAGCTCCACAAGCTCAGAACACCAACGAGCGTTATGGAAGAGCTCCACAAGTTCAGAACACCAACGAGCGTTATGGAAGAGCTCCCTCACTTGGATCCGCTGGTCCTATCTCAGGATTTGATAGTTTCGGAACTAACCAGCAGCAAGATCTATCCAGTCTTGCTATGGCCGGATTTAACTCCAATCAGCACCAGTTTTCAGTTCCTCTCAATCCATACATAGGATGGCAACGACCTGTGAATGATGCTGGTTTCGTGCTTCCAGAAGGAGAACCAATGCCAGATCCTAATTTGAACTACTCCAATGGTTCATCAACTTATCAGCAAATTCTGAATGGATTGCCTTCGGGACTTCAGATGTAAAATTTTTCAAATTTTGCCTTATTATAGGAAAGAATGAAAATGTTTGCTTTGCATCTATTTGATGCAAATTTAGATACAAACTAGCAACAATAGTCATAGTTAGACAAATGAGAGGTGAATCTATACAACAGTGAGAAAGTCTCGTTGTAGGCATCCCTTAGAAACAAGTCGAGACTTCCATCTCTCAAATATGTCACAAACCTTGTGCTTAACTTTGAGAACCCGTTGGTTCTAATAGTTTTGTGTTCTTTCGAGTTTCGGAAGATCAACTAGTTCCTAAACTTGGTTTATTCTCTGGTATTATGGACATTTTCCCCTTATAGCATACTACAAGTCCATTTTTGAAGTTCTTTTTATACGAAAACATTCATTTTTTTGGACGTTTTGGCTTCAGGTTCTAGTTGTACGAGTGGAAAGGATTACCAAAAGGGCTCTAGAAATGCTTGCATTATTTTTTTTTTTTTGGAAATGTTGTACAAATGACATACTCTGTGAATTCTCCTTATCATTTAGACTTCATGGAAATCTAACGGCATAGTCAATGAGAAGGAAAATCTAGCTAAATATTAGAACATGTCAAAATTATAGTCTCAAATTGTGACTTCTTAGCAATTAGACTGTCAAAAACACAAATGGTTGGGAGTATTTTCATTCATAGTGAATAAATTCTGTCTTCAAATCTTTCTAATATCTACTATTGTTCGCCTTACATTGACATCTAAAACTATATAGAGTAAATTTCATGTACAAATGTGAGACATTGGACTACACAGGTATACTTATTGACAACTATCAATAGAAATCAAACCCAACAAACATAGCATTTAGAGCTAAATAGGATATGCTGTGAAGTCAGAAGACATGAAGCAAAACCTTAGACAATCCAGAAAAGGGAAGGCCACAAAGTTTGAGGGGAACTCAAACTTCTGCATGCAACCAAAATTATGAGCAGAAATAACTGTGCAGTCAAGTTGCATATTACCAGCTGATGCCCGACTCATCAACAAACAAGAATCAATTGTTGAAGCTTGCTTTTCATACTCGATCCATTAGGGCAATCAATTAACGGCCATTTGTCACCATCTGCTTGTCATTGTCATCTTTTCTTTGCTGGTAGACTGATTTTCGGCGACTGATTTCATTTCTGTGGGAGTCACGATGATCAGAAAATGCCCCAACAATACAAATGAATAACTTCTAAATAAATGGAGATTCACACGTTTAATCGTTAACTTGATCTCTCTCTTTGTAGTTCTTTGATGGGCTGTATATCTTGTGTTCTCTCAGTCAATTACATATAAAAGGAGGAATATTAGATGTATCCTAGGATCTGGACAGACAACTAGAGCAGAGGTCAAAAAAAGTTCATCCAAAACCTCAATAATGCTATGCTCGCTACAAACTTTTTTTTTTCCAAGCAAACCCTGCAAGTTCATCCAAAATCAAAACAGGCAAGACGGCAGAAGTTAAGAAAGAGAGCATACATCATTGCACAACAGCTGGTATAGTTCCATAAAAATTGTTGTTTAGACTCCACAACCTAGCTCCATTATGTTTTAAAGGTGTCCTACACATTCTAATTCATGCTATACTCTTAAGCCATAATTCAGCAAATACTGAAGGAGCTCTATCAGCTAGTTCACATCTTCTACGTAACATCTCTGTTTACAGCAGGCTGCCAGTTTATGTCATGTGACACAAAATTTACATCTGACTTCCTAAACACAATGTCATTGTATCTGACGTGTTTTCATTTACATTCTCTCAGGAAAGCTGCTGAATAATATTTTAAAAATCAGACAAGAAAAAGTCCATAAATCTATTGTCTTATTTTCCTTTTATAATATCCATCAAAGAACAGCTTACCTCAAATTACTGCAAAGAACCAAACAAATGTTTTAAAATGCAGGATTATGGCAAGAAAGAACAGATAATAAGGCACGTCAGGTAAAATAAGGATAGAAGAAGCAAAACCTGACAGACTCTTTGATTGACTCATAGCGCAGAGTAGCTACAATTTTGCGCTTTCTTTCTCGGTTCAAGTCCCCACCACGCTTGATCACAGGCAATTGTTTGATTCCTTTTGCCACCATTAGCTGCTTTGCAGTTGCTAGGTCGGTATCAGGATAACAAATTAGAAGTCCGCATTCTTGCCCACGATAGCTTATCCCTCTTGTGCATATCGAGGAAACAAGACACGTATTTGCCTGTAGACAGGTTAAAGAAACAAATAAAGCTATTAAAGAGAGAACATAGATTACATAATGAAAGAGAAGAAAAACAGAACTGATTGAAAAGAAACTTGTACACTGAGAACTCAAAGGAACTTATTTATGGTGGCATTATACGTACATCTTTAAGTGTCAAATCCTTGTTGGAAGAATCACCCGAGTTCTTAAACAAACTACGTTTGATGTCACCATATGTCAAAATTCCTTCCACACAATCCTCAGCATTAACCACAATAACAAAACTCTGACGACCATCATTCTAATGCTTCTTTAACTGTTTGGTTTGGATAAACCTTCAAATAATCATTTGACATAACCTGAGAAACCTGGTCATCGATGGAAACAGTTTAGATATAGGAACAGAAGGACCAAGATGAAAAGATAGTTCAAAAGAAAAAGTAAAAACCCATAAAAGGAAAACTTCGCTATGTACCAGAGCCAGAGACAAAAGATACCTCTAGATCTTCCAGAATTAGGCCTTCATCATGGCTGCTCTGACATCCAATAACATCTAGTTCCAAATCATTTCTCTCATCCGTGTGCCTCCAGTCACTCCCTTCATTCTTCTCATCATCTGGTGAAAGGCTAGAGTATCCTTTTGACGCATACTTCGCATCTGATGCCTCCGTTTCCTTTGCCTGGATTGTTACAGAAGGCACCCAAATTGCCAGTCCAACAGCACCCTGTTCACAATATTAAAAACGCATATTTACCCGTTATCAGCACTGCCTTCAACTAATAACATAGGTCCTTTGATAAGATTTGATAAAAGCAAATTGAACCTTGGTCCTTTAATTATTAATAATTGCAAAACCAGCCCAAAAACAATTGCACTTTGGTCCTTTAATTATTAATAATTTTTTGTTTTAATTCTTATAAGATTTGATAAAAGCAAATTGAACCTTTGATTACTTAAAATGTATTTTTTGCCTCCCTTTAGGTATGAAATACATTATATTTGAATTATTTTAAGGATTTTTAGTATTATCAAATATAAAATAGCAATACAAGTTTAACATGAGACATGAGTAATTAAGTGGTCGAACGGTTGGTAATCCTAGTGCATTTGTGAATGAAACAAGCAAATGGATCAAAAGTGCACGTTCAAATTAATTGAAAGTCAATATATCTAATCACGTGTCATAATAACTAAAATCGCAATTTATCAATAGTATATTTGTGAATGAAACAAGCGAATGGATCAAAAGTGCATGTTCTAATTAATTGAAAGTCAATATATTTAATCACATATCATAATAACTAAAATCACAGTTTATCAATAATTAAAGGATCACACAAGTGTTATTATTAACACAAACAATAATTAGCAAATGATGATAATAGAGAGTAGTAGTAGTAGAGTCTATCATCATTGATAATAGTGTGTTTATGAAATCTCCTAATTTCTTTTTTCAATCATTATAATATTTCCAAAAGAGTTGGAGGTCCCACATTATAAATATAATCCCTAAAAAGGCCTAATTTTTTAACTAATATAAGCGGAAATAACATCTCTATCTTCACCGCAGAATTCAAGGCAGCGGTGGGATAACCATCGTGTACATTCTACCCTAGCGAGACTTCACTCTGTGCTATTACACTCTATCCTCTCAGACCCCACTTTGTGGTATGATATTTATTTTTACTTGTTCGTAAAACATTTTAAGATTAATAGAAGGAAAAAGAATCTGATATATCTCTAAATTTTTCGATTTAGAACTGATATACACCCTGCTTAAAAAAGGCTTACATATACTCCTATCATTACACAAATTGCCCAAGATATACCCTTTTTGGCCAACAAAAGTGAAAAGTAATTTTAAATTTCTTATTAAATTAAAATCTATATAGGATCTATTTTAACTTTATCGCAAAAGTCTGGGTATATTTGATCATTCTCACATGTAATTTTTTTTTCTTAGCCTTGTCCAACTCAAAAATTAATTTGGGTTTATTGTCTTGATGATCAAAAAAATATTTCACTCATCTTTTTGTAAAACCTACCATCGATGTTCTCGATTTGTTTTGTAGATACAAAAAATAAATTACAATACTACCACGAAAAAATCAGTTTTAAAATTTTTCTTGCTTTCTTCTCTTTTAATCCATTTTCTTTTTATTTCTCATGTGTCACACTAGAAAGAAAAAAATGAAATAAGGACAAGAAACTCAGATAATGATGAGCAAATAGATTCACAAAAGAGATACTTTTAAAATCGAAATTAGTCGGTGAATAAAAAAAAGTTAAAAAATTCATATTTGCGAAGGATCAAATATACGCCCGAAACTTTATATGAGAAAGATCAAATATAAACCTTATATGAATTTTATTTTAAAAAAAAATAAAAAATAAATTTAAAATTAATCTTTTCACTTCTGTACACTGAAAACGGTATATCTGAGTCATTTGTGTATCTATAGAGAGGTACATGTGAACCACTTTTGATGAGGGATATATCAGCTCTAAACCGCAAAATCAAGGGGTATATTAGACCATTTTCCCTTAAGATAAACGTATTTTTTCTTTTATTTGGTGGGATAAAATTGATAATAAATGTTAAAATGATTTTTTATTAAATTTTTCCTTTTTCTTTTATTTGCTTTATTTACCTTTTTTGTTCTTTCCATATTCTTGATCCTTTTGTGCTTCAATACCAATTTACCTTTTTTGAATTTGTTTTACTGAGTCTTTATTAATGTTTTAGTCTTTACTTACTATAATCAGTTTTGGATAGCTTGGCTTTGAGTTTTTTCACACAAGAAAAAAAAAAGACAGAATTCGACATCTAATATATATACATTAAAAAAAAGTAAATTTAATATTTACGTATGCACTGTAATCTTTCAACGAAGAGGACTCCGATGAACTACTACACTCCCTTGGCTGGAAGTGCATGTTCATTTCAATTTCCTTGGATCAACATCTCAAATATGCATTAGATTATTACAAGCTCTTCTTGTTTGCCCTTTTCCTAGAGGCTTTTGATACAAAATTATAAGATGAAAGGATGTCTTATAAATGCTACTCCTATGTATTATCAAAATTGTGTTATATGTATGTATATAGTAGTTGTTGAATCGGCCGGACTTCTGCATGTGTTTACTTCTTTATATTTTGATCCCTTTGGTGAAAATTCTGGCTCTGACGAAGGGTGGAAAGAAGCTTTAAGGCCTAGAATATCATGTTCTTTCTCTTCTTTCACTATTGTTTAGAAGTACTAAGGTAATGGTTTTGTACTGAAGTGTTGAGGATCAATGGGCGGGTTCGATGATCATGTTGCTATCTTCGGAGACTGGATAACACCTAGCCCGAGCCCAAGATCATTCGTGTCTTCACTGCTAGTCGATGATGTTGGAGGATGGTTACCTCGTATGGAGCACACTAATGAAAGTAACTGCAGAAACTTCAATGCCGAACCTCAACAGAATGTCACCGCCTTGTGCAGCACTGATGGAGAGGATGGGGCACGAGCTGGTGCTTCGACTGATCAAACAGTCAAGTCGAGTGCACCATCAGAGCAGAAACCGAGTACTCGTGGAGGAGGGCTCATGGAAAGAATGGTAGCTAGATCTGGATTTCATGCCCCGAGGCTGAATACCGATGGCCTTAGACCTCCTGTTCTTTCACAGAATCAAGAAGCAAGGTCTCCTTACTTGACTATCCCTGCTGGTCTCAGTCCATCAGTCCTGTTATATTCACCTGTTTTGATCTATAATCCACCGGTATGTATCTAAACTCACACTTCATGTTTAAGATTGAGTGTCACACTTCATGACGTTCGTCTAATCCACACATCACAGTAGAGGTTCCCTAGCACCAAATGGTAGGGATATAGCACACTAGTCCCTAAGTGGACCATATTTTTGGGTTTATATTTAAAGTTTTCAAAAGAGTGTTGAAGTTACATGTCAATGTAATCCCACAACTGGGGTTCGGAGAGGGTAGAGTATACGCAGGTCTTACCTCATTATTCGTATAAGTTTTCCCCAGTGCCCCAAAGCTTCAATTAATCCACTGCAGGTTTGTCCATCTCCTACAACTGGACTATTACCATTAGCCTCGGGCGATGAGAGTAAAAGTCTTATGTTGACGGCTGGAATTGCAGATAAGAGGAAAGAGACTGCTTTTGGCAGCAACAATTCATCTTCCTTCTCTTCCAATCCAGTAACCACTACTCTCTCTCATACACACACATACACACACATTGCATGCCAGTTTCCTGCCGGTTTCCAGTCTCTGAATGTGTTGTTGCTCTCGGTTGCAGGTAAATCCGTCCAGTGATCTTTCTCAGCAACTCTTACCTCAAATTGAGGTTTCAGCTCATCCAAATAACTCTCTTCAACCTCAAAGTATGGAAGTAACTCAAAGCGAACAGATACGCCATGGAACATCTAAGTTCCCTATGTTGTCTACTGAAGAGGATGTCCGGGGTAGTCATATCAAGCCAGAGGTAAGGCCCTTTAATGTAGTTGGTGGTAGTATGCAACATTCTCAGACTCTTGATGAGCAGAAAGATGAGGACACTAACCAAAGAGGAGGTGGAGGCTCGAAAGATGTCAATCCTCCTGCTGAAGATGGTTATAACTGGAGAAAGTATGGACAAAACCAAGCTAAAGGAAGTGCGTATCCTTGGAGTTATTATAAGTGCGCGTATCCAAAGTGTCCTGTTAAGAAGAGAGTAGGGCGATATCAAGAATGTCATGTCATGGAAATTATATACAAGGGGGTTCACAATCACCCTAAGCCACTCTCAAACCCGATATCAGCCCTCGGATCTTTAAACTCATTTGGTGACGTGCAACTAGACAATGTGGATCCAAGTGGAACAGGTTTTAACAGTGAGCTGGCTATGGCAACTAGCCAACAAGGACCTACTGCTAAAGGCCTCACGTGGAGCAACAACAAACTTGAAGCAACATCATTAGCAGCTTTGCACTCTGAGTACTGCAGTGGATCTACCACTTTACAATCAAAGGGTGCTCAGCAGGGATCAGCAGATGCAGTTGAAGTATCATCTGTGTTTTCAAATGATGAAGATGATCATGGTACCCGTGGCAGTGTATTACTAGGCAATGATGGTGCAGAAGATGAGTTCGAGCCCAAAAGAAGGTTTTTACATCTTCTGCATTAAAATGTTTAGGATCTCCCATCTTTTACATCATATTGACCTGATTTCTTCTCTTTGACAATCTAGGAAGTCTATTGCGCCGGATACGAGTGGCACCATCAGAGCAATCAGGGAGCCAAGAGTTGTGGTGCATACTATCAGTGAGGTAGACATAATTGATGATGGATATCGCTGGCGCAAGTACGGGCAAAAGGTGGTTAAAGGCAATCCAAATCCAAGGTTTGTCATGTTCATTTACATCATCCTTAAAAGTTCCTAATTTCTAATAATCAAGAAACTCCCGAGGGCTCCCGATGTACATGTTCATTTACATCATCCACTTGAACTGTAGAATTTCGCCTGCTGTAAGTTCAAACATATGATGTGTGCCTAATTCACACATCACGCGCTGAAGCCTTGTGGGTCATAAGATTTCCGATTTTGACTTAACGAATTGTTTATTTGAACTGATAGATTGCTTCCCTTTGCCAGGAGTTACTACAAGTGCACAAGTTCTGGCTGCAATGTCAGGAAGCACATCGAGAGGTCCCCATATGATCAGAAGTCTGTTATCACCACTTATGATGGGAAGAACTACCATGAAGTTCCTCCAGCACGCACCAGCAGCCAAGGTAGCTCGGGAGCGTCAAAGTCTCCTTCCAACCCGATAACTACTGATGCTCAAAGTCATGTAGGTAGGCCTGAGCCCACACAAGTTCAGAACACCAAGCCCGCACAAGTTCAGAACACCAAGTCCACACAAGTTCAGAACACCAACGAGCGTTATGGAAGAGCTCCACAAGTTCAGAACACCAACGAGCGTTATGGAAGAGCTCCACAAGTTCAGAACACCAACGAGCGTTATGGAAGAGCTCCCTCACTTGGATCCGCTGGTCCTATCTCAGGATTTGATAGTTTCGGAACTAACCAGCAGCAAGATCTATCCAGTCTTGCTATGGCCGGATTTAACTCCAATCAGCACCAGTTTTCAGTTCCTCTCAATCCATACATAGGATGGCAACGACCTATGAATGATGCTGGTTTCGTGCTTCCAGAAGGAGAACCAATGCCAGATCCTAATTTGAACTACTCCAATGGTTCATCAACTTATCAGCAAATTCTGAATGGATTGCCTTCGGGACTTCAGATGTAAAGTTTTCCAAGTTTTGCCTTATTATAGGAAAGAATGAAAATGTTTGCTTTGCATCTATTTGATGCAAATTTAGATACAAACTAGCAACAATAGTCATAGTTAGACAAATGAGAGGTGAATCTATACAACAGTGAGAAAGTCTCGTTGTAGGCATCCCTTAGCAACAAGTCGAGACTTCCATCTCTCAAATATGTCACAAACCTTGTGCTCAACTTTGAGAACCCGTTGGTTCTAATAGTTTTGTGTTCTTTCGAGTTTCGCAAGATCAACTAGTTCCTAAACTTGCTTTATTCTCTGGTATTATGGACATTTTCCCCTTATAGCATACTACAAGTCCATTTTTGAAGTTCTTTTTATACGAAAACATTCGTTTTTTTGGACGTTTTTGCTTCAGGTTCTAGTTGTACGAGTGGAAAGGATTACCAAAAGGGCTCTAGAAATGCTTGCATTTTTTATTTTTTTTTTGGAAATGTTGTACAAATGACATACTCTGTGAATTCTCCTTATCATTTAGACTTCATGGAAATCTAACGGCATAGTCAATGAGAAGGAAAATCTAGCTAAATATTAGAACATGTCAAAATTATAGTCTCAAATTGTGACTTCTTAGCAATTAGACTGTCAAAAACACAAATGGTTGGGAGTATTTTCATTCATAGTGAATAAATTCTGTCTTCAAAACTGTCTAATATCTACTATTGTTCGCCTTACATTGGCATCTAAAACTCTATAGAGTAAATTTCATGTACAAATGTGAGACATTGGACTACGCAGGTATACTTATTGACAACTATCTAATACAAATCAAACCCAACAAACATAGCATTTAGAGCTAAATAGGATATGCTGTGAAGTCTGAAGACATGAAGCAAAACCTTAGACAATCCAGAAAAGGGAAGGCCACAAAGTTTGAGGGGAACTCAAACTTCTGCATGCAACCAAAATTATGAGCAGAAATAACTGTGCAGTCAAGTTGCATATTACCAGCTGATGCCCGACTCATCAACAAACAAGAATCAATTGTTGAAGCTTGCTTTTCTGAATCAGCAAATTTATATTGTGTGCGTATATTACACGCGCCTGATGATGTGGAAAGTGACAAATAATATGCCGACACGTATCATTTAAAAAAAAAAAATTTAAATCATTAATTATTTTTTTTCAAAAAAAAAACAATAATCACCCTTTTTCCCAATAATTAATTTTAAATAAAAAATATTCAAATAATTTATAAATAATTAATTTAAATAAAAAGAACCCCACCCCACCAACCTTCTTCTTCAAATATTCCACCCACCCCCACCCCACCTACCCCATCAGTCCACCCACCCATCCCACCTATCCCGCCGCCCCTCCCACCCCACCCACGCGCCACCCCACCCACCCCACTAGTTAATTTTTAATTTTTTTAGTTGATTTTATTTGATTTTAATTTTTCTTCACGGATTTATCTTTATTTTTTAATTTCTTTCATCAATTTTGCTTCGATTTTCAATTTTTCTTGTTTTTTATGCTTCGATTTTCATTTTTTTTTATTGATTTTGTCTGAATTCAATTTTTCTTCACTGATTTAGCATTATTTCTTAAGCATTCTTATTTCTTATAATTAAGCATTCTTGTTTTTTGATTTCTTCTTTCATAAAAGAAGTAAGATTCTTGAGTTGATCATTTTAGCATAAGGATGTGTTAAGGAAAAAAATGATGGTAAGTAAATGGATTGAAGAAAGAACAAGAAGAAAAGAGAAGAAAAATAAAAATTACAAAATGCCACCCAAACGCGCCTTCAATGCGTGTGTCACACGCACCTTGCCAACTCAGCAAAAAGTGCCAAAGTGACACACTTGAAGGTCACCTGAGGTGCCAAAATGGAACAATGTCCACTTGAGGTGCCTAAGTGAAAGATAGTGCGTACTTGAGGACCTGCGTATGTATTCTGCATATGTATTCTTGAGTTGATCATTTTAGCATAAGGATGTGTTAAGGAAAAAAATGATGGTAAGTAAATGGATTGAAGAAAGAAGAAGAAGAAGAAAAGAGAAGAAAAGAGAAGAAAAATAAAAATTACGGAAATGCCACCCAAACGCGCCTTCTATGCGTGTGTCACACGCACCTTGCCAACTCAACAAAAAGTGTCAAAGTGACACATTTGAAGGTCACCTGAGGTGCCAAAATGGAACAATGTCCACTTGAGATGCCTAAGTGAAAGATAGTGCGTACTTGAGGGACCTGCGTATGTATTCTGCCTTTTAGTTAATAACATTTGTAGTCTTTCTTGTTAATGAATTGTGATTTTAATACTTGTGCTAACTAAATATATTTGACTTTTAATTAATTGATGGTACAAACAGAAGATCTTCTTCTCGAACCATAACATAATAGCATCATAGTGTAGTCCTTTAGTGAATTTTTTCAATAATATCAATTTTTTATATGTAGGTTAATTGATCAAACCATATTTAATAATATATTGTTTAGTATATTTTTGACTTTTGTGTCAACTGATTTATCACTATCATGAGTTGCAATTATTAGCTTCCGCATAACGCCTTACGATTTTGAATCTAACAAGTGGTATAAGAGTCAACGATCCTATGAGTCCAGTAGTTCATCAAGATTGAAGATAAGTTCAAAGGAAGTTGCAACTAATTTGATGATAATGAACAGTTAAAAGATCAAGATACTACATGTGCAGAAAAAATTTCAAACAAATTTTCAATAATTTGGCTGCTCGATCTTTAAAACAAAATCAATATTTTCAACTCATGCTTTTGGGCTTCAACTTTCAACCCCTGATTACTTTTAACGCTTGAGCTTCTTTTAACTCACGCATATATACTTTTAACACATGAGATTCACTCTTAATCTGTACTCACTTTCAATGCACAAAACTTTACTTTCAACTTTGTTCACTTATAACACAAAACTCTAATAATATTAATCCGTGTTTTTATTTTTAACGCATAAGACTTCAATTTTTAACCCATATCAAGTTTTAATCATAGTAAACAGCAGTGATATATGAAGAATGAAGATTATGGATGTGAAGAAAGTGAATCAAGTTTTGTCAAGAAAATCCAGCCAAAAAGATAAAATTAATTTGTGAGAAAATTCAGGCCAACTTTTCGTGGTAAAAAGGGTTTTCATGCTAGAAATCTCTTTCACATTTAGTTTATTCTTTCTTGAATGAAAATTTGCGTATATTCTACGCTTTTCAGACTTTATTCGTAAGATTATATTAGATATGTTGTTGTTAATTTTTGTAATCTATAAAATTGTTATTTTTGGAATTGAAATAATTATAATTAACAAAATAGTTTGACTGCTGGTCAAACCTTTATTTCCACATGGTTGTCTCTCATTGGCTGGTCAAACTTAGGCAATTTTCATAATTTGATAATTGGGCTTTATCACCTATAGCAAAACAAGCCCAAAAACAATTGCACTTTGGTCCTTTAATTATTAATAATTTTTTATTTTAATTCTTATAAGATTTGATAAAAGCAAATTGAACCTTTGATTACTTAAAATGTATTTTTTGCCTCCCTTTAGGTATGAAATACATTATATTTGAATTATTTTAAGGATTTTTAGTATTATCAAATATAAAATAGCAATACAAGTTTAAATGAGACATGAGTAATTAAGTGGTCGAACGGTTGGTAATCCTAGTGCATTTGTGAATGAAACAAGCAAATGGATCAAAAGTGCACGTTCAAATTAATTGAAAGTCAATATATCTAATCACGTGTCATAATAACTAAAATCGCAATTTATCAATAGTATATTTGTGAATGAAACAAGCGAATGGATCAAAAGTGCATGTTCTAATTAATTGAAAGCCAATATATTTAATCACATATCATAATATATAAATCCACAATTTATCAATAATTAAAGGATCACACAAGTATTATTATTAACACAAACAATAATTAGCAAATGATGATAATAGAGAGTAGTAGTAGTAGAGTCTATCATCATTGATAATAGTGTGTTTATGAAATCTCCTAATTTCTTTTTTCAATCATTATAATATTTCCAAAAGAGTTGGAGGTCCCACATTATAAATATAATCCCTAAAAAGGCCTAATTTTTTAACTAATATAAGCGAAAATAACATCTCTATCTTCAGCGCAGAATTCAAAGCAGCGGTGGGATAACCTTCGTGTACATTCTACCCTGGCGAGACTTCACTCTGTACTATTACACTCTATCCTCATAGACCCCACTTTGTGGTATGATATTTATTTTTACTTGTTCGTAAAACATTTTAAGATTAATAGAAGGAAAAAGAATCTGATATATCTCTTAATTTTTCGATTTAGAACTGATATACACCCTGCTAAAAAAAGGCTTACATATACTCCTATCATTACACAAATTGCCCAAGATATACCCTTTTTGGCCAACAAAAGTGAAAAGTAATTTTAAATTTCTTATTAAATTAAAATCTATATAGGATCTATTTTAACTTTATCGCAAAAGTCTGGGTATATTTGATCATTCTCACATGTAATTTTTTTTTCTTAGCCTTGTCCAACTCAAAAATTAATTTGGGTTTATTGTCTTGATGATCAAAAAAATATTTCACTCATCTTTTTGTAAAACCTACCATCGATGTTCTCGATTTGTTTTGTAGATACAAAAAATAAATTACAATACTACCACGAAAAAATCAGTTTTAAAATTTTTCTTGCTTTCTTCTCTTTTAATCCATTTTCTTTTTATTTCTCATGTGTCACACTAGAAAGAAAAAAATGAAATAAGGACAAGAAACTCAGATAATGATGAGCAAATAGATTCACAAAAGAGATACTTTTAAAATCGAAATTAGTCGGTGAATAAAAAAAAGTTAAAAAATTCATATTTGCGAAGGATCAAATATACGCCCGAAACTTTATATGAGAAAGATCAAATATAAACCTTATATGAATTTTATTTTAAAAAAAAATAAAAAATAAATTTAAAATTAATCTTTTCACTTCTGTACACTGAAAACGGTATATCTGAGTCATTTGTGTATCTATAGAGAGGTACATGTGAACCACTTTTGATGAGGGATATATCAGCTCTAAACCGCAAAATCGAGGGGTATAGTGGACCATTTTCCCTTAAGATAAACGTATTTTTTCTTTTATTTGTTGGGATAAAATTGATAATAAATGTTAAAATGATTTTTTATTAAATTTTTTCTTTTTCTTTTATTTGCTTTATTTACCTTTTTTGTTCTTTCCATATTCTTTATCCTTTTGTGCTTCAATACCAATTTACCTTTTTAGAATTTGTTTTACTGAGACTTTATTAATGTTTTAATCTTTACTTACTATAATCAGTTTTGGATAGCTTGGCTTTGAGTTTTTTCACACAAGAAAAAAAAAGACAGAATTCGACATCTAATATATATACATTAAAAAAAAGTAAATTTAATATTTATGTATGCACTGTAATCTTTCAACGAAGAGGATTCCGATGAACTACTACACTCCCTTGGCTGGAAGTGCATGTTTATTTCAATTTCCTTGGATCAACATCTCAAATATGCATTAGATTATTACTAGCTCTTCTTGTTTGCCCTTTTCCTAGAGGCTTTTGATACAAAATTATAAGATGAAAGGATGTCTTATAAATGCTACTCCTATGTATTATCAAAATTGTGTTATATGTATGTATATAGTAGTTGTTGAATCGGCCGGACTTCTGCATGTGTTTACTTCTTTATATTTTGATCCCTTTTGTGAAAATTCTGGCTCTGACGAAGGGTGGAAAGAAGCTTTAAGGCCTAGAATATCATGTTCTTTCTCTTCTTTCACTATTGTTTAGAAGTACTAAGGTAATGGTTTTGTACTGAAGTGTTGAGGATCAATGGGCGGGTTCGATGATCATGTTGCTATCTTCGGAGACTGGATAACACCTAGCCCGAGCCCAAGATCATTCGTGTCTTCACTGCTAGTCGATGATGTTGGAGGATGGTTACCTCGTATGGAGCACACTAATGAAAGTAACTGCAGAAACTTCAATGCCGAACCTCAACAGAATGTCACCGCCTTGTGCAGCACTGATGGAGAGGATGGGGCACGAGCAGGTGCTTCGACTGATCAAACAGTCAAGTCGAGTGCACCATCAGAGCAGAAACCGAGTACTCGTGGAGGAGGGCTCATGGAAAGAATGGTAGCTAGATCTGGATTTCATGCCCCGAGGCTGAATACCGATGGCCTTAGACCTCCTGTTCTTTCACAGAATCAAGAAGCAAGGTCTCCTTACTTGACTATCCCTGCTGGTCTCAGTCCATCAGTCCTGTTATATTCACCTGTTTTGATCAATAATCCACTGGTATGTATCTAAACTCACACTTCATGTTTAAGATTGAGTGTCACACTTCATGACGTTCGTCTAATCCACACATCACAGTAGAGGTTCCCTAACACCAAATGGTAGGGATATAGCACACTAGTCCCTAAGTGGACCATATTTTTGGGTTTATATTTAATGTTTTCAAAAGAGTGTTGAAGTTACATGTCAATGTAATCCCACAACTGGGGTTCGGAGAGGGTAGAGTATACGCAGGCCTTACCTCATTATTCGTATAAGTTTTCCCCAGTGCCCCAAAGCTTCAATTAATCCACTGCAGGTTTGTCCATCTCCTACAACTGGACTATTACCATTAGCCTCGGGCGATGAGAGTAAAAGTCTTATGTTGACGGCTGGAATTGCAGATAAGAGGAAAGAGACTGCTTTTGGCAGCAATAATTCATCTTCCTTCTCTTCCAATCCAGTAACCACTACTCTCTCTCAGACACACACATATACATACACATACACACACATTGCATGCTAGTTTCCTGTCGGTTTCCAGTCTCTGAATGTGTTGTTGCTCTCGGTTGCAGGTAAATCCGTCCAGTGATCTTTCTCAGCAACTCTTACCTCAAATTGAGGTTTCAGCTCATCCAAATAACTCTCTTCAACCTCAAAGTATGGAAGTAATTCAAAGCGAGCAGATACGTCATGGAACATCTAAGTTCCCTATGTTGTCTACTGAAGAGGATGTCCGGGGTAGTCATATCAAGCCAGAGGTAAGGCCCTTTAATGTAGTTGGTGGTAGTATGCAACATTCTCAGACTCTTGATGAGCAGAAAGATGAGGACACTAACCAAAGAGGAGGTGGAGGCTCGAAAGATGTCAATCCTCCTGCTGAAGATGGTTATAACTGGAGAAAGTATGGACAAAACCAAGCTAAAGGAAATGCGTATCCTCGGAGTTATTATAAGTGCGCATATCCAAAGTGTCCTGTTAAGAAGAGAGTAGGGCGATATCAAGAATGTCATGTCATGGAAATTATATACAAGGGGGTTCACAATCACCCTAAGCCACTCTCAAACCCGATATCAGCCCTCGGATCTTTAAACTCATTTGGTGACGTGCAACTAGACAATGTGGATCCAAGTGGAGCAGGTTTTAACAGTGAGCTGGCTTTGGCAACTAGCCAACAAGGACCTACTGCTAAAGGCCTCATGTGGAGCAACAACAAACTTGAAGCAACATCATTAGCAGCTTTGCACTCTGAGTACTGCAGTGGATCTACCACTTTACAATCAAAGGGTGCTCAACAGGGATCAGCAGATGCAGTTGAAGTATCATCTGTGTTTTCAAATGATGAAGATGATCATGGTACCCGTGGCAGTGTATTACTAGGCTATGATGGTGCAGAAGATGAGTTCGAGCCCAAAAGAAGGTTTTTACATCTTCTGCATTAAAATGTTTAGGATCTCCCATCTTTTACATCATATTGACCTGATTTCTTCTCTTTGACAATCTAGGAAGTCTATTGCGTCGGATACGAGTGGCACCATCAGAGCAATCAGGGAGCCAAGAGTTGTGGTGCATACTATCAGTGAGGTAGACAAAATTGATGATGGATATCGCTGGCGCAAGTACGGGCAAAAGGTGGTTAAAGGCAATCCAAATCCAAGGTTTGTCATGTTCATTTACATCATCCTTAAAAGTTCCTAATTTCTAATAATCAAGAAACTCCCGAGGGCTCCCGATGTACATGTTCATTTACATCATCCACTTGAACTGTAGAATTTTGCCTGCTGTAAGTTCAAACATATGATGTGTGCCCAATTCACACATCACGCGCTGAAGCCCTGTGGGTCATAAGATTTCCGATTTTGACTTAACGAATTGTTTATTTGAACTGATAGATTGCTTCCCTTTGCCAGGAGTTACTACAAGTGCACAAGTTCTGGCTGCAATGTCAGGAAGCACATCGAGAGGTCCCCATATGATCAGAAGTCTGTTATCACCACTTATGATGGGAAGCACTACCATGAAGTTCCTCCAGCACGCACCAGCAGCCAAGGTAGCTCGGGAGCGTCAAAGTTTCCTTCCAACCCGATAACTACTGATGCTCAAAGTCATGTAGGTAGGCCTGAGCCCACACAAGTTCAGAACACCAAGCCCGCACAAGTTCAGAACACCAAGTCCACACAAGTTCAGAACACCAACGAGCGTTATGGAAGAGCTCCACAAGCTCAGAACACCAACGAGCGTTATGGAAGAGCTCCACAAGTTCAGAACACCAACGAGCGTTATGGAAGAGCTCCCTCACTTGGATCCGCTGGTCCTATCTCAGGATTTGATAGTTTCGGAACTAACCAGCAGCAAGATCTATCCAGTCTTGCTATGGCCGGATTTAACTCCAATCAGCACCAGTTTTCAGTTCCTCTCAATCCATACATAGGATGGCAACGACCTGTGAATGATGCTGGTTTCGTGCTTCCAGAAGGAGAACCAATGCCAGATCCTAATTTGAACTACTCCAATGGTTCATCAACTTATCAGCAAATTCTGAATGGATTGCCTTCGGGACTTCAGATGTAAAATTTTTCAAATTTTGCCTTATTATAGGAAAGAATGAAAATGTTTGCTTTGCATCTATTTGATGCAAATTTAGATACAAACTAGCAACAATAGTCATAGTTAGACAAATGAGAGGTGAATCTATACAACAGTGAGAAAGTCTCGTTGTAGGCATCCCTTAGAAACAAGTCGAGACTTCCATCTCTCAAATATGTCACAAACCTTGTGCTTAACTTTGAGAACCCGTTGGTTCTAATAGTTTTGTGTTCTTTCGAGTTTCGGAAGATCAACTAGTTCCTAAACTTGGTTTATTCTCTGGTATTATGGACATTTTCCCCTTATAGCATACTACAAGTCCATTTTTGAAGTTCTTTTTATACGAAAACATTCATTTTTTTGGACGTTTTGGCTTCAGGTTCTAGTTGTACGAGTGGAAAGGATTACCAAAAGGGCTCTAGAAATGCTTGCATTATTTTTTTTTTTTTGGAAATGTTGTACAAATGACATACTCTGTGAATTCTCCTTATCATTTAGACTTCATGGAAATCTAACGGCATAGTCAATGAGAAGGAAAATCTAGCTAAATATTAGAACATGTCAAAATTATAGTCTCAAATTGTGACTTCTTAGCAATTAGACTGTCAAAAACACAAATGGTTGGGAGTATTTTCATTCATAGTGAATAAATTCTGTCTTCAAATCTTTCTAATATCTACTATTGTTCGCCTTACATTGACATCTAAAACTATATAGAGTAAATTTCATGTACAAATGTGAGACATTGGACTACACAGGTATACTTATTGACAACTATCAATAGAAATCAAACCCAACAAACATAGCATTTAGAGCTAAATAGGATATGCTGTGAAGTCAGAAGACATGAAGCAAAACCTTAGACAATCCAGAAAAGGGAAGGCCACAAAGTTTGAGGGGAACTCAAACTTCTGCATGCAACCAAAATTATGAGCAGAAATAACTGTGCAGTCAAGTTGCATATTACCAGCTGATGCCCGACTCATCAACAAACAAGAATCAATTGTTGAAGCTTGCTTTTCATACTCGATCCATTAGGGCAATCAATTAACGGCCATTTGTCACCATCTGCTTGTCATTGTCATCTTTTCTTTGCTGGTAGACTGATTTTCGGCGACTGATTTCATTTCTGTGGGAGTCACGATGATCAGAAAATGCCCCAACAATACAAATGAATAACTTCTAAATAAATGGAGATTCACACGTTTAATCGTTAACTTGATCTCTCTCTTTGTAGTTCTTTGATGGGCTGTATATCTTGTGTTCTCTCAGTCAATTACATATAAAAGGAGGAATATTAGATGTATCCTAGGATCTGGACAGACAACTAGAGCAGAGGTCAAAAAAAGTTCATCCAAAACCTCAATAATGCTATGCTCGCTACAAACTTTTTTTTTTCCAAGCAAACCCTGCAAGTTCATCCAAAATCAAAACAGGCAAGACGGCAGAAGTTAAGAAAGAGAGCATACATCATTGCACAACAGCTGGTATAGTTCCATAAAAATTGTTGTTTAGACTCCACAACCTAGCTCCATTATGTTTTAAAGGTGTCCTACACATTCTAATTCATGCTATACTCTTAAGCCATAATTCAGCAAATACTGAAGGAGCTCTATCAGCTAGTTCACATCTTCTACGTAACATCTCTGTTTACAGCAGGCTGCCAGTTTATGTCATGTGACACAAAATTTACATCTGACTTCCTAAACACAATGTCATTGTATCTGACGTGTTTTCATTTACATTCTCTCAGGAAAGCTGCTGAATAATATTTTAAAAATCAGACAAGAAAAAGTCCATAAATCTATTGTCTTATTTTCCTTTTATAATATCCATCAAAGAACAGCTTACCTCAAATTACTGCAAAGAACCAAACAAATGTTTTAAAATGCAGGATTATGGCAAGAAAGAACAGATAATAAGGCACGTCGGGTAAAATAAGGATAGAAGAAGCAAAACCTGACAGACTCTTTGATTGACTCATAGCGCAGAGTAGCTACAATTTTGCGCTTTCTTTCTCGGTTCAAGTCCCCACCACGCTTGATCACAGGCAATTGTTTGATTCCTTTTGCCACCATTAGCTGCTTTGCAGTTGCTAGGTCGGTATCAGGATAACAAATTAGAAGTCCGCATTCTTGCCCACGATAGCTTATCCCTCTTGTGCATATCGAGGAAACAAGACACGTATTTGCCTGTAGACAGGTTAAAGAAACAAATAAAGCTATTAAAGAGAGAACATAGATTACATAATGAAAGAGAAGAAAAACAGAACTGATTGAAAAGAAACTTGTACACTGAGAACTCAAAGGAACTTATTTATGGTGGCATTATACGTACATCTTTAAGTGTCAAATCCTTGTTGGAAGAATCACCCGAGTTCTTAAACAAACTACGTTTGATGTCACCATATGTCAAAATTCCTTCCACACAATCCTCAGCATTAACCACAATAACAAAACTCTGACGACCATCATTCTAATGCTTCTTTAACTGTTTGGTTTGGATAAACCTTCAAATAATCATTTGACATAACCTGAGAAACCTGGTCATCGATGGAAACAGTTTAGATATAGGAACAGAAGGACCAAGATGAAAAGATAGTTCAAAAGAAAAAGTAAAAACCCATAAAAGGAAAACTTCGCTATGTACCAGAGCCAGAGACAAAAGATACCTCTAGATCTTCCAGAATTAGGCCTTCATCATGGCTGCTCTGACATCCAATAACATCTAGTTCCAAATCATTTCTCTCATCCGTGTGCCTCCAGTCACTCCCTTCATTCTTCTCATCATCTGGTGAAAGGCTAGAGTATCCTTTTGACGCATACTTCGCATCTGATGCCTCCGTTTCCTTTGCCTGGATTGTTACAGAAGGCACCCAAATTGCCAGTCCAACAGCACCCTGTTCACAATATTAAAAACGCATATTTACCCGTTATCAGCACTGCCTTCAACTAATAACATAGGTCCTTTGATAAGATTTGATAAAAGCAAATTGAACCTTGGTCCTTTAATTATTAATAATTGCAAAACCAGCCCAAAAACAATTGCACTTTGGTCCTTTAATTATTAATAATTTTTTGTTTTAATTCTTATAAGATTTGATAAAAGCAAATTGAACCTTTGATTACTTAAAATGTATTTTTTGCCTCCCTTTAGGTATGAAATACATTATATTTGAATTATTTTAAGGATTTTTAGTATTATCAAATATAAAATAGCAATACAAGTTTAACATGAGACATGAGTAATTAAGTGGTCGAACGGTTGGTAATCCTAGTGCATTTGTGAATGAAACAAGCAAATGGATCAAAAGTGCACGTTCAAATTAATTGAAAGTCAATATATCTAATCACGTGTCATAATAACTAAAATCGCAATTTATCAATAGTATATTTGTGAATGAAACAAGCGAATGGATCAAAAGTGCATGTTCTAATTAATTGAAAGTCAATATATTTAATCACATATCATAATAACTAAAATCACAGTTTATCAATAATTAAAGGATCACACAAGTGTTATTATTAACACAAACAATAATTAGCAAATGATGATAATAGAGAGTAGTAGTAGTAGAGTCTATCATCATTGATAATAGTGTGTTTATGAAATCTCCTAATTTCTTTTTTCAATCATTATAATATTTCCAAAAGAGTTGGAGGTCCCACATTATAAATATAATCCCTAAAAAGGCCTAATTTTTTAACTAATATAAGCGGAAATAACATCTCTATCTTCACCGCAGAATTCAAGGCAGCGGTGGGATAACCATCGTGTACATTCTACCCTAGCGAGACTTCACTCTGTGCTATTACACTCTATCCTCTCAGACCCCACTTTGTGGTATGATATTTATTTTTACTTGTTCGTAAAACATTTTAAGATTAATAGAAGGAAAAAGAATCTGATATATCTCTAAATTTTTCGATTTAGAACTGATATACACCCTGCTTAAAAAAGGCTTACATATACTCCTATCATTACACAAATTGCCCAAGATATACCCTTTTTGGCCAACAAAAGTGAAAAGTAATTTTAAATTTCTTATTAAATTAAAATCTATATAGGATCTATTTTAACTTTATCGCAAAAGTCTGGGTATATTTGATCATTCTCACATGTAATTTTTTTTTCTTAGCCTTGTCCAACTCAAAAATTAATTTGGGTTTATTGTCTTGATGATCAAAAAAATATTTCACTCATCTTTTTGTAAAACCTACCATCGATGTTCTCGATTTGTTTTGTAGATACAAAAAATAAATTACAATACTACCACGAAAAAATCAGTTTTAAAATTTTTCTTGCTTTCTTCTCTTTTAATCCATTTTCTTTTTATTTCTCATGTGTCACACTAGAAAGAAAAAAATGAAATAAGGACAAGAAACTCAGATAATGATGAGCAAATAGATTCACAAAAGAGATACTTTTAAAATCGAAATTAGTCGGTGAATAAAAAAAAGTTAAAAAATTCATATTTGCGAAGGATCAAATATACGCCCGAAACTTTATATGAGAAAGATCAAATATAAACCTTATATGAATTTTATTTTAAAAAAAAATAAAAAATAAATTTAAAATTAATCTTTTCACTTCTGTACACTGAAAACGGTATATCTGAGTCATTTGTGTATCTATAGAGAGGTACATGTGAACCATTTTTGATGAGGGATATATCAGCTCTAAACCGCAAAATCGAGGGGTATATTAGACCATTTTCCCTTAAGATAAACGTATTTTTTCTTTTATTTGTTGGGATAAAATTGATAATAAATGTTAAAATGATTTTTTATTAAATTTTTCCTTTTTCTTTTATTTGCTTTATTTACCTTTTTTGTTCTTTCCATATTCTTGATCCTTTTGTGCTTCAATACCAATTTACCTTTTTTGAATTTGTTTTACTGAGTCTTTATTAATGTTTTAGTCTTTACTTACTATAATCAGTTTTGGATAGCTTGGCTTTGAGTTTTTTCACACAAGAAAAAAAAAGACAGAATTCGACATCTAATATATATACATTAAAAAAAAGTAAATTTAATATTTATGTATGCACTGTAATCTTTCAACGAAGAGGATTCCGATGAACTACTACACTCCCTTGGCTGGAAGTGCATGTTTATTTCAATTTCCTTGGATCAACATCTCAAATATGCATTAGATTATTACTAGCTCTTCTTGTTTGCCCTTTTCCTAGAGGCTTTTGATACAAAATTATAAGATGAAAGGATGTCTTATAAATGCTACTCCTATGTATTATCAAAATTGTGTTATATGTATGTATATAGTAGTTGTTGAATCGGCCGGACTTCTGCATGTGTTTACTTCTTTATATTTTGATCCCTTTTGTGAAAATTCTGGCTCTGACGAAGGGTGGAAAGAAGCTTTAAGGCCTAGAATATCATGTTCTTTCTCTTCTTTCACTATTGTTTAGAAGTACTAAGGTAATGGTTTTGTACTGAAGTGTTGAGGATCAATGGGCGGGTTCGATGATCATGTTGCTATCTTCGGAGACTGGATAACACCTAGCCCGAGCCCAAGATCATTCGTGTCTTCACTGCTAGTCGATGATGTTGGAGGATGGTTACCTCGTATGGAGCACACTAATGAAAGTAACTGCAGAAACTTCAATGCCGAACCTCAACAGAATGTCACCGCCTTGTGCAGCACTGATGGAGAGGATGGGGCACGAGCAGGTGCTTCGACTGATCAAACAGTCAAGTCGAGTGCACCATCAGAGCAGAAACCGAGTACTCGTGGAGGAGGGCTCATGGAAAGAATGGTAGCTAGATCTGGATTTCATGCCCCGAGGCTGAATACCGATGGCCTTAGACCTCCTGTTCTTTCACAGAATCAAGAAGCAAGGTCTCCTTACTTGACTATCCCTGCTGGTCTCAGTCCATCAGTCCTGTTATATTCACCTGTTTTGATCAATAATCCACTGGTATGTATCTAAACTCACACTTCATGTTTAAGATTGAGTGTCACACTTCATGACGTTCGTCTAATCCACACATCACAGTAGAGGTTCCCTAACACCAAATGGTAGGGATATAGCACACTAGTCCCTAAGTGGACCATATTTTTGGGTTTATATTTAATGTTTTCAAAAGAGTGTTGAAGTTACATGTCAATGTAATCCCACAACTGGGGTTCGGAGAGGGTAGAGTATACGCAGGCCTTACCTCATTATTCGTATAAGTTTTCCCCAGTGCCCCAAAGCTTCAATTAATCCACTGCAGGTTTGTCCATCTCCTACAACTGGACTATTACCATTAGCCTCGGGCGATGAGAGTAAAAGTCTTATGTTGACGGCTGGAATTGCAGATAAGAGGAAAGAGACTGCTTTTGGCAGCAATAATTCATCTTCCTTCTCTTCCAATCCAGTAACCACTACTCTCTCTCAGACACACACATATACATACACATACACACACATTGCATGCTAGTTTCCTGTCGGTTTCCAGTCTCTGAATGTGTTGTTGCTCTCGGTTGCAGGTAAATCCGTCCAGTGATCTTTCTCAGCAACTCTTACCTCAAATTGAGGTTTCAGCTCATCCAAATAACTCTCTTCAACCTCAAAGTATGGAAGTAATTCAAAGCGAGCAGATACGTCATGGAACATCTAAGTTCCCTATGTTGTCTACTGAAGAGGATGTCCGGGGTAGTCATATCAAGCCAGAGGTAAGGCCCTTTAATGTAGTTGGTGGTAGTATGCAACATTCTCAGACTCTTGATGAGCAGAAAGATGAGGACACTAACCAAAGAGGAGGTGGAGGCTCGAAAGATGTCAATCCTCCTGCTGAAGATGGTTATAACTGGAGAAAGTATGGACAAAACCAAGCTAAAGGAAATGCGTATCCTCGGAGTTATTATAAGTGCGCATATCCAAAGTGTCCTGTTAAGAAGAGAGTAGGGCGATATCAAGAATGTCATGTCATGGAAATTATATACAAGGGGGTTCACAATCACCCTAAGCCACTCTCAAACCCGATATCAGCCCTCGGATCTTTAAACTCATTTGGTGACGTGCAACTAGACAATGTGGATCCAAGTGGAGCAGGTTTTAACAGTGAGCTGGCTTTGGCAACTAGCCAACAAGGACCTACTGCTAAAGGCCTCATGTGGAGCAACAACAAACTTGAAGCAACATCATTAGCAGCTTTGCACTCTGAGTACTGCAGTGGATCTACCACTTTACAATCAAAGGGTGCTCAGCAGGGATCAGCAGATGCAGTTGAAGTATCATCTGTGTTTTCAAATGATGAAGATGATCATGGTACCCGTGGCAGTGTATTACTAGGCTATGATGGTGCAGAAGATGAGTTCGAGCCCAAAAGAAGGTTTTTACATCTTCTGCATTAAAATGTTTAGGATCTCCCATCTTTTACATCATATTGACCTGATTTCTTCTCTTTGACAATCTAGGAAGTCTATTGCGTCGGATACGAGTGGCACCATCAGAGCAATCAGGGAGCCAAGAGTTGTGGTGCATACTATCGTGAGGTAGACAAAATTGATGATGGATATCGCTGGCGCAAGTACGGGCAAAAGGTGGTTAAAGGCAATCCAAATCCAAGGTTTGTCATGTTCATTTACATCATCCTTAAAAGTTCCTAATTTCTAATAATCAAGAAACTCCCGAGGGCTCCCGATGTACATGTTCATTTACATCATCCACTTGAACTGTAGAATTTTGCCTGCTGTAAGTTCAAACATATGATGTGTGCCCAATTCACACATCACGCGCTGAAGCCCTGTGGGTCATAAGATTTCCGATTTTGACTTAACGAATTGTTTATTTGAACTGATAGATTGCTTCCCTTTGCCAGGAGTTACTACAAGTGCACAAGTTCTGGCTGCAATGTCAGGAAGCACATCGAGAGGTCCCCATATGATCAGAAGTCTGTTATCACCACTTATGATGGGAAGCACTACCATGAAGTTCCTCCAGCACGCACCAGCAGCCAAGGTAGCTCGGGAGCGTCAAAGTTTCCTTCCAACCCGATAACTACTGATGCTCAAAGTCATGTAGGTAGGCCTGAGCCCACACAAGTTCAGAACACCAAGCCCGCACAAGTTCAGAACACCAAGTCCACACAAGTTCAGAACACCAACGAGCGTTATGGAAGAGCTCCACAAGTTCAGAACACCAACGAGCGTTATGGAAGAGCTCCACAAGTTCAGAACACCAACGAGCATTATGGAAGAGCTCCACAAGTTCAGAACACCAACGAGCGTTATGGAAGAGCTCCCTCACTTGGATCCGCTGGTCCTATCTCAGGATTTGATAGTTTCGGAACTAACCAGCAGCAAGATCTATCCAGTCTTGCTATGGCCGGATTTAACTCCAATCAGCACCAGTTTTCAGTTCCTCTCAATCCATACATAGGATGGCAACGACCTGTGAATGATGCTGGTTTCGTGCTTCCAGAAGGAGAACCAATGCCAGATCCTAATTTGAACTACTCCAATGGTTCATCAACTTATCAGCAAATTCTGAATGGATTGCCTTCGGGACTTCAGATGTAAAGTTTTCCAAATTTTGCCTTATTATAGGAAAGAATGAAAATGTTTGCTTTGCATCTATTTGATGCAAATTAAGATACAAACTAGCAACAATAGTCATAGTTAGACAAATGAGAGGTGAATCTATACAACAGTGAGAAAGTCTCGTTGTAGGCATCCCTTAGCAACAAGTCGAGACTTCCATCTCTCAAATATGTCACAAACCTTGTGCTTAACTTTGAGAACCCGTTGGGTCTAATAGTTGTGTTCTTTCGATTTTCGGAAGATCAACTAGTTCCAAAACTTGGTTTATTCTCTGGTATTATGGACATTTTCCCCTTATAGCATACTACAAGTCCATTTTTGAAGTTCTTTTTATACGAAAACATTCATTTTTTTGGACGTTTTTGCTTCAGGTTCTAGTTGTACGAGTGGAAAGGATTACCAAAAGGGCTCTAGAAATGCTTGCATTTTTTATTTTTTTTTGGAAATGTTGTACAAATGACATACTCTGTGAATTCTCCTTATCATTTAGACTTCATGGAAATCTAACGGCATAGTCAATGAGAAGGAAAATATAGCTAAATATTAGAACATGTCAAAATTATAGTCTCAAATTGTGACTTCTTAGCAATTAGACTGTCAAAAACACAAATGGTTGGGAGTATTTTCATTCATAGTGAATAAATTCTGTCTTCAAAACTTTCTAATATCTACTATTGTTCGCCTTACATTGGCATCTAAAACTATATAGAGTAAATTTCATGTACAAATGTGAGACATTGGACTACGCAGGTATACTTATTGACAACTATCTAATACAAATCAAACCCAACAAACATAGCATTTAGAGCTAAATAGGATATGCTGTGAAGTCTGAAGACATGAAGCAAAACCTTAGACAATCCAGAAAACGGAAGGCCACAAAGTTTGAGGGGAACTCAAACTTCTGCATGCAACCAAAAGTATGAGCAGAAATAACTGTGCAGTCAAGTTGCATATTACTAGCTGATGCCCGACTCATCAACAAACAAGAATCAATTGTTGAAGCTTGCTTTTCATACTCGATCCATTAGGGCAATCAATTAACGGCCATTTGTCACCATCTGTTTGTCATTGTCATCTTTTCTTTGCTGGTAGACTGATTTTCGGCGACTGATTTCATTTCTGTGGGAGTTACGATGATCAGAAAATGCCCCAACAATACAAATGAATAACTTCTAAATAAATGGAGATTCACACGTTTAATCGTTAACTTGATCTCTCTCTTTGTAGTACTTTGATGGGCTGTATATCTTGTGTTCTCTCAGTCAATTACATATAAAAGCAGGAATATTAGATGTATCCTAGGATCTGGACAGACAACTAGAGCAGAGGTCAAAAAAAGTTCATCCAAAACCTCAATAATGCTATGCTCGCTACAAACTTTTTTTTTTCCAAGCAAACCCAGCAAGTTCATCCAAAATCAAAACAGGCAAGACGACAGAAGTTAAGAAAGAGAGCATACATCATTGCACAACAGCTGGTATAGTTCCATAAAAATTGTTGTTTAGACTCCACAACCTAGCTCCATTATGTTTTAAAGGTGTCCTACACATTCTAATTCATGCTATACTCTTAAGCCATAATTCAGCAAATACTGAAGGAACTCTATCAGCTAGTTCACATCTTCTACGTAACATCTCTGTTTACAGCAGTCTGCCAGTTTATGTCATGTGACACAAAATTTACATCTGACTTCCTAAACACAATGTCATTGTATCTGACGTGTTTTCATTTACATTCTCTCAGGAAAGCTGCTGAATAATATTTTAAAAATCAGACAAGAAAAAGTCCATAAATCTATTGTCTTATTTTCCTTTTATAATATCCATCAAAGAACAGCTTACCTCAAATTACTGCAAAGAACCAAACAAATGTTTTAAAATGCAGGATTATGGCAAGAAAGAACAGATAATAAGGCACGTCAGGTAAAATAAGGATAGAAGAAGCAAAACCTGACAGACTCTTTGATTGACTCATAACGCAGAGTAGCTACAATTTTGCGCTTTCTTTCTCGGTTCATGTCCCCACCACGCTTGATCACAGGCAATTGTTTGATTCCTTTTGCCACCATTAGCTGCTTTGCAGTTGCTAGGTCGGTATCAGGATAACAAGTTAGAAGTCCGCATTCTTGCCCACGATAGCTTATCCCTCTTGTGCATATCGAGGAAACAAGACACGTATTTGCCTGTAGACAGGTTAAAGAAACAAATAAAGCTATTAAAGAGAGAACATAGATTACATAATGAAAGAGAAGAAAAACAGAACTGATTGAAAAGAAACTTGTACACTGAGAACTCAAAGGAACTTATTTATGGTGGCATTATACGTACATCTTTAAGTGTCAAATCCTTGTTGGAAGAATCACCCGAGTTCTTAAACAAACTACGTTTGATGTCACCATATGTCAAAATTCCTTCCACATAATCCTCAGCATTAACCACAATAACAAAACTCTGACGACCATCATGCATGCATTCTAATGCTTCTTTAACTGTTTGGTTTGGATAAACCTTCAAATAATCATTTGACATAACCTGAGAAACCTGGTCATCGATGGAAACAGTTCAGATATAGGAACAGAAGGACCAAGATGAAAAGATAGTTCAAAAGAAAAAGTAAAAACCCATAAAAGGAAAACTTCGCTATGTACCAGAGCCAGAGACAAAAGATACCTCTAGATCTTCCAGAATTAGGCCTTCATCATGACTGCTCTGACATCCAATAACATCTAGTTCCAAATCATTTCTCTCATCCGTGTGCCTCCAGTCACTCCCTTCATTCTTCTCATCATCTGGTGAAAGGCTAGAGTATCCTTTTGACGCATACTTCGCATCTGATGCCTCCGTTTCCTTTGCCTGGATTGTTACAGAAGGCACCCAAATTGCCAGTCCCACAGCACCCTGTTCACATAATTAAAAACGCATATTTACCCGTTATCATTTTAATAAGCACTGACTTCAACTAATAACATAGGAATAACAGAATACGGCCGGATCAAACAAAGAAAACTAATCGCTATAATGTAAACACCTTCCTGTCTTCCCTTTTTAAATTTTTTTGGGGGGATAAGTACATAGAGTGACAAATACCCGTCATAGGAATGCTTCAATTAAGCATTATGTACACAACTACCATATATAAAGGCCTTTTAAATAATTAACAAACAACGTAAATTTTAAATGCAAACTGACACCAACTAAAGCTTGGGAATCCTTGGACAGTAAGACTAACCATGAGGGGCAGCAATATTCTATAATCTTTTGTCAACTCAAACAAAAGCAGAACTGAAGTCAAAGGCACCGAACAAACTGACGCCAATGTAGCAGCCATTCCCACCTGCATTGTTTACATTATGCATTAGAAAGAGTTACTTTCTGAAGTCCAATCATGTCTAGAAAAAAAATTATTTGCAAGATGTAAAAGTAGTCAATCTGACCAGGGCATACGCCTGCGGTTGAGCAATTGCAGTAGTTCCTGGAATAGCTGAATTGATCAGTTCCCCAGCTGACCCTCCAAACACCGCACCCACGGCAGCTCCTATCATTAAACTTGGTGCATACAGACCACCAACAAGACCAGAACCTTTGCACAAAGCAGTGGCCACAACTTTTGCAGCTGCTAGTTGAACTAGCAACCAGATTCCAGGAGCAGATGCAGTCTTACCAGTATGTAGAATTTCATCAACATTATTAAAACCCCAATAGAGAATTCCAGGATATCTAAGAGCTATTACTCCAGCTCCTAAACCACCCAAAGCAGGGCAGACAACATCAGAAAGTCCAAACTTTTCCTTGACGAACTGAAATGCTTTAGAGAACCAGGTGACTAGTCGAGTAAAAGCCACACTTACTGCTCCACACAGCATCCCCAGTATTAGATATAAAGGTAGCTCTGTTAAGGAAACACATTTAGCATTCAGAAAGGGATCTTTGGTGAATAAGTGTCAATCTAAATTGAGTTTAATCCATGAAAGCATCAAGAAACATTCTGTCTATGTAATGAAAGCCCTCTCTCCCCTTGGAAATCCCAAAGCAATGTAACTTTATGTAAAACTTATATCCGTTTATCCACTCTCTTTTTCCGAATTCAACTCACAAAAAGAATCAGCAGACGTCTTTATCATTATAGAACCTCCAAGAACCAAAGTTCAGGAAACAAAAAGAGTTAATCTCTGAGCAGCATCTTAATGATCAATGTGGAGAAAACATACAAATCAACATCAAACAATCCCAAATTACATAGAGGCATTATTAAAAGCTATGTAACCCATATTTCTCAGCAACGATACAGGAATATGTACCTATTCTAATTGTTAGACAAATGAGAAATCAGAAAATGGTAGCAAAACCTGTTTCTCCCCACTGTGGGTAAAAACTAGCATGTGAATCTGTAAGTATGAAGAAACAAAACCAGAAAGAAATCATCATAGGAGAAACAGCACAAAAAGAGCAGAAAGCAGAAAATCAAGAACCAGGAACCACGTATCACACTTCAATTCCCTAATTACCAATGGTTCCATGCAAGGGAGTATAGCATGAACAGAAACACTAGGAAAGAACAGAAGCAATTGATAAAAAGAGTGCATATCCACAGCGATATCAGTAATTATACAGTTAGTTGTGAAAAGTAACAAAAGAAAGTGAACAGCGTGCAAGCACACACCCATGAGTTAATGATTTGCCCACAATAAATTAAACTAGAATCAGATCAAATACCAGCAGCAGATTTCAAATCATACGTGGGCACAGTGAAAGCCTGCTTCTCTCCGAGTACAGCATTTGAAACAGTTGACGATATGACAGAAGCCAATATGATCATTGCAGTTGTAAATGGAGGAGAGTTTTCTGCACGAAGTGGCCTTAAAACTGTTTCAATTGCAAAAAAACAGCCAGCGACTGCTGCATTGAAACCTGCAACACAAAATAAAAATCTTGAAAATTCATCCAACAGTTGAGGGGAAGGCTCCTGCAAAAGATCCAGAGGTTCTACAGCATATGTGACAACATTTGCAATCAGCGTAAGAGGGTTATGCCATTGCTTGAATATTAGGAGTGCATGAAACGAGACAAATGAGTTTATATCACAGCTTAAGGAAGAGGATTTAAATTCCCAATACACATAAGAAATTTTTGAAGTTTGGCTCTCATTTGCTATAAGTTCCTCAGAAAAAATTGAACCCAAATGAAACCATGCATACCAACAGAACTCTTGTAATATGATTGTTAGCTAAGATGATTAATGGGATAAGAGAAGAATATTCAGTTTTCTATCCTTTCACCTTTTTTTTATCACAAAATCTCTGTTTTAAACTGCTTTGTGTCTGATGGAGGGTGAAATGGCGATCTGGTAACAGCTAAGCAAGAAATAATCATCCCAAAAAAAACTTTTAACATGAAGATTATGCAACAAACTCCGGTTACAGATAATCCTAAATTAGAAGCAACATACCTGAAGCAATTCCAGCAGCTGCACCAGCTGCCACAAGAGCTATTCTCCTTTCTCGGTTGTTTTCCATCATTGCTGAGCATCCATAGGCACAAGATTTACCTATATCTACACTAGGACCTTCAGGACCTAAAGAACAACCAGTTCCCAAAGTCACAGCCGCCTGAATTGCCTTTACAGTAGGGAAGATTCCAGCTAACAAATCAAATCCTTGTCCTTGAGAAGAATTGGACTGTGTTATTTGGTCCAATATATCAAGCAAACCATGCAGCATGCCCACAATAACTCCGCCAAGGACTGGTATTAAAAGTATCCGATGCCATGTGTCAGCTAGCCTTTGCAAACGGAGCCAAGCAGCTCCCTCATTAGGTGTACCAGCCCAAGCCCACGCATGCACTACGTGTACCTAAGCAAATATCCTCACTCTCATTCAATACTGGAAGCATTAGAGTTCAAACTATTGTTCTATCATCAAAACAAAGTCAGATATACAGTTTAAGAAAACATCCAGATTCTTCATCTTTATTTGACATAAACGTGGGCAGACTTTACAAGCCACAACAGTATAAAGTTAGTCATTTGAATCCCTGTTCCACCCCCCAAACCCCAAAACAGAGTAATTTAAGGCACTAGAAATAAGAATGTGTCAGCTCATTAAACTACTTCTAATTACTTTCAACCCCCAGGAGAAATACATAATCAAACAAAAAGAATAAGATGTGTCGTTTGACATTCAACATGCAGATTTCATCGCACAGCAGCTCACTGTCTGCGCTTCCCCTTCCGTATCAACTATCTAATGCCAGCTTTACAAAGTCTTCCCACATAGTCTTCATTATTAGCAAAATTATCAGGAACAAAAATGAAAGAAATATATATAATCAGCAATAGCGAAAAACTGAAGAACTAAATCAATGGCACTAGAAATCAACTCAACCTATCAATCAATGACTCAACGAAAAACTAGTCGGGATCAGTTAACTGAACCCTCTATATCTAAATTCACTCTATTCCAACTCACTTCACTTCAGTACCAGTAAAGTATCTGTTTTTTAAGCTGAACTAACTGTTCTCTAAGCATGGAATTCGTAACTAAACTAATAATCTCTAAGTTTCAATTTGTTTGTCCTACTTTCCTTTTTAGTACGTTTAAAAAAATTGCATCTTTCCTTCTCTAACAACTCTTTAATTCAACTTTACATGTGACATATTTAATACCACAAGATTAAAGATCATTTTGTTATATTTTACACATTTTTAGTCTAAGACCACGAGATTCAAAAATTCCTTTACTCTCTTAAACTGCGCATTAAGTCAAAAACAGACAAATAAACTGAAACAGAGCTAGTAATAATCGCAACACAATGCAAACCAAATGAAAATCCTTACTAACCCCACGATTAAAAGCCGCAACACAAAGGCCAGTAGCAACGCCAAGTAGACATCCAACAAGCAACAATGCCCACTCCGGTGGAGCGCTCTCTCCAAGAATTTCATCATCCTCCCTACAATGATTACTAGAAGAAACACCGTGATCAGAAGATGACGGTTGATCTCCTCTATCAGTTCGCTTTACACTCGTTGATCTTCTATTTGAAAATCCTCGATCTAAACGCTTTAACAGATCAGTAATGCCTTTACTACTACTACTACCAGTCTTATGATGAAACTGAGCTTCTAAATCTCCATCTGACGATGAATTCGAACGTAATAGTGCATTGCGATCACTATACTCTCCTCCTGACATCTCCACTAGCCTTTCTCACAATGTCATCCTCATAATTAAACACAAGAATAATGAGGTGCCAGCGATCTCCAAGAGCCTTTCTCACAATGTCATCCTCGTAATTAAACACATATCATGCATCATATATAGGAAATCGGAATAATGAGCTACCGCAAATCGGAATATTGAGCTTCCGGAAATCGTAATATTGAGCTGACGGAAATCGGAATAGTGAGATGCCGGAGATCGGAATTGGAATAATGAGCTGTCGGAGATTGGAATAATGAGCTGTCTGAGATCGGATTAGAAAAATGAGGCACCGGAATCAGAATAATGAGCTGCTGGAGATTGGAATAATGAGCTGCCTGAGATTGGAATTGGAATAATGAGGCACCGGAATCAGAATAGTGAGCTGCCGGAGATTGGAATAACGAGGCGCCGGAATCAGAATAACAAGGTGACGGAGATTGGAATAATGAGGTGCAGGTGATCGGAATCGGAGATCGGACGGTGAACTCCGGTGGAATCGCCACGTGTCGGTGACGGTGAAGTGGCAAACTTGTTTAGTGGTCGGTGATTTTACCCTCTCCAAAATGACGAAATCTTTTTTTTTTTTGCCGCGATTAATTTCGTTCATTTTGGAAAATTTAAAAATTCAAATTTGCCCCCTAATGTTCAAAAATATTTAATTTTGCCCTCTATAACATTTTTAAAGGTCGTTCATGGATTTCAAAATGATAAGTGTACTATTATGAAAAGGTAGATTTGAGTTATAAATTTGGCTTATTTGACCTTTAGGTTCTTATTATTGAACCTGAAAAAACTCATAGGTACATCGTTGCGTTCATACCTCTTGTTTGGATTATGCCATATTTATTTACACTTTACTAAAATTTCAATCTTAATTATTGTTATCATAATCATTAAGCATGATGTTTTATTTATCGCGATGCTCTTAGTTGATGAGTTTAGACAAATATGGGTTGACTATAGTGGGAGTGACCTCCATGATGGACAGGATGAGAGAGGCGAAATTGAGATACGACGAGCATATAAAAAGAAGATGCTTAGATTCCCCAATGAAAAGATGTGAGAGATAGTGGATATCAAGAAAGGTAGGTATGAGTTGAGAAGTGATTAAACATGACATGACTCTTTTGTAGCTCACTGAAGACACAACCCTGAGAGCTGGAGTTTGAGGATTAAGGTATAAGATTAGTAGGTCGAGCATTGTCTAATTTTTCTTTTCAATTTTTTTATTATATAATATTTAATATTTATTAATTGCTTACAGACCTAAAACTTAATATAGACTTCTATTTATGGTAGGCACGTATATCACAGCCTAGGCCCACGATTTTAAAAACCTCAAAACTTACACCTCTCTTCACCATTCACATTTTACAAAGTACGAACCTAAATCCTAATCTCTCAATTAAAAATAGTCATAGCTCACAGCTTCACTCTCCTTTCATTGACATGATTGGTGAGATGACTGATTGCTGATTGGAAATAACATGGTCGCTACCTGTTACTAGTTTTTTCTTTTTTCTTTGCTTTTATTGCTGCTATTGTTATATTATTAAATAATAATAGTATTTTGAGTTTTGAACCATTATTTTTGAATTTTAATTTCATTTTAAACTTGTAATTCAATGCTACTTTAGGTTATAAGACTTAATTTTAACATTTTATTTTTTTATTATGTTTGCTGAAAATTTAAAATGAAAATAATTGCTTATTGAAATTTCAAAATCAAATCAAAATAATAAAAAAGAACCAAATTAGAACTAGCATAGATCGAGTTGGGATAAGAATTTCAACAAATCGAAATTCGAATCTTCAATTCGAGAATAACTAAAATCGATTCAAATCGACTCATCCAAATGCCTCTTGATTCTAGCACCACTTATCTCAAAATTATTAATTACTCATACTGTTATATTTATTCTGTATTAAAAATAAAATAATAATTAGTTCAAAATAACTTATTTTCTAATAGCCCAACATATATCTACCTAGTTAGGTAATTATTCACAAAAAAAGAGACAAATTAGTAGCAATATCTTTCTTGTGGACCATATCTTTGACACTATAGTAATATTTCACCCATAATAATTTATATAATCAGTAAATCCATAAACTGGATTCAATTTAGCTCCATTATTATACTTTCCATATTATAGTCCAATTTACAAGACTATTAAACGACTAAAATATTCCCAGTAACACTTCGAATATTGAAAAAGCATAAACAATTTGTGCGTAAAATTATGTGTATACCGAAGATTGCAACCTCGAATTCCGTGCATAGCGTGAGCTTTTAGGTACGAAAATGTCCCTTTTTAGCTGGAAATTTGGTACAATTGATGTTGATGAGTTGAAATGGATCTGAAACCCTAATAAAAAGGTAAAATTAGTGCTGCCATTTTTTTTTAGCTGGAAATTTGGTACAATTGATGTTGATGAATTGAAATGGATCTGAAACCCTAATAAAAAAAAAGGTAAAATTAGTGCTCTCAATTTGTTTTTGATTGTTTGGTTTACTAGATCTGTAGAGATGAAATGAGTTTTGGATTATGGAGTGTTTGATCTTAGGGTTAATTAGTTACTCATGAATTTGGAATAATTAATTAAGTTTGTGAATTGTTTTTTAGCTTGAATTTCATGTGGTGATTATTGGGATTGGAGTTATTGTTTGGATTATAGTTGATTATTGGAGCAAATTTGGTGTTTAAGCTTGAAAATGATGTGGCGAGTATTTGGATTATAGTTATTGTTTTCCAATTGGGGAGCTGATTTTGGAGAAATCAGTATTGTTTGTATCAATTGGGAAGGTGATTTTTGGAGAAATAAGTATTGTTTTTCAATTTGGGAGGTGATTTTTTTGGAGAATTTAGGGTTGTTTTTCTACTGGGAAGGTGTTTTTTTTGGAGAAATCGGTGTTGTTTTTCGTCGGGAGCTGTTTTTTGGCGAAATCAGTGTTTGTTTTTTCCAATTAGGAAGGTGGTTTTTGGAGAAATCAGTGTTTGGTTTTCCAACTAGGAAGGTGGTTTTTGGAGGAATCAGTATTTTTTTTTTCAATTGGGAAAGTGGTTTTTGGGGGAATCGGTATTGTTTTTCAATTGGGAAGATGTTTTTTTGAGAAATCAGTATTGTTATTTAAATTGGGGAGGTGATTTATGGAGAAATTAGTGTTGTTTTTTCATTTGGGGAGGTGATTTTTGGAGAAATTAGTATTGTTTTTGTATTAGGAAGGTGATTTTTGGAGAAATCAGTATTTCAGGAACCAATCTGTGTCAAGTGTCACTTGTATTGGTGAAGAACTGGACCATTAGGAAGTTCTTCAACTCTTTTGATTAATAGAGGAATTGGGAAAGTCCGAAACCTTTTCCTGAAGAAGTTAGTGTCTGTTCTTTTTTAAAATGCACGCCAGGAATCGGAGTCCAGTAGATGGGTATAAGTCTAGTTCAATAGGGATGGGTGGTGTGGCAACTGCTTCACGGGTTTCACCCGATGGATCAGTGAGAGGTCGTGGATTGAACAACTCAGAATACAGAAACTATAACCGAGGTGGATTCGGGCGTGGACAGTCAAGGCAATTTGCATTTCAGCAGCCTTCGCAGGGAAATGATATTTTCATGGAAGCTGGACGGTTAGCAGCTGAGTATCTTGTTTCTAAGGGGCTTCTGCCACTGAATGCTCTTTCGGGGAAATTGCCAAATGGTAGATTAAAGAGCCCTGTTGGGAATTTGCAGGGATTTAAGCGGCCTGATAATGATGAAGGTCAGACATCAACTGTTTCACGTGTGGAGAGTGATGTGGGTCCTGGTAGGAGAAGGTTTCCTGATGAATATGACACAGTGGGTTCAAGAAATTATACGAGAGGAAGGAGAAGAAACGAGTCTCTTCGAAGTTACAGCTCTGAGTTCAATTGGGAATTGCAAAGGACTGGGTCGTTAGATAGAGCCAGGGCCTACCCTGATGTGAACGGTCAAGATGACGGTTTAGCACGTGATAGAGATGGACAAGAAGTGGCTAAAGATAGTAAAGGGATGTCATCTAGTTCCGTTCCTGATAAACAAAATCCAGACATAGAGAGTGCCGTGGAGTCAATGCCCAGTGATCCAAAACCTGCCTTGGGAGATTCTGTTAAAGAGACAAGTCCCATCAACACTGGAAATGATCTTCCATTAGATGGTGAACCTGAACCAAAGAAGTCTGATGACACTGGAATGTCGATAAAAGAAGATGATCCTGTTAATCTTGCCAACAATAGTGATGGGTTGGAGAAAATAGCTGGCAACGAGGATATAGAAGTCAAGTTTTTCAGCAAAGAACATACTCAGACCAGCATGACTAGTAATGATTTACTTAGCTTATGCAAGTTTGAGAATGTTCCCACGAGAACGCGATCTTCATTAGCCAACAGAGGTTTGAAGGCTGGTCATGATTCTGAAGATGAGGATGCTCATGCGAGCGAGCTTCCTAAAGAAACTGAAGTGCATTCCCAAGACTTCCCCGTGGATGCTTCCCCTGTTGTCATTTTATCAGATCAAAGCCATGATGCAAAAAGCCTTGATTCTGACAAATTGAAACCGCCGTCCACTGTGGAAGAATCGGGTCTTACTTATACCATTAATCAGGTAAATGAGACAGGTTCCTCGTCTTTTCCTGGAAGTATGTTAATGAGGGAGGGAGAGAAAATAGAGGGACCAAGTGAAATTGAAACTTGCAGTTCTATAGCCATGGGAAGAGGTGAGAAACGAGAATTAGATGACAATGATGATTGTAAGGGAGACACTAAGAGACCTAGAGAATTGGCTTCATTAACAAGTACTTTCTCAGATGTCTTTTTGTACCATTCTAATTCAATGGAAAAGCAGCAGATGTCACAGGAACCAAGGAGATCACATAGCGAGCCATTAATATTTCCATCTGAGAAGAAGAGATTGGTAGACATTTCTATGATACCCGAGGGTGATGTGAGGCTGGGCAGTGACTTCACGGAGAAGCAACTTTTGCCCAGTTCCTTTAAGGCTTTTGATCTCAATCTTATGGAAACTTCTGATATGAATGAGAATCATGATGCGGATCCTGTTCATATCTTCCCGGTGATTACTGAAGGTGTAAAACAAGAAGCACCAGTTGATATTCATCTGACCATGAGTAGGAACTCTGGTATAACAAGTAACTATGCTAAATCTAGCTTTGACGGGAGAGATGTTGAGGTGATTGATTTGGAAAATGATTCTGAACAAGAAGACAAGGCGTTCAATAACCCTGAGAGAAGGTAAGTTTACACCTCTAATTTACTTGTCCTTTTACATTTCACTTTTTGTTTTGCTTAAGTTTCTTCTTGTTGAATTGATTACCGATTTCATCTTCTTGTTGATTTATGATTATTATTAACTTTTTTCTAAAAAAAGAAGATTTCCATGAGATGGTTGTACCTTATCTGCCTTGCTTGCATAGGCTCTTTTCTAATTGTTGAATATCTTACACAGGGCTGAAGTTGTATTCGCTGGAACAGATGGTTTTTCTAATAATGCACATAATACCAACAACATACCCCACACTCAGGATGGTTATGGACTTATGATTTCAGAATTACTTGGGAATGATATAGCAAACTGTTCTCCTCTACCAGCAGATATGAATTCTTTGCACAATGATATGGGTCTCCATAATGGAGAGGTACTACCTCCACAGTTCTCATAGGGAGTTTTTGCAGTGATATTTGTAATGAATTAAATGTGTCCATTTTACCATTGGTCACAAATTAATATCCAAACCTCCTGTTGAATTCTTTTGAAAGCACACAATTGTATTTTTTTCTTAATCATTTTTCTTTTTCCTTCAGGGCATGCTTGGTGATGATGACTCAATATACATGTCCTTGGAAGAAATTCCGATAAGTATGCTAAAAATCTTGTAGCAACATTTTTCGATCTGAACTTAGTTATTGAGTTGTCTCTGGATGCAATGCCCTCTGTGTGTGCACACCTGTCCATGCATTAATGCAGTCATTGATGTTTTCACCATTCATTTGATTCTGATTCTGCATATTATGAAACCGTGTTCGTTTGATAAAGATAGCCCATTACATTAATTTCATTTGTTGATAAAGTGGATTGCAGTACTTATCATGGAATCGTTCTTTGAGAACTATTGTTCTTTTTCTTACCAGCAGATTAGTGTTCTGCTACTTGGCTATAAGCATGTACAAAAATGTCTGCGCTTTTCTGCTCATCTCTGTTGATGGATGAGAAATAAGATACTAGGTGTTTGAGGTCTTCTTTCTTCTCTAAACATGCTGAATGTATTATTTGTAGGCTTTCTGACGCCCTGGGAGCAGCCGTCACAAGAATTTGGAAAGCCATTTTGAGGTGCTACTATCCAGGTTTTCTTGAGATGTATTTATTTTGATAACCAAGAAATCCCAAGGATCAGTATGCATGGTTCAAAACTCATGAGATAATGGGCTTGCTCTCCTACCCTTTTCCCCTTAGATTCTAGGCTTTTGTCTGTGGCAAGACTTGAACCCGTGATGTGTGCCTTACTAACGCATCACATATTGTGCTTTTACTACTAGATCAAAGCCCTGGGGCTGATGTAATGTTCTCTTTATATCTAATGCCGGTTATCAAAACTGGCTCTTTAGAAGTGTAACTTTGTAACACTGTATGCCTTACGCAAAATCTTGCTTGCTTCTAGCAGAGGAAGTATTCCTTTACCCCTCCCTCTCCCTCTCTTGTTTGAAGTTAGGCAGACGTGTTTTTTTTTGTAGCTCATTTCTCTTTCACCTCTTATTGAATTGGAAAAAGTTGCTACTTTGTTGAAAGTTTAGTGGTCTACTACCTCTTTTATTGCTCTGCTGTCTATATATTTGTTTGCTAAAGCTACATTTCATTAGCGGGATTGAAAATCTATACTGGAAGATTTATATTTGCTGGCTAAAGCTACATTTCATTAGCGGGATTGAAAATCTATACTGGAAGATTTATACAGTGTTTTGTCATACAATTGACTTGGTTCAGTCGATGGAAACTTTCCAGAAACCAAATTGAAGCCCGTCTCTGTCAGACAAAAGTGTAACCATGAAACAACTGCATGGTTTGGTTGTTTTTAATTTAACCAAAACTACAACAATCATTCTGCTCCTTGAAACCTGTTGGCTGTTGAAGTATAAATGGAGTTAACAAAAAGTGTTTGTACTCTGTACATTGTATTGTAACCTGTGGCACACCTTTCTTTGCTTCTTTTTAACCTCTTATGTCCTTTATGCTTCTTGACAAATAAAACCTCCTACTATGTGGGAATATACTGGTATGGACTGCGTACATTTTACCCTCCCCAGACCCCCACTATGTGGGAATATACTGGGTTTGTTGTTGTTGAATCGGTAAATCATGGACTTGTGTATGTACATGCAAACATCGACAATTGCTTTTCAAAACATTTTATCCTGTTGATTATGCATCCTTGCTTGTTGTTAGAGTAAAATTTGGATGAGTGGATCTTTGGGATTTGTTTGGTCTTGAATCACATAGATCTTTGAATCCCCCTCTTCTTTTTTGATGTTGCAGCTTCTTATTGGATTACCTTCCTATTAGTTGAACTTCTCTTTGATTGTGTATGTCTTGATGTTCCACAAGCGGTTCACACAATCTTCTGAAGAATAATGATGTGTATTTGTTTTTTATGTAAAATAGCTCATCTCTTGCACCTTGTTGTTCATAGAATTTTATGGTTGTTCCTTTTTTTTCTGTTTTTGATAAGTTAAGTTTGTAATGACCTTCACAAGGTAGGGGTAAGGTTGTATAAACACCACCCTCCAGACCCTATTTGTGGGATACACTAGGTATGCTGTTGTAAGTTAAACTTGTAATGATTTTATATAAGTAGCTCATACAATCACCCAATATACGATAATTGTAAAGATCAGAATTTTATGATTTGGGGTGGGGGTGAATCTGAATCGTAGAACATAAGATTGGGTGAGTTTGAAGCTGGTCATATTAACATCTCTTCTAGTCAGGCAGGGTTTCACCATTGTAGACGTGAAAGCATGCTGAGATAGCTTCCAGAATAGATTGTTGGTTTTCTCTGTCTTTTTTTGATAAGGAGGTTTTCTGTGTTATGGGAAGAATCAGTAGAGTATTTAGGAGCCATGAAGGCGAAGTTGACTGCTAAATAACAGGTTCGGAATTCACAGTGCCAATTCCATTGTGAAGCCAATTGTAAATTTTTCAAAATCTTATCTAGAAATGGACCAAAAGTTTGAGATGTGAAAATCAGTGTTGGGAATCGGATCAGTTGTGTGTAAGTTTCTTTTGTTCAATAATGGTTAAGTCAAGATGGTGGATTCACAAGCACAAATGTGCCTTTTTCGCAGGGTTACATCTTGCCTTGTGGTTATTCCTTGGGTCCTTGGTTAGAAAGGGTGAAAGCTAAATTGACAATCTTAGTGGTTTGGGGTGGGGGTGGATTTTCACTGGAACATCAAGGAAGATGTGGTATATAGACGAGAACAAATGTTCATTCCTTTGTATGAAATGGAAATGTGGCCCCCAAGTAATAGTAAATACGTTTCAGGAACTTATTTTTTGATAGAAAATGTACGTGCACTATTGATGTAAACCGGCAAAAGGAAATGCTGGTGAATAGTACATTACAGATAACTTTATAGTGCATATAGAAAGTCAGCTACGGCCTCCAGGTCTAATACATTTTGCCGAGGCCAAGTTGCACCAAAAACTAGCTAAAATATACACCTGGTGTTTAAGATTAACTACATTATCCCTCGTCTTCGAAATCTCTAGCATTTCCTTCCTTCCATGTAACCCACCATGGAGGTATGGATTTGGTGAATCAGGCCTTGGGAAAGATCAAATTGATTAAGGAGAGATTTCTCACAGCTTGAAGTAGACAAAAGAGTTATGTAGATCGAGAAGGTTCGTGATATGGATTTCATGGAGGGTGAAGGAGTACTGTTGAAAGTATCATACACTTATGAATGTTGCAATGCATTTAGGTAACAAGAGCAAGTTGAGTCTTAAGATTTATAGTTCCATTTGAGGTTTAGCAGCGCATTTGGTGAAACATTATCCGTACTGTGTCTCCAACTACGCTAGTCCAGCATTTCCATGCATGTGATAAACTCTCATGACTTGCTCTATAGGCAACAGCATTAGCTGGTTTATGGGTTTCTAGCATAGTCTAGTTCAGGAACTAAGGTGTCCAGTTGTTGGAACGCTTTGTCTTCGTCAGTGAAGTTTAGTGATATCATTGAGTAATCAGCTTCAGCTCTTCCGAAAGTCTAACCTAAACCTTTCGTTGGATGGCTGAAATTATCACTTGGTGAAAGCATTAAAGGTGTCATGAGTGGTTATTGAATGCTGGAGGCAGATGCAATATTTCAACTTGGAGATTCTACTGAAACACATTTGATTTTCTGGATCTAAATCTACTATTTGTACTTGGTGTATTTTTTTGACATGGTCAGCCATTCTACTGGGTTCCGATGAACCCATAAAGTTATACGCTACATCCGTCCCCTGGTAAATGCTTTCTTGTCGGACCAACTACCATGGTTGTAGTGAAATGCTGATGATACTTCAGTGTCACACCCAACATTGCTTATACAGAGTTTCATACCTGCTACCACTTCTGCATGAAAACGAGTCTCTGAAGCAAGAGAAACTGAAAACCAGCGCTGAGCCCGTTTTTACATTGGACGGTTTGGTCTTTTAATGATGCTCGGGCTCGGTCACTCATGGGTGATGTTGTCTGTTCCTGTATTGTCCTTTCATCAGCTTTTCCCATTTTTCACTATTTGTAGTAGTATCTTCTTTGGTTTGTCTGTCACCCAATGTCTGGTATCCAGTATCCACTCGGGATTTGATTAATTTGGATTTTCGCCAAAAGTACTACTGCGAGGTAAGTGCTCCCTAATAAAGACGACAAAGAATAGAAGGTTGATGCTCTTTTAGAGTCTGGTACCAACAAAGCCCCCTCCTCCCCAAGACTCGATAATACTGGTCACCTTTCTTGTTCTTGAGGACTTTCTGGCCTGTAGGCTATAGCGGAACGTCAGATGCCATCAGTTTTAGTGGCCACCGCTACAGTTACTGGCGCTTCGAAAGGTAGATTCTAAAGGCGCTACTGAAAGCCTTTCTTTTAGGTCCTGTAATAGGGAGGTGTAAGCCTCGAAAGCCTTTGATATCACTATAATCATAGACTCCTGTGGTCCGGCTCTTTTTTGGACCCTGCTCATTGCGGGAGCTTTAATGCACCGATCTGTTCAACCTTTTCTGCCATTATTACAATCTAGCGTAATTTCATACGCGGAATCTGAATAGATAAAATGTTGTACGGAGATCTCACCTTTACCAATTTAATGCAACATTTGTCTGTGTCAACTTCTACTCAAGCACAATGACCCATTATTTGCTCACATAAGAAGATTCCATCAATAATTTAATAGTGGGATTTGACCTCAACTTGGATTATTTTTAAAAACACTGCGCGTCATGTGGGTTTCCACATCATCTCCACACTGTTTTGCCCCACTTTGGTCTCCTATCTCCTCAATTAATTTCTGGCTCTCCCACTATCAAATCACTTTCTTTTATTATAATCGTGTTGTCCGGATTAATTTGTCTACGTCTTGTCCAATTTAATACGATACTCGTTACATATCTACCTCCCGTCGACATATATATTGGGTATTGTCGCTCATCAAAACTCGAACATATAAAAAAGGAATTACATTATTTTTTGTTTCCGTTGAAATTTGAATTTGGACCTTATGATTCTCAACTCACAAATCAAAAGTTTCCAACAGTGAGAGGTTGCCTTTGTCGGTGGGTCGCTTAGGTCCATTTATTTGCCTCAAATATTTAGGTACATGTACCGTGTAATATATTTTGAGCTGAGGGTCTATCGGAAACATCCTCTCCGTCTCACATCCGAGGTAGTGGTATGGACTGCGTATACTTTCTAGATCCCACTTTGTGGGAATATATTAGGTATGTTGTTGTTGTTGCACCGATTAATACATGAGTTTATGTATTTGTCTTAAAAGAAAAGTAGTATTAAAAAGGTAGAACAGATTTTGAATTCAGTAAATCAAATTGGTTATGTCAACTTTTGAGCTCGAATTAGTAAATCAAATAGGTATGAATTTCTAATGAAACAAGAAAATAAAAAGTTTCCAACGTAAACTTGATTTGTTGCAATTCATGTAATGTTCATTTCCACTATTGAAGTAATGATATCATTATTTTAAACTTTGATGTGATATCCTTTTTTTCGTATCATTATTGATTTGAATTTGGTAACCGTTGTGTAATAGCTAACAAAAAGAATAATTGAAAATAACCATGTTATAGAAATGGTCACGTTTGTACCAACCAATGTTATCAATTTTCGAATATTGCAATTTGCAACAAACAAAAGTTTGATATTTAAATTAAAAGGGCAGATGAGTGACTTTATTATACATCGAGATTTCAAATTGTGCGCGGCTGTGAATTTTATTACTATTTATATATAGTTAAAATTATATTTTTTTTTATGTATATACAGTAGAGGTTGAACCCTCTTCGATTAGTTCTTATGTTTACTTCTGAATCCCCTTAACAAAAATCCCGACTCCACCATTGATAACCGTATACTTAAATACTACAAACAAAAAGTCTGATATTTAAAGCAAAAAATATAGACGAGCAAATTTATCATCCATTAAAATTTTAAAACATACGCCACTAAACGCCCCATTTACCTTCTAAGAAATTTCTAGGAAGGACAAATCTAACATTATGTCAATAGTTGATTAAATGAAAAAGTTGTAATTGGTGTGACTCCTTCATAGTTCATTACTATTTACTACAATAATAATAATAATAATAATAATAAATAAATCATTGAAAAAGAGAGAATTATTATTTATTTATTAACAACTCTCAACCCGACCCGATCTACTCCACTTCTTCCCCAAATATCAGTTGTACCAATTTTGTGGCTATAAATTTCTAAATCAATACCAAATCTAGGGTTCCCATTTCCCCCCAATTCCATCTCAATTCTCCGTAAATCAATCCATCATGAACAAAAAGGTACAATCAATTTCATCTTCTTTTAATATAGTAACTTCAAATAATAATAATTTCATTTTTTGGCTCACAAATTAAGCATAATTGATACTAATAATTCATTTCACTAGGGTGTGTTGTTGTTTTTGTATGTATTTTTATAGTGAATTTTGATATCGGGTAATATGTATGTTGGTTTTGATATGGAATTTAGCTAAGTTTTGTAATTCAATTTATAGTGAATTTTGATAGATTTTCAGTGTCCATGAGCTGGAATAATGGTTGTTTGTTTGCGATCTTGATTTGAATCCAACTAGTTTGTTGCTGTTAGTGTTGCCAATTTAATTTCGGGTAATATGTATGTTGATTTTGTGATGGAATTTAGCCAAGTTGTGTAACTCAATTTATAGTGAATTTTGATAGATTTTCAGTGTCCATAAGCTGGAATAATGGTTGTTTGTTCGCGATCTTGATCTGACTTCTTGTTCTGCTTATATACGATTTGCTTTTTTTTTGTTGTGTTACTTTGTTCTTGATAGTTTTGGTTCTAAATTGAGTCTAATGGATGTCGGAGGATTCATTTAGCTGAATCCAACTAATTTGTTGCTGTTAGTCTAACGAGTTTAATTTCGGTTAATATGTATGTTGATTGTTGGATAGAATTTAGTATTTACCCAAGCTGTGTAATTCAATTTTGGTGAATTTTCATATATTTTCAGTTCCAATATTTTCAAAGGATGGTTGTTCTTGATCTTGATCTGACTTCTCTTTACTTCCCTTTTTTCATTTTAGAGTACAATTAAATCTGCTTATATTAGAGTTACTGTTTATGAAGTCTTCTGTCGCTTTCCCACCTTTTTACTCGTTTCTTCAGTCCATCATCAGTGGAACGAATTCGATTTTGGTTCTAAATTGAGCATAATGGATGTTGGAGGATTCATTTAGCTGATCCTATTAGTTTGTTTCTGTAATTGTAACGAATTTAATTTCGGGTAGTGATTAGTATGTATTTTGAATTTTAGATGGAATTTATCAGAGCTGTGTCATTCAATTTATAGTGAATTTTGATAGACTTAGTGGCTTGCCATGAGCTGGAATGATGGTTGTTCTTCTCGATCTTGATCTGACTTATTCTACTTCTTGTTGTCTTCAAAAGGCTAAAGCGCTGGACTTTTTGCTGTAACGGGACTTGGGAGGTCAAAGTTCAGAGCTTTAGTTTGTGGAAGGCGATGAAGCAATGACCACCACACCTCAAGATTTGGATGATCCTGATCGTAACAAGGTTGAAAAAAATGGGTCCAGTGTTATTAATCACAATACTTCTATTTTAGATGAAGCTAAAGGTAAGGGAATTGAAACTGCTGACCCAGTGGGTTCACCTCCCTCTGTGAAATCCTCACCAACAGCTAAAGGATTTGGCTTAAAGAAATGGAGAAGGATCAGGCGGGAAGCGCACAAGGATGGGGATATTAACACAGACAGCGCTAGGTTGTTGAAGCGTGGTTTGTCGATCTCCGCTGCAAATTCTGCAAGACCTTTACATTTGTCTGCTGGAACAGTTCGAAATAGTGATGGATCTGTTTCTTCAGTAAATGCACTGTTGAGGAGCCCTGATGTTCTTATTGATGGCTTTGGTGTAATTGATGATTCTGGGTTAGCGATTCAGTCGTTATTTTTTGGTGGAACAGACTCAGACAATAGTGAGGATCGGAGTAGTAGGTCTTCGACTGCAGCCAGTGCTCCAAAGGCAAGGTATGACGCACCTGTGGTCCATGGTTATGTGCCTGTTAAGTATGGGCAGAGGACTATGAGTGGGAAGATGGGTACTTCAGCTCAGCAATCTCATCGGGGTAAGGGTCAGTCTGAAACTAGTAAAAAGCCTAGAGGACAGAGGGTCAAAATTGAGAAGGAAAACTCTCATTCAAGCATGGAATCTGACTCACAATGCTCCAATTTTCTCCCGATGCAGAGTAATAATCATGCAACAAGTAATGGTACGCAAGGTGGAAGCTCGGTGAATAATGATGGACAATTCAGTGATGAAGCTCTCGCCAGAGAAAGACCATTCAGCGAGGAAATTCAGGCTGCTCTAGACAGAAGAAATGGTAAGGAGTGTGAAACTCAAGAAGATCTGGGCGTTGAATCCACTTGGGAGGTTAAAGAAGAGAGGAGTGAGTATCAGGGGCTGTCCACAGATCACGATCCTCTGCTGGAGTCTATCTTCACCCTTCAAGTTGCTCAGGAAAATCTTGAAAGAGGTAGATCTTCATTTTTTATTGAAGAATATGATTGTGTGCATCCTAGGGGAGCGTTCTTTATTTGTGTCTGAAGTTTCTTGTTCGTGGTGTTGAGTGTTGTGTATGGTTTCGGATTGAGAGTTTTTAGTATTATCTTGTGGTTGTAGTATTATCTTATGGCTATTGGTGTTAGTTTATTTTGCAGATTGTACTAGTTTATATGTATTTAGGTTTTGTGTTTGGTATACTTCTATCGGTCCTAAGCCGGAGGTTTATCGGAAACAGCCTCTCTACTTCATCTGAGGTAGTGGTATGGTCTGCGTACACTCTACCCTCCCCAGACCTCACTATGTGGGAATACACTGGGTATTTGTTGTTGTTGTTCTTTTTCTGGTTTTAGTCATGCTTTATATTTCCTGCTTTACATCTTCAACATATTGTATGAAGCAGATTTCTTTTTTGGTTCAAGTTTTTTCCAAATTCAGAAAAGGATAAGAAAGGTGAGCAGTTCATGAAATCCGATCTGATGCAGTATCGGTAGTCTTGATGACTATGTACATAGTAGAAGGATTTGAGTGTGGCTAGCTAGATCCGGTCCCTGTCAAGGATTTTTAATTATTCTTGTTCTATATTTGGTGTGCACTTTGATGCATTTATTGCTTCAAGAATCAATAACATGTCAAAAGAGAAGAAAAGGTTATTGAAGTATATGCCATTAAGTTCTTCATTTTGCCTAAACTAATCCTTTAATTTTGTTTGTAGCTAGTATAGTTAGTGTTGGTTATGTTTTTTTTTCTTTTTCTTTTATTTTATGATGAAATGTTGGTTATCTCTTTGAAAAGTTGATATCTATTTGTTATGGTATATTCTGATATTGCAACATTGAAGGTGGCTAAATGTGTTATTTATTATTTGAATACTGTTGCCTTGCTCACGAGATGTAGTAGTTTTAGCACCAGAGCATTTGCACTGGCTGTAGTTAACATGTTTTGTTCGTCTTTTGACCATCAAAAAGGTTGTGGAGGAGATATAGTTCTGGACAATTAAAGGCATGAATAGCCTACAATGTTGCTTTGGAATATAGGGAGTTAGAAGGTTTAGTGGCTGACTTAGGACTTAAAACTACAGGTTTTATTCAGCTGAAGTTGATGAGTGATTTGGGTACGAAAAGGTCCTGTCAATAGTACAATTATTTTTAAATGCCTCGGAGTATTCTCCTGTTACAGTTTTCTGTTTCTACAAATATTTCTGTGGTGTTTGGTAATAAAAAATAGAAACTCCAGAATAGAAAGATTATCTCGAGGGTTAGGCTGTTTTTGGGTTGTATCAATAGCAAAGCAACAGAACGGTCAAAGAAAATGGAGACATAAAATCAAGAGGGAAAATGAAAAAGTCGTCTCAGAATTCTCATAATACTAAGTCAAATATTATAACAAGGAAAGATAAGAAATTGAAAGAATGCCTATACCTGATCTCTTTCTGCAATAATATCCTACACTCCTTGAAGCAGACAGATCAAACTAAAATCCGACCTAGAGCTCTTGAATAGCAAATGGTAAGCTGATTCTATTAAATACTGTTCTGGATTTCTAATGGACCGAAAGGGCTGTAGTGTAAGGACCAATCTCTTGGTTTCACTTTTGGCATATAGGTCCTTGAGCTTTCCCTGCCTTTGGTTCAAGGAAGGCATGCAGATTGAGATGATTGTCTCGTACCGTTCTTGAGCTCTTTAGATCTCCTTTTAGTTTTGGTTTCTTTAGCTCTTTAGTCGCTTCTTTTACATTTATCTTCTGGACCTTCTTCGTGCCTTTTGCCTTTATTAATATATGAAGAAATCTGTTACTCCTTTTAAGTTTTAATGCCTATTATCTGATATTAATTGGTTTACGTGCTTTTCTCTGCAGAAATTCAGAAATGGAAAGAAATTAGAATAGAAGATGACGTCATTGACCATGCTCTTCAGGATGTTTGTATACCTTCAGATCTCAGTTCAGGTGGCACAGATTTTCCTGGACCAAACAAATCTGAACAGTCACAGTACAGGAATGGTGTGCAACGTTCATTTAACTCGTTGGAGTCTGAAGTGGTTAGCTTAAAGCGGAATGTTATACTATTGCAGAACAAGCTTAATGATGAAACCGAATTGATTAAGTTAAAGGAAGCGAGAGTTGCTGAACTGGAAGCCGCCATCTTAAGTAGTAACTCAAAGAAGGAAGAAAAGAAAACAGGAAATGGTTTGCACCAGAGTACCGGCGACATTGAAAGAGAGCTCGAAGGCCTCTTTAGGCAGAAGATTGAAGCTGAAGTTGAGTATTTGACGATATCTAGGACAATCCAAAAGCTGCGAGCTGCAGCGGTTGATGAAGTTGCCCTCCTGGAAAAACAAAAGATATCAGTTTCAGAACAAGCACAGATGGTGAAGAGCCTCGGTGATTCAGAAATGAAGGTTTCGATGCTCAAATCACAGGCTGCAAACTTGGAAAAAAATTACTGTGATGATGCGGCCAACACTAGTAAAAATCTGGAGCTGCAGAAGAGCGTCTGGAAGTATAGTTCCTATTTTTTGATACAATTGGTATTGCTGGCTATCGTCTTCGGAGTGTATATGTCGCAGATGTCACCTGATGCTGTTGAAGTTGTACCAACATAATTTTGAGAAGTGAGTCTTTTTCCCTTTCTCTCGTATTTTCGACTTAGAGCTACAGTGAATGTTAATTAGGTCGTTTTGTATGTTCATACATAGATGGAACCCCTATTTTCCATTTTGTCGAGTCGATATTTAATTCAATGATAAATATAAAGAATGATTTGGTGGCTCATAAATTTTGAGATTTGCTGATATTGATCATCTAGTAGTTGTAGAGCTACCTATCTTACATTACAAAACATTACCAGCTTTGCAATTCATCATGGGTAAGTGATAATCAAGTATATATCCAAAACCATTTGATTCTGTACAAAAACTATGTCAATGAAGTACTTTACTAATCTAAATATTCACACTGAACATTCCCATAGTGATTTAAAATGTAGTACTGCTTCTTTACTCTTGCAGATACCACAAGTCTGAATTCTTGGCTTATTCATGCATTTGTTATGCTGACTAAATCATCAAGATTTCAACATATAACTTTGATAATCATGATTTTGTGTCTCAGGGTCCATCTCTTTGAATCAAACCTTATGTTTAGTTGATCGTCACGGGCGCAACCATGAATACTTCAGCAAAAAATCATTCCGATGCATCTATCCCTAGAAATTCATAGGCTAACACATGAAAAATTGAAATAATCTGCAATTTCTGCTTTTTTGCTTGTTTGTCCAAAAATAGGCTACGTTCGCCTCTCCGAATCAATGTTTATCATTTAATAGGTCGTCACAGGCGCAACCATGAGTTTTTGGCAAACAATCATTCTGATTCTCCTATCCCTAGAAAACCATAGGTAACACACGAAAAAAATCAAAATAATTCGCAATTTCCACTTTTTTGCTTGTTTATCTTATAACAAGCTACGTCCATCTTTCCAAAGCAACTTTTATCATTTTATAGGTCGTCACGGAAGCAACCATGAATTTTTAGAAAAGAATCATTTCGACCATAGGTTATAATACTCATGAAGAATTGAAATAATCCGTAATTCTTGTTTTTACGCTCGTTCGTCCTAAAACAGGCTAAGTCTGCCTCTCCAAAGCAACCCTTATCATTTGATAGGTCGTCACGGGCGCAATCATGAGTTTTCGGCAAAAAGTTATTCTAATACACATATCCCTAGAAATTCATAAGCTATACACGAAAAAATTGAAATAATTCACAATTCCTTTTTTCCTCTTTTGTCCTAAAATAGGCTACGACCACCTCTCGAAGCAACTCTTATCATTTAATAGGCCATCACGAACACAACCATGAGTTTTTGACAAAAAATATTCCAACGTAACTATCTTCAGCAATTCATAGGCTAACGCTCAGAAAAAAATGAAATAATCTGCAATTCCTATTTCTTCGCTCATTTGTCCTAAAATAGGCTACATTCGCCTCTGCAAAGCAAACATGCCGTATTTGGTGGTCAAACAGGCCGTTTCTATTTTCTTATTTCGTGTTGCCCTTATTCCTCGTACTTCGTATTTCTCTGATTTCTATTTTATTAGTTTTTATTCCTTATTTCTGTTATATCATCCATCCCCTTGTTTACTATTCTTTATCTTGAGCCGGGGGTCTATCGAAAACAACCTCTCTACTTCTTCGGAGGTAGCGGTATGGACTACGCACATCTTACCCTCCCCAGACCCTACTTTGTGGGAATACACTGGGTGTTAGCCCACGATTCTCGGGATGGACCTAGGGTCGGGCGTGGTTTGGGCTGAAAATCGATCGGAGGTCCTCGAGCGGGTTGTGGAGCGAAGGAGGATGGGTCAGCGGGGCGGTTTGTGTAGTCCAACGAGTAAAACGACGCGAACGGGCCATTTTTAGGCCAAATCGGTGGGTGTTAGACCACGATTTCGAGGTTGAGCGCGAGACCCGAATGTGTTTTGGGCAAAAAATTGACTGGAGGCTCCCAGGCAAGATGAGGAGCGGGAGAGGGTGGGCCGATGGGGTCGGCGAGGTCATTTGGGTGGTCAAACGTGCGAAATGGCGCGAACGGGCTATGTTTGGGCAAAAAAAATTGGTGTTAGCCTACGGTGTCGAGGGTGAGCCCGGGTCCCGAGCGTGTTTTGGGTCGAAAATCGATCGAGGGCTCCCAGGCAGGCTGAGTAGGGGAGGGTGGGCCCATAGGGCAATTTGGGTGGTTAAACGGGTGAAACGACACGAACGGGCCATTTTTGGGCCAAATCGGCGGGTGTTAGCCCATGTTTTTGTGGGTGTGACCGGGGCTCGGGTGTGTTTTGGGATGAAAGTCGATCGGGGGATACTAGGCCGGCGGAGGAGAGGGGAAAGGTGGGCTGACGGGATCGGAGGGGCCGTTTGGATGGTCAAAGGGTTGAAACAACGCGAATGGGCCATTTTCGAGCCAAATTGGTAGGTGTTAGCCTATGGTTTTGGGGATGTGCTCGATTCTCGATCGTGTTTTGGGTTAAAAATTGATTGAGAGCTCCCAGGTAGGCTGAGGAGCGGGGAGAATGGGCCGGCGGGGTCGGTGCGACCATTTGGGTGGTCAAATAGGCGAAACGACGCGAACGGGCCATTTTTGGGCAAAATCAGTGGGTGTTAGTCCACGGTTCTAGGGGTGTTCCCCGGGGACCGAACGTGTTTTGGGTTGAAAATCGACAAGGGGCTCCCAGGCAGGCTGAGGCTGGTGGGACGACGGGGTCGACAGGGCCGTTTGGGTTGTCCAATAGGCGAAACGGCGGGAACAAATTATTTTCAAGCCAAATTGGTGGGTGATAGCTCACGATTTCTGGGGTGTGCTCAGGGCGCGAGCGTGTTTTGGGCCAAAGATCGACCAGGGGCTCCCAGTCAGGCTGAGGAGCGGGGGAGGATGGACTAGCGGGGTCGGTGGGGCTATTTGAATTGTCAAATGGGTGAAATGGTACGAATGGACCATTTTCGGGCAAAATAGATTGGTGTTAGCCCACGGTTCTAGGGGTGTGCCTAGGCCTGGGTGTGTTTTGGATGGTTGGGGTCATTGGAGTCTTCGGGACGGTTTGGATGGTCAAACGGGAGAAATGGCGCGAACGGGCCATTTTCGGGCCAAATCAGTATGCTATAGCCCAAGATTTTTGGGGTGGGCCCAGGGGCCGAGCGTGATTTTTGCCAAAAATTAATTGGGTTACCCCGTCAGGCTGGGGAATGACCTAGTATGGGTCATTGGGGTCGTCAGGGCGGTTTGGGCGGTCAAATAGGAGAAATGATGCGAACAGACCATTTTCGAGCCAAATCGGTGTGCTATATAGCCCACAATTTTTGGGGTGAGCCCGGGGGTCGAGCGTGATTTTGGTCGAAAAATGATCGAGCAGCCCCAGACAGGCTGGGGAGTGCCTAGTATGGGCTATTGGGGTCGTCGGGGCAGTTTGGATGGTCAAACAAGTGAAACGGTGTGAACGGACCATTTTTGGGCCAAATTGGTTCCACGATTTTTGGGGTGTGCCCGGGGTTCGGGAGTAATTTTGGTCGAAAATCAATCGGGCTACCCCAGGCATGCTGGGGAGCGGCCTAGTATGGGCCATTGGGGTTGTCGGGGCGGTTTGAGTGGTCAAACGGGAGAAACAGCGAGAATGGGCTATTTTCTAGCCAAATCAGTGTGCTATAGCCCACAGTTTTTGGGGTGGGCCTGGGGGCCGGCGTCATTTTGGCTGAAAATCAACTGAGCTGCCCTAGGCAGGCTGGGGAACGACCTAATGTGGGTCATTGGGGTCATTGAGGTGGTTTGGGTGGTTAAATGGGCGAAACGGCGTGAACGGGCAATGTTCGGGCCTAATCGGTGTGCTATAGCCCACGATTTTTGGGGTGGGCCTGAGTTCGGGCATGATTTTGGCCAAAAATCGATCGTCAAATGGGCGAAACGGTGCAAACGGGCCATTCTTGTGCCAAATTAATGTGTTGTAGCCCACGGTTTTCGGTGTGGGCCCATGGGTCGAGCGTGATTTTGGTAAAAAATTGACCGGGCTGCCCTATGCAGGCTGGGGAGCGGCCTAGAGTGGGCCATTTGGGTCGTCGGGGAGGTTTGGGTGGTCAGACGGGCGAAACGACGCGAATGAGCTATTTTCGATCCAAATCGGTGTGCTTAGCCTATATTTTTTGGGGTGGGCACGGGGTTCGGGCATGATTTTGGTCTAAAATTGAACGAGCTTCCCCAGGTAGGCTGGAGAGTGGCCTAGTGTGGGTCATTGGGGTCGTCGAGGCAGTTTGGGTGGTCAATCAGGCGAAACGGCGTGAATGGGCCATTTTTGGGCCAAATCGCTATGCTATAGCCTACGGTTTTTGGGGTGGGCCTGGAGGCCGAGCGTGATATTGGTCGAAAATTGATCGGGTTGCCCCAGGAAGGCTGAGGAGTGGCCTAGTGTGGAACATTGGGGTCGTCGGGGTGGTTTGGGTGGCTAAACGGGCAAAATGGTGCGAACGAGCCATTTTCGGGCCAAATGGGTGTGCTATAGCCTAGGTTTTGAGGTGGGCCCCGGGGCTGGACGTGATTTTGGAAAAAATTTGAAAGGGCTACCTCAGGCAGGCTGGGGAGCGGCCTAGTGTGGGCCATTTGGGTCGTCGACGCGGTTTGGGTGGACAAACGGGTGAAACTGCGCGAACAGGGCATTTTCGAGCCAAATCAGTGGGCTATAGCCCACGGTTTCATGGGTGGGCTTGGGATCCGGGCGTGCTGTGGGCCAAAAATTGATCAGGGCGTGCTAGGGAGGTTTGGGATCATCCCTGGGTGGTTCGTTTAATTATTTGGGCCATTTAGGTGGACAAACGACGCGAACGGGGCATTTTCGGGTCAAATCGGTGTGTCATAGCCCACGGTTTCAATGGTGGGGGTGGGGTCCGGGCGTGCTGTGAACCGAAAATTGACCAGGGCATGCCAGGGAGGTTGGGGATCGTCCCAGTGTGGTCCGTAAAATTTTTGTAGCCATTTGGGTGGACAAATGGGCGAAACAGGGAGAATGAGTCATTTTCAGGCCAAATCGGTGGGCTATAGCCCACGGTTTGGGGGGTGGGCCCGGGGTTCAGGCGTGATGTGAGCCAAAAATCGATCGGGGCGTGCCAGAGAGGTTGGGGATCATCCCAGTGTGGTCCGTTTAAATTTTCGTGGCCATTTGGGTGGACAAACATGCGAAACGGCATGAACGAGGCATTTTTGGGCCAAATTGGTGTGCTATAGCCCACGATTTTGGGGGTGGGCCCGGGGTCCGGGCATGCTGTGGGTCAAAAATCGACTAGGGCGTGCTAGAGAGGTTTGGGATCGTCCCAGTGTGGTCCGTTTACTTTTCCGTGGCCATTTGGGTGGACAAACAGGAGAAACGACGCGAACGGGGCATTTTCGGGATAAATCGATGTGCTATTTGGGGGTAGGCTCGGGGTCCGGGCGTGCTATGGGCCGAAAATTGACCGTGGCATTTCAGGGAGGTTGGGGATCATTCCAGTGTGGTCCGTTTAAATTTTCATGGCCATTTAGGTGGACAAACGGGCGAAACGACGTGAATGAGGCATTTTTGTGCCAAATCAGTGTGCTATAACCCACGGTTTTGGGGGTGGGACCGGGGTCCGAGCGTACTGTAGGCCAAAAATTAACCGGGGCATGCCAGAGAGGTTGGGGATCGTCCCAGTGTGGTCCGTTTAAATTTTCGTGGCCATTTGGGTGGTCAAACGTGTGAAACGGCGCAAACAGGGCATTTTCGGGCCAAATCAATGTACTATAGCCCACGATTTTGGGGGTGGCCCCAGGGTCCGAGTTCTGGGCGTGCTGCGGGCCAAAAATCGACCAGGGTATACCTGAGAGGTTGGGGATCGTCCCAGTGTAATCCGTTTAAATTTTTGTGGCCATTTGGGTGGGCAAACGGGCGAATGGTGCATTTTCGGGCCAAATCGGTGTGCTATAGCCTACGGTTTAGGGGGTGGGCTCGAAATTCGGGCGTGCTGCGGGTCAAAAATCGACCGGGGCCTGCCAAGGAGGTTGGGGATTATCCCAGTGTAGTCCGTTTAGATTTTTGTGGCCATTTGAGTTGACAAACGGGCAAAACAGAACGAACGGGGCATTTTTGGGACAAATCGGTGTGCTATAGCCCACGTTTTTTTGGGTGAACTCGGGTACAAACAGGAGAAACGGCGCGAACGAGGCATTTTTGGGCCAAATCAGTGGGCTATAGCCTACGGTTTGGGGGGTGGGCCCGGGGTCTGTATGTGTTGTGGGTCGAAAATCGACTAGGGCGTGCGAGGGAGGTTTGGAATCGTCCCAGTGTGGTCCGTTTAAAGTTTTGTGGCCATTTGGGTGGACAAACGTGCGAAACGGCGTGAACGGGGCATTTTTGGGCCAAATCGGTGTGCTATAGCCCACGATTTTGGGGGTGGCCCGGGGTCAGGGTGTGCTGCTGGCCAAAAATCGCCCGAGGCGTGTCAAGGGGTTAAGGATCATCCCAGTGTGGTCCGTTTAATTTTTCGTGGCCATTTGGGTAGACAAACGGGCGAAAAAATGCGAACGTGGCATTTTTGGGTCAAATCGGTGTGCTATAGCCCACGGTTTTGGGATTGGGCTCGGGGTCCGGGCATGCTGTGGGCCAAAAATCGACCAAGGCGTTCTAGGGAGGTTGGGGATCGTCCTAGTGTGGTCCGTTTAAATTTTTAGGCTATTTGGGTCGACACACGAGCGAAACGGCGTGAACGGGGCATTTTCGGGCCAAATCGGTGTGCTATAGCCCACAATTTAGGGGTGGGCCCGAGGTTCGAGCGTGTTATGTGCTGAAAAGTGACCTGGCTGTGTCAGGGAGGTTGGGGATCGTCCCAGTGTGGTCCGTTTAAATTTTTGTGGCCATTTGGGTAGACAAACGGGCGAAATAGCGCGAACGTGGCATTTTTGGGCCAAATCGGTGTGCTATATAGCCCACGGTTTTGGGGTGGGCTCGGGGTTCGGGCGTGCTGTGGGCCAAAAATCGATCGGGGCATGCTAGGGAGGTTGGGGATCGTCCTAGTATGGTCCGTTTAAATTTTCGTGGCCATTAGGGTTGACAAATGGACGAAACGGCACGAATGGGATATTTTTGAGCCAAATCGATGTGCTATAGCCCACGGTTTCGGGGGTGGGCCCGGGGTTCGGGCGTGCTGGTGGCGGAAAATCAACCAGGGTATGCCGTGGAGGTTGGGGATCGTCCCAGTGTGGTCCGTTAATTTTTTGTGGCCATTTGGGTGGACAAACGAGCGAAACGGCGCGAACGGGGCATTTTCGGGCCAAATCGGTGCGCTATAGCCCACGGTTTAGGGGGTAGGCCTGGGGTTCGAGCGTGCTGTGGGCCAAAAATCGTTCGGGGCATGTTAGGGAGGTTGGGGATCGTCCCAGTGTGGTCCGTTTGAATTTTTGTGGCTATTTGGGTGGACAAATGGGCAAAACGATGCGAACGGGGCATTTTCAGGCCATATCGGTGTGCTATAGCCCACGGTTTTGGGGTGGGCCCGGCATTCGGGCGTGCTGTGGGCCAAAAATTGACCGGGGCATGCCAGGGAGGTTAGGGATCGTCCTAGTATGGTCCGTTTAAATTTTTATGGTCCTTTGGGTGGACAAATGGATGAAACGACGCGAACGGGATATTTTCGAGCCAAATCGGTGTGCTATAGCCCACAGTTTTGGGGGTCGGCCCGGGGTCCGGGCGTGCTGGTGGAAAAAAATCGACCGGGGTATGCCAAGGAGGTTGGGGATCATCCCAGTGTGGTTCGTTTAATTTTTCGTGGCCATTTGGGAGGACAAACGGGCAAAACGGAGCAAACAAGGCATTTTCTGGCTAAATCGGTGTGCTATAGCCAATAGTTTTGTAGGTGGGCCCGAGGTTCGGGCGTGCTGTGGGCCAAAAATTGATCGGGGCATGACAGGGAGGTTGGGGATCATCCTAGTGTGGTCCGTTTAAATTTTCGTGGCCATTTGGTTGGACAAACTGGAGAAACGGCATGAACGGAGTGTAGTCAGGCCAAATCAGTGTGCTACAACCCACGGTTTCGGGGGAGGGCCAGGGGTCCGGGCGAGCTGTGGGACAAAAATCGTCTGGGGCTTGCCAGGGAGGTTGGGGATTATCCCAGTGTGGTCTATTTAAATTTCCGTGGCAATTTGGATGGACAAATGGGCGACACGGCACGAACGGAGCATTTTTGAAAAAAATCGGTGTGCTATTGCCTACAGTTTTGGGGGTGGGCCCGAGGTCCAGGCGTGCTGTGGGCTAAAAATCGATTGGGACATGCCAGGGAGGTTAGGGATCGTCCCAATGTGGTTCATTTAAATTTTCGTGTCCATTTGGGTGGACAAATGGGAGAAATGGAACGAACGAGGCATTTTTGGGCCAAATCGGTGTGCTATAGCCCACGATTTTGGGGGTGGGCTCGGGCGTGCTGTGGGTCAAAATTCGATCGGGGAGTGCTAGGGAGGTTGGGGATCGTCCCAGTATGGTCTGTTTAATTTTTCGTGGCCATTTAGGTGGACAAACGTGTGAAACGACGCGAACGGGGCATTTTTGGACTAAATTGATATGCTATAGCCCACGGTTTTGGGTATGGGCCCGGGGTCCAGGCGTGCTGTGGGCCGAAAATTGATTTGGGCATGCCAGGGAGGTTGGGGATCATCCCAGTATGGTCTGTTTAAATTTTTGTGGCCATTTGGGTGGACAAACGGGCGAAACGGCTTGAACGGGGCATTTTCGAACCAAATCGGTCTGCTATAGCCCACGGTTTCAGGGGTAGGCCTGGGTTCGGGCGTGTTGTGGGCCAAAAATCGATCAGGACATGCTAGGGAGGTTGGGATCGTCCCAGTGTGGTCCATTTAATTTTTGGGCCATTTGGGTGGACAAACGGGCAAAACGGCGCAAACGGGGCATTTTTGGTCCAAATCGGTGTGCTTTGGAATATGGTTTCAGGGGTGGGATCAGCCTTCGGGAGTCTTGTGGGCCGAAAATCGACTGGGGCATGCCAGAGAGGTTGGGGATCGTCCAAGTATGGTCTGTTTAAATTTTTGTGGCCATTTGGGTGGACAAATGGGTGAAACGGCTCGAACGGGGCATTTTCGGGCTAAATTGGTGTTCTATAGCCCACGATTTTGGGGGTGGGCCCAGGGTCAGGGTGTGCTGTGGGCTAAAAATTGATCGGAGCATTCCAGAGAGGTTGGGGATCATCCCAGTGTGGTTCGCTTAAATTTTCGAAGCTATTGGGGTGGACAAACGAGCGAAACGGTGTGAACATGCCATTTTCGGGCTAAATCTGTGTGCTATAGACCACGATTTAAGGGGTGGGCTCGGGGTCCGAGCGTGCTGTGGGCTGAAAATCGACCGGGGCGTGCCAGGGAGGTTGGGGATCGTCCCAGTGTGGTCCGTTTAAATTTTTTTGGCCATTTGGGTGGATAAACGAGCAAAACTGCGTGAATGAGGCATTTTCAGGCAAATCAGTGTGCTATAGCCTATGATTTCGGGGTTGGGCCCGGGGTTCAGGCTTGCTGTGGGCCAAAAATCGACCAGGGTGTGCCAAGAAGGTTGGGGATCATCCCAGTGTGGTTCATTTAATTTTTCATGGCCATTTAGGGGGACAAACAGGCAAAACGGCACGAATAGGGCATTGTCGGGCCAAATCGGTGTGCTATAGCCTACGGTTTTAGGGGTGGGCCCGGGGTCCGGGTGTTCTGTGGGTCGAAACTCGACTGAGACATGCCAGGGAGGTTGGGGATCTTCCCAGTGTGGTTCTTTTAAAATTTTGTGGCCATTTGGGTGGATAAATAGGTGAAACGGCGCGAACGGGGTGTTTTTGGGCAAAATCGGTGTTCTATAGCCCATAGTTATGGCGGTGGGCCCAGGGTCCAAGCGTGCTGTGGGCCAAAAATCGACTGGGGCATGCCAGGGAGGTTGGGGATCATCCCAGTGTGGTCCGTTTAAATTTTTGTGGTTGTTTAGATGGACAACCGGACGAAACGGCGCGAAAAGGGCATATTTGGGCCAAATCTGTGTTATAGCCCACGTTTTCGGGGGTGGCCCTAGAGTCCGGGCGTGCTGTAGGCCGAAAATTGATCGAGGCGTGCCAGGGAGTTTGGGGATCGTCTTAGTATGGTCCGTTTAAATTTTCATGGCCATTTGGGTGGACAAACGGGCGAAACAGCGCGAACGGGGCATTTTCGGGCCAAATCAGTGTGCTATAGCCCACAGTTTTAGGGGTGGGCCAAGAGTTCGAGCGTGCTGTGGGCCAAAAATCGATCGGGGCGTGCCCGGGAGGTGTTGGATCATCCCAGTGTGGTCCGTTTAAATTTTTGTGGCCATTCAGCTGGACAAATGGGCAAAATCGCGTGAATGGGGCATTTTCGGGCTAAATCGGTGTGCTATATAACCCACGGTTTCAGGGGTGGGCTCGGGGCCCAGGCGTGCTGTGGGCTGAAAATCGAATGGGTTATGCTTGGGATATTAGGGATCATCCCAGTGTGGTTTGTTTACTTTTTTGTGGCCATTTGGGTGGAAAAATGGGTGAAACGGTGCGAACAGGGCATTTTCAGGCCAAATCGGTGTGCTATAGCCCACGGTTTTGGGGGTGGGCCCGGGTCCGAGCGTTTTGTGGGCCGAAAATTGATTGGGGCGTGCCAGGGAGGTTGAGGATCGTCTAAGTGTGGTTTGTTCAAATTTTTGTGGTCATTTCGGTGGACAAACAGGCGAAACAACGTGAACGGGGCATTTTAGAGCACAATCGGTATGTTATAGCCCACAGTTTTGGGGGTGGGCCCGGACGTGCTGTAGGTTGAAAATTGATTGGGGTGTACCAGTGAGGTTGGGAATCATCCCAGTGTGGTCTGTTTATTTTTTTTTTGGCAATTTGGGTGGACAAATGGGCGAAACGGCGTGAATGGGGCATTTTTGGGACAAAACGGTGTGCTATAACCCACTATTTTGAGGGTGGGCCCGGGGTTCGAGCGTGTTGTTGCCCAAAAATCGGTCGGGGCATGCCAGAGAGGTTGGTGATCATCCTAGTATGGTTCGTTTAAATTTTTGTAGTTATTTGGGTGGACAAACAGGTGAAACAGCGCGAATGAGGCATTTTTGGGGCAAATCGGTGAGCTATAGCCCACGGTTTTGGGGGTGGGCCCGGGGTCCGGGCATGCTGTGGGCCAAAAATCAATCGGGGCATGTCAAGGAGGTCGGGGATCATCCCAGTATGGTTCGTTTAAAGTTTCGTGATCATTTGGGTGGACAAACGTGCAAAACAATACAAACGGGGTATTTTCAAGTCAAATCGGTTGCTATAGCCCACGGTTTTGGGGGTGGGCCCGGGGTTCGGGCATGCGATTGGCCAAAAATCAATCGGGGCATGCCAGGGAGGTTGGGGATCATCCTAGTGTGGTCCGTTTAAATTTTTGTGGACATTTGGGTGGACAAACGGGCAAAACGGCGCAAACTGGGCATATTCGGGCCAAATTAGTGTGCTATAGCCCACGGTTTCGGGGGTGGGACCGGGGTCCGGGCGTACTGTGGGCCGAAAATTGACCGGGGCATGTCAAGGTGGTTGGGGATCGTCCCAGTGTGGTTCGTTTTAATTTTTGTGGCCATTTGGGTGAACAAACGTGCGTAACGGCACGAACGGGGGATTTTCGGGCCAAATCGATGTGTTATAGCCCACGTTTTTGGGGGTGGGTCAGGGGTCTGGGTGTGCTGTGGGATGAAAATTGATCGAACCATGCCAAGGGGGTTGAGGATCGTCCCAGTGTGGTCTGTTTAAATTTTCGTGGCCATTTGGGTGGACAAACGGGCGAAACGACGAAAATGAGGTATTTTTGGGCCAAATCGGTGTGTTATAACCCACGATTTAGGGGGTGGGCCCGGGGTCCGTGTGTACTGTGGGCCAAAAATCGACTGGAGCGTGCCAGGGAGGTTAGGGATCATCCTAGTGTGGTCCGTTTAAATTTTTGTGGCCATTTGGGTGGACAAACGAGCGAAACGGCGCGAACGGGGCATTTTCGGGCCAAATTAGTGTGATATAGCCCAAGGTTTTGGGGTGGGCCCGGGGTTCGGGCGTGCTGTAGGTCAAAAATCAATTGTGACGTGCTAGGGAGGTTGGGGATCGTCCCATTGTGGTTCGTTTAATTTTTTGTGGCTATTTGGGTGGACAAACAGGGAAAACGGTGTGAATGGGGCATTTTCGGGCCAAATTGGTGGGCTATAACCCACGGTTTTGGGGGTGGGCTCGGGGTTCGGGAGTGCTGTGGGTCGAAAATCGACTGAGGCGTGCCAGGGAGGTTGGGGATCGTCCCAGTGTAGTTCGTTTAAATTTTTGTGGCCATTTGGGTGGACATACGGGCGAAACGACGCGAACGTGGCATTTTTGGGCTAAATCGATGTGCTATAGCCCACGATTTTGGGGATGGGCTCGGGGTCCGGGCATTTTGTGGGTCAAAAATTGATCGGGGCATGCCAGGGAGGTTGGGGATCGTCCCAGTGTGGTCCGTTTAAATTATCGTGGCCATTTGGGTGGATAAACGGGCTAAACGACGCGAACGGGGCATTTTTGGGCTAAATCGATGGCCAATATCCCACGGTTTCAGGGGTGGGCCGGGGTCCCGGTGTGCTGTGTGCCGATTATCGACCGGTGCATGCCAGAGAGGTTGGGGATCATCCCAGTGTGGTCCGTTTAAATTTTCGTAGCCATTTGGGTGGAAAAAAGGGCGAAACGGCGCAAATGACGCATTGCCGGGATAAATCGGTGTGCTATAGCCAACGATTTTTGGGGTGGGACCGGGAGTGCTGTGGGCCGAAAATCGATCGGGGCGTGCTAGAGAGGTTGAGGATCGTCCCAGTGTGGCTCCTTTAAATTTTCTTGGCCATTTAAGTGTCAAACGGGCAAAACGGTGTGAACGGGGCATTTTCAGGCCAAATCGGTGTGGTATAGCCAACGTTTTCGGGGGTGGGCCAGCGATCTGGGTGTTCTGCGGGCCAAAAATCGATCGGGGCTTGCCAAGGAGGTTGGGGATCATCCCAGTGTGATCTATTTAAATTTTCATGGCCATATGGGTGGACAAACGGGCGAAACAGCGAGAACGGGGTATTTTCGAGCTAAATCGGTGTGCTATAGCCCACGGTTTCGAGGGTGGGCCCGGGGTCTGAGCGTGTTGTGGGCCATAAATCGACCGAGGCGTGCCAGGGAAGTTGGGGATCGTCCTAATGTGGTCTGTTTAAATTTTTGTGTCCATTTGGGTCGACAAACAGGAGTCACGAAGCGAACGGGGATTTTCGGGCCAAATCGATGTGCTATAACCCACGATTTTAGGGGTGGGTCCGGGCGTGTTGTGGGCCAAAAATCGACCGGGGTGTGCTAGAAAGGTTGGGGATCGTCCCAGTGTGGTCCATTTAAATTATTGTGGCCATTAGGGTGGATAAAAGGGCAAAACGACGAAAATAGGGCATTTTAGGGCCAAATCGGTGTGCTATAGCCCACGGTGTCAGGGGTAGGCCTGGGGACCGGGCGTTCTGTGTGCCAAAAATCAAACGGGGCGTGCCAGGGAGGTTGGGGATCGTCCCAGTGAGGTCCGTTTAAATTTTTGTGGCAATTTGGGTGCACCAACGGGCAAAACGGCGCGAACAAGGCATTTTCGAGCCTAATTGGTGTGCTATAGCCCACGATTTTGGGGGTGGGCCCGGGGTCCGGTCGTGCTGTGGGCCGAAAACCGACCAGGGCGCGCTAGGACAGTTTGGTATCGTCCCAGTGTGGTTCGTTTAATTTTTCGTGACCATTTGGGTGAACAAACGGGTGAAACATCGCGAACGGGGCATTTTTGGGCCAAATCGGTGGGCTATAGCCTACGGTTTTGGGGGTGGGCCCGGGGTCCGAGCGTACTGTGGGCCAAAAATCGGCCAGGGCATGCCAGCGAGGTTGGGGATCATCCTAGGGTGGTCCGTTTAAATTATCGTGGCCATTTGGGTGGACAAACGGGCGAAACAGCGCGAATGGGGCATTTTCGGGCAAAATCGTTGTGCTATAGCCCACGGTTTTATGTGTGGGCCCAAAGTCTGGGCCTGCTGTGGGCCAAAAATCAACCAGGGCATATCAGGGAGGTTGGGATTATCCCAGTGTGGTCTGTTTAAATTTTTGTGGCAATTTGGGTGGACAAATGGGTGAAACGGCGCGAACGGGGCATTTTCATGCCAAATCGGTGGGCTATATCTTACTATTTCAGGGGTGGGCCCGGGGTTCGGGCGTGCTGTGGACCAAAAATGGATCGGGGCATGCCACGGAGGTTGGGGATCATCCCAGTGTGGTCCTTTTAAATTTTCGTGGCTATTTGGGTGGACAGAAGGGCAAAATGGCGTGAACGGGGCATTTTCGGGCAAAATCGGTGTGCTATAGCCCACGGTTTTGGGGGTGGGCCCGGGATCCAGGCGTGCTGTGGGCCAAAAATCAACTCGGGCGTGCCAGGGAGGTTGAAGATCATCCCAGTGTGGTCCGTTTAAATTTTCGTGCTAAGTTGGGTGGACAAACGGGCGAAACGGCGTAAACGGGGCATTTTCGAGCCAAATCGGTGTGTTATAGCCCACGGTTTTGGGGGTGGACCCGGGGTTCGGGCATTTTGTGGGCCAAAAATCGATTGGGGTGAGCCAGGGAGGTTGGGGATCATCCCAGTGTGGTCCGTTTAAATTTTCGTGGTCATTTGGGTGGACAAACGGGCAAAACGACGTTAACAGGGCATTTTCTGGTCAAATTGGTGTGCTATAGCCCACGATTTTTGGTGTGGGTCCGAGGTATGGGTGTGTTGTGGGCCGAAAATTGACCGGGGCATGCCAAGGAGTTTGGGGATCGTCCCAATGTGGTTCGTTTAAATTTTCGTGGCCATTTGGGTGGACAAACGGGCGAAACGGCGCGGATGGGGCATTTTCGGGCCAAATCGGTGGGCTATAGCCCACTATTTTTTGGGTGGGCCTGGGGTCCGGGTATGCTGTGGGACGAAAATAGATCGGGGTATGCCAGGGAGGTTGGGGATCGTCCCCGTGTGGTCTGTTTAAATTTTTGTGGCTATTTGGGTGGACAAAAGGGAGAAACAGCGTGCACGAGGCGTTTCCAGGCTAAATCGTTATGCTATAGCCCACGGTTTTGGGGGTGGGCCGAGGGTCCGGGCGTGCTGTGATCCGAAAATCTACCAAGGCGTGTCAGGGAGGTTGGGGATCATCCCAGTGTGGTCTGTTTAAATTTTTATGGCCATTTAGGTGGACAAAAGGGCAAAACGACATGAACGGGGAATTTTCAGACCAAATCGGTGTGCTATAACCCATGATTTTGGGGGTGGGCCCGAGGTCCGGGGTGCTGTGGGCCGAAAATCGTCCAGGGCGTGCCAGAGAGGTTGGGGATCGTCCCAGTGTGATCCGTTTAAATTTTCGTGGCCATTTGGGTGGACAAACGAGCTAGACGACGCGAACAGGGCATTTTCGGGCCAAATCGGTGTGCTATAGCCTATGGTTTTGGGGGTGGGCCCGGGGTCCGAGCGTGCTGTGGGACAAAAATCGATCGGGGCATGCCAGGGAGGTTGGGGATCGTCCAGTGTGGTCTGTTTAATTTTTTGTGGCTATTTTGGTGGTCAAACGGGAGAAACGGCGCGAACATGGCATTTTCGGGCCAAATCGGTAGGCTATAGCCCACGGTTTCAAGGGTGGGCCTGGGGTTCGAGCGTGCTGTGGTTCGAAAATCGATCGAGGTGTGCCAGGGAAGTTATGGATCATCCCAGTATGGTCCGTTTAAATTTTCATGGCTATTTGGGTGGACAAACAGGATAAACGGCGCGAACGGGATATTTTTGGGCTAAATCAGTGTTCTATAGCTCACAGTTTTGGGGGTGGGCTCGGGATTCGGGCGTGCTATGGGCCGAAAATCGATCGAGGCGTGCCAGGGAGTTTGGGGATAGTCCCAGTGTGGTTCGTTTAAATTTTCGTGGCCATTCGGGTGGACAAACTGGTGAAACAGCGCAAATGGGATATTTTATGGATAAATCGGTGGGCTATAGCCCACGATTTCGGGGGTGGGCTCGTGGTCCAGACGTGCGTGGGCCGAAAATCAATCGAGGCATGCTAGAAAGGTTAGGGATCTCCCCAGTGTGGTCCATTTAAATTTTTGTGGCCATTTGGGTAGACAAACGGGTGAAATGGCGATAATGGGGCATTTTTGGGCCAAATCAGTGTGCTATAGCCCACGGTTTCGGGGGTGGGCCTGGGGTCCGAGCGTGTTGTGGGCCAAAAGTTGACCGGGGCATGCCAGGGAGGTTAGAGATCATCCCAGTGTGGTCCGTTTAAATTTAAGTGGCCATTTGGATGGACAAACGGGCGAAACAGTGTGAACGGAGCGTTTTCGAGCCAAATCGGTGTGCTATAGCCCACGGTTTTGGGGGTGGGCTCGGGGTCCGGGTGGGCTCGGGGTCCGGGCGTGCTGTGGGCTGAATATCGATCGGGGCGTGCTAGGGAGGTTGGGGATCGTTCTAGTATGGTCAATTTAAATTTTTGTGGCTATTTGGGTGGACAAACAGGCGAAACAACGCGAACGGGGCATTTCTGGGATAAATCGGTGTGTTATAGCCAACGATTTTCGGGGTGGGTCGGGATCTGGGCGTGCTGTGGGCTGAAAATTAGCCGGGGCATGCCAGAGAGGTTGGAGATCATCCCAGTGTTGTACGTTTAAATTTCCGTGGCCATTTTGCGGACAAACGGGAGAAACGATGCGAATGGGGCATTTTTGGGCCTAATCGGCGTGCTATAGCCCACGATTTCAGGGGTGGACCAGGGGTCCGTGCGTGCTGTGGTCCAAAAATTGTCCGGGGCATGCCAGGGAGGTTGGGGATCTTCCCAGTGTGGTTCGTTTAATTTTTTGTGGTCATTTGGGTGGACAAACGGGCGAAATAGCGCGAACGGGGCATTTTCGAGCCAAATCGATGTGCTATAGCCTACGGTTTTGGGGGTGGACTCGGGGTCCGGGCCGTGTTGTGGGTTGAAAATCGATCGGGGCGTGCCAGGGAGGTTGGGGATCATCCCAGTGTGGTCCGTTTATTTTTTTATGGTCATTTGGGTGGACATACGGGCGAAACGGCGCGAACGGGGAATTTTTAGGCCAAATCGTTATGCTATAGGCCAAGGTTTCGGGGGTGGGTCCGGGGTCCAGGCGTGCTGTGGGCCAAAAATCGACCAGGGCGTGTCAGGGAGGTTGAGGATCGTCCCAGTGTGGTACGTTTAATTTTTCATGGCCATTTGGGTGGACAAATGGGCGAAACGACATGAATGGGGCATTTTTGAGCCAAATAGGTGTGCTACAGCCCACGGTTTTGGGTGTGGGCCCGGGGTCCGGGCATGCTGTGGGCTAAAAATTGATCGGGGAATGCCAAGAAGGTTGGGGATCGTCCCAGTGTGGTCCGTTTAAATTTTTGTGGCCATTTGGGTGGACAAACGGGTGAAATGGCGCCAACGGGGCATTTTCGAGCTAAATAAGTGTGTTATAGCCAACGGTTTTGGGGGTGGGCCCGGGGTCCGGGCGTTCTGTGGGACGAAAATTGACCAGGGCGTGCCAGGGAGGTTGGTGATCATCCCAGTTTGGTTCGTTTAAATTTTCATGGCTATTTGGGTGGACAAACTGGAGAAACAGCGCGACCTGAGAGTTTTCGGGCCAAATCGGTGTTCTATAGACCACGATTTTGGGTGTGGGCCTGGGTTCGGGCGTGCTGTGGGCCAAAAATCGATCGGGGCATGCCAGGGAGGTTGGGGATCGTCCCAGTGTGGTTCGTTTAAATTTTTGTGGCCATTTGGGTGGACAAACGGGCGAAACGATGCGAATGGGGCATTTTCGGGCCAAATCGGTGGGCTATAGCCCACTGTTTTAGAGGTGGGCCCGGGGTTCGGGTATGCTGTGTGCCGAAAATAGACTGGGTATGCCAGGGAGGTTGGGGATCGTCCCAGTGTGGTCTGTTTAAATTTTCATGGCCTTTTGGGTGGACAAAAGGGCAAAACGGCGTGAACGGGGCATTTTCGGGCCAAATCGACATGCTCTAGCCTATGGTTTTGGGGGTGGGCCCGGGGTTCAGGCGTGCTGTAGGATGAAAATTGACCGAGGCGTGCCAGGGAGGTTGGGGATGTTCCTAGTATGGTCCGTTCAAATTTTTGTGGCCATTTGGGTGGACAAAAGGGAGAAACGGCACGAACGGGGTGTTTTCGGGCTAAATCAGTGCGCTATAGCCCACGATTTCGAGGGTGGGCCCGGGGTACGGGCGTGTTGTAGGACAAAAATTGACCGGGGCATGCCAGGGAGGTTGAGGATCATCCCAGTGTGGTTCGTTTAAATTTTCGTGGCCATTTGGGTGGACAAACGGGCAAAACCGTGCAAATGGGGCATTTTCAGGCCAAATTGGTGGGTTACAACCCACAGTTTCGGGGGTGGGCTCAGCGTCCGAGCGTGCTGTGGGCCGAAAATTGATCGGGGCATGCTAGGGAGGTTGGGGATCGTCCCAATGGGATTCGTTTAAATTTTCATAGCCATTTGGGTGGACAAACGGGTGAAACGGCGCAAACGGGACATTTTCAGGCAAAATCAGTGTGCTATAGCCCACGGTTTTGGGGGTGGGCTCGGGATTCGAGCGTGTTGTGGGCCGAAAATCGATCGGGGCGTGCCAGGGGGGTTGGAGATCGTCCCAATGTGGTCTGTTTAAATTTTTGTGGCCATTTGGGTGGACAAACGGGCGAAACGGCACGAACGGGGCATTTTCGCTCCAAATCGGTGTGCTATAGCCCACGATTTTGGGGGTGGGCCCGAGGTCCGGGCGTGCTGTGGGCCAAAAATCGACTAAGTCGTGCCAGGGAGGTTGGGGATCGTCCCAGTGTGGTCCGTTTAAATTTTTGTGGCTATTTGGGTTGACAAACTGGTGAAATGGTGCGAATAGGGCATTTTCGAGCCAAATCGATGTGTTATAGCCCATGGTTTTGGGGGTGGGCCCGGGGTCCGGGCGTGCTATGGGCCAAAAATTAACCGGAGCGTGCTAGGGAAGTTGGGGATCGTCCCAATGTTGTCCGTTTAAATTTTCATGGCCATTTGGGTGGACAATCAGGCGAAACTGCGCTAACGGGGCATTTTCGGGCCTAATCGGTGTGCTATAGCCCACGGTTTCAGAGGTGAGCTCGGGGTCAATGCGTGCTATGGGCCAAAAATCAATCGGGGCGTGCCAGGAAGGTTGGGGATCGTCCCAGTGAGGTCCGTTTAATTTTTTGTGGCCATTTGGGTGGATAAACAGGCAAAACAACGCGAACAGGGTATTTTCGGGCCTAATCGGTGTGATATAGCCCACGATTTTGGGGGTGGGCTTAGGTTCCGGACGTATTGTGGGTTGAAAATCGATCGGGGCGTGCCAAGGAGGTTGGGGATCATCCCAGTGTGATCCGTTTATTTTTTCGTGGCCATTTGGGTGGACAAAAAGGCAAAACGGAGTAAACGGGGCATTTTCGGGCTAATTCATTGTGCTATAGCCCATGATTTTGGGAGTGGGCCCGGGGTCCGGGCGTGCTGTGGGCTGAAAATCGATCGAGGCATGCCAGGTAGGTTGGAGATCATTCCAGCGTGGTCCGTTTAAATTTTTGTGGCCATTTGAGTGGACAAACGAGTGAAACGGCGCGAACGGGGCATTTTGGGGCCAAATCAGTATGCTATAGCCAGCGGTTTCGAGGGTGGGCCCGAGGTCTGGGCGTGTTGTGGGCCGAAAATCGATCGGGGTGTGCCACGGAGGTTGTGGATCATCCCAGTATCGTCTGTTTAAGTTTTTGTGGCCATTTGGGTGGACAAACAGGCGAAACAGTGCGAACGGGGCATTTTCGGGCCAAATCGGTGTGCTATAGCCCGCGGTTTCATGTGTGGGCCTGGGATCCGAGCGTGTTGTGGGCCGAAAATCGACCGAGGCATGCCAGGGAAGTTGGGGATCGTCCCAGTGTGATCCGTTTAAATTTTCGTGGCCATTTGGGTGGTCAAACGGGCGAAACAACGTGAACAGGTCGTTTTCGAGCCAAATTAGTGTGCTATAGGCCACGATTTTTGAGGTGGGCTCAGGGGTCAGCGTATTTTTGCCAAAAATCAACTGGGCTTCCCCAAAGAGGCTGGGGAGCTGCCTAATGTGGTCCTTTGTGGTTTTTTGGGCGATTTGGGTGGTCAAACAGGCAAAACGATGCAAACAGGTCATTTTTTAGCCAAATAGGTATGCTATAGCCCACAATTTTTGGGGTAAGACCAGGGACTGAACGTGATTTTGGACAAAAATTAACCGGGCTGCCCTAGGAAGGCTGAGGAGCGTCCTAGTGTGGGCTTTTATGATTTTTTTTGCGGTTTGGGTAGTCAAACAGGCGAAATGTCGCAAATGGACCATTTTTGGGTCAAATCAGTGTGCTATAGCCCACGAATTTTGGGGTGGGCCCAAGGCCGGGTATGATTTTAGCCAAAAATTGACCTAGCTGCCTGAAACAGGCTGGAGAGCAGCCTAATATGGGCCTTTGTAATTTTTTGGGCGATTTAGGTGATCAAACAGGCGAAACGACGCAAACAGGCCATTTTTTAGCCAAATCGGTGTGCTATAGCCCACAGTTTTTTAGGTGGGCCCGGGGGTCGAGCGTGATTTTGGCCAAAAATCAATCAGGTTGCCCCAAACATGCTGGGGAGCGGCCTAGCGTGGGCCTTTTAGGTTTTTTGGGCGATTTGGGTGGTCAAATGGGCGGAACAACGCAAACGAGCCATTTTCAGGCCAAATCAGTGTGCTATAGCCTACGATTTTTGGGGTGGGCTCGGGAGTCAAGCGTGATTTTGGCCAAAAATCGATCGGGTTGCCCCAAACAGGCTGGGGAGCGGCCTAAGAGGAGATTTTGTATTTTTTTGGGACGTTTGGGTGGTCAAACAGGCAAAACGATGCAAATGGGCCGTTTTCGAACCAAATCGGTATACTATAGCCCACGAGTTTTAGAGTGGGTTCGGGGGTCGGGCGACCAGGATGCCCCAAACAGGCTGGGTAGTGGCCTAGTGTAGTCCTTTGTGGTTTTTTGAGCAGTTTGGGTGGTCAAACGGTGCAAACAGACCATTTTTGGGCCAAATCGATAAGGCCCACAATTTTTGAGGTGCGCCGGAGGGCCTGGCGTGATTTTGGACAAAAATCGACAAGGGTTGTTCCAAACAGGCTAGGGAGCGGCCTAATGTTGGCCTTTGTGGTTTTTTGGACGGTTTGGGTGGTCAACCAGGCGAAACGGTGCAAACAGGCCATTTTCGAGCCAAATCAGTGTGCTATAGCCCACGATTTTTGGGGTCGGCCCGAGGCCGGATCTAATTTTGGCCAAAAATCGGTCGGGTTGCACCAAACAGACTGGGGACCAAACTAATGTTGGTCTTTGTAGTTTTTGGGGCGGTTTGGGAGATCAACTAGAGAAACAGCGCAAACGAGCCGTTTGGGCAAAATCGGTGTGCTATAACCCACAGTTTACGTGGTGGGTCCGAAGGCCGGGCGTGATTTTGGCGAAAAATCGACCGGGCTTCCCCAAACAGGCTGGGGAACGACCTAGAGTGGGCCTTTGTGATTTTTGGGGTGGTTTGGGGGGTCAAACAGCCGAAAAGATGCGAACAGGCCATTTTCGGGTCAAATCGATGTGCTATATATAGCCCACAGTTTTTGGAGTAGGCTCGAGGGTTAGGCGTGATTTTGGCCAAAAATCATTCAGGCTGCCCCAAACAGACTGAGGAGAGGCCTAATGTGGGCCTTTGTGTTTTTTGGGTGGTCTAACGGGCGAAATGGTGCAAACGGACCATTTTTGGGCCAAATCAGTGTGCTATAGCACACGATTTTCGGGGTGGGCCAAGGGGCCGACTGTGATTTTGGCCAAAATTCGATCGGGCTGCCCCAAACAGGCTGGGGAACAGCGTATTATAGGCCTTTGTAGTTTTGGGGTGGTCAAACGGGCGAAAAGGCGGAAATGAGCCATTTTTGGGCCAAATCGGTATGCTATAGCCCACGATTTTCGAGGTGTGTTTGGGGGCTGGGCTTGATTTTGGCCAAAAATCAATCGGCTGCCCCAAGCAGGCTGGGAGCATCCTAATGTGGGCATTTGTGATTTTTTGGGCGGTTTGGGTGGTCAAACAAGCGAAACAACGCAAACGGGCTATTTTTGGGCCAAATCGGTGTGCTAATAGCCCACGATTTTCGGGGTGGGCCTGGGGTCGGGCGTGATTTTGGTCGAAAATCGACTGGGGATGCCCCAGGCAGGCTGGGGAGCGGCCTAGTGTGGGCCTTTGTGGTTTTTTGGGCGGTTTGGGTGTTCAAAGGGGCAAAACAGCGCGAACGGACCATTTTTGGGCTAAATCGGTGTGCTATAGCCCACGATTTTCGGGGTGGGCCTGGGGTCAAGCGTGAATTTTTCCAAAAATCGACCGGGCTGCCCCAATCAGGCTGGGGAGCGGCCTAATGTGGGCCTTTATGTTTTTTTTGGCGATTTGGGTGGCCAAACATGCTAAAAGACGTGAACGGGCCATTTTTTAGCCAAATCGGTGTGCTATAGCCCATGGTTTTTAGGGTGGGCCCGGGGGCCGGACGTGATTTTGATTGAAAATCGACGAACTGCCCCAAACAGGCTGAGAAGCGGCCTAATGTGGGCCTTTATGATTTTATGGGCGGTTTGGGTGGTCAAAAAGGCAAAACGGCATAAACGGGTCATTTTCGAGCCAAATCGATGTGCTATAGCCCACGGTTTTCGAGGTGTACCCGAGGAACGAGCGTGATTTTGGCCAAAAATTGATCGGGCAGCCCCAAACAGGCTGGGGAGCGACCTTATGTAGGCATTGTAGTTTTTTAGGCAGTTTGGGTGGTCAAACATGTGAAATGGCTCAAACGGGTCATTTCCAGGCAAAATCGGTGTGCATAGCCCACGATTTTCGGGGTGGGCCAGGGGACCGGGCGTGATTTTGGCCAAAAATCGATCTGACTGCCCCAAACAGGCTGGAGAGCAGCCTAGTGTGGGCCTTTGGGGTGTGCGGGGCAACTTGGGTGGTCAAACGAGCGAAACGGCACGAACGAACCATTTTCAGGCCAAATCGATGTGCTATAGCCCACGATTATCGATGTAGGCCCGATGGCCGAACATATTTTTGATCGAAAAACGATTGGGGGCACGAATGAAACGACGTGAACGGACCATTTTCATGCCAAATCAATGTGCTATAGCCCACAATTTTCGAGGTAGGCCCGGAGACCGAACATATTTTTGACTGAAAAATGATCGGGCTGCCCAGCTAGGCCGGGAAGCAGCGTAGTGTGGGCTCTGACTCGAGATTCGAAATCCATATCCGACCCAACCCTCAACTTAAAGTCCAAACCCTATCCCCATCTTCATTCTCGACCTCAACCCAAATCTCAATCCCCAGGTCAATTCCTGGATTGAGGACAATTCAGGTATCAAGTCAAACTAGTAGTTTAAATTCAATGTCATAATATTTGCTTAAATTATACCTAAATGCTCATCGGGCTGTATTATCTCCTTACCAACCAAACACCAGGAAAAAAAGAAGTAACAAAACTACTCTCTAGGAAACATTTCTCTTCCTACCAAACACCCCTTTAAAACAACTTCAATACAATACCTCTTTTACATTTAGTTACTTCAAACTTCTTTTAACCAAAGAGGTTTGGATTGGCTACATGAATCCTCATCGTTCCATTCAAGCGCACAAAGTTGCACAAAGTTAACGAGGAGAATATAAACCAAATGCTTCGAGGACAAATACAAATCACACAAACAAGGAGAATATAAATCAAATGCTTCGAGGACAGATGCAAATCAATAAGTCAACTTTCGGTATGAATTAAAGGACTCAATACATGATGACCCCCAGCCCCAAAACACAAGATCAAGTTTTTGGCCTATGCCTTATGGAAACAACACTTTGTTTAAGTTTTCTTGTTCACATCACCGGAGTCTCTTCCCTTTCTATACATCCCATTCTACATCTTCTGATACTTAGAAATGGTGCACAACACAACAATTTATGTGACAGACTTAAATTGCACAACATAACAAATTTACAGCCAAATCCACTACTAACTCCTGACTATGCTAGTGGTTTTACAAAGTTAAGCCAGTGCCACTTCAAGCCAAGTAAACGTACCCAAAGCAGCATGCAAGAGTGGTGTTCAGATTATTGTATCAAGGTATGAGTAGTTGTGCCGCCGTCCAAACTCAAGAAGGCTACCATAAGTGCGATCCCAGACTCCAATGAAAAGGGACTCTGTATCGGGACTAAAAGACAGACCTGATATCTCACCAAAGAAATCAATTTCTTGCTCCTTCTCATACCCACTTTTTACATCAAAAACATGAACGAAATCTGCAGGTTCTGCCATAGCCATGAATCTTCCATCAGATGTGTAGCGGATTGATCGAATAGCTCCAAGGTTACCCTTCAGAGCAACGACTGATTTCGACAAGTTACGTATGTCCCATACTCTGCAGGTTTTATCCTGGTTGCCAGTTGCAAAAGTTAGGCCATCAGGATGCCACGCTGACGCAAATGAATAGTCGATATGTCCACTCAAAGGTGAAACAACCTGTAAGCATTAGATTTAGTAGTTAATGGTGCATCAAACATCAACCAGTTCTGAAAAATTGAATCAGGGGAGGAGATAAATGCACAAGTACCTTTGCATTCCTGGAATCAACCAACAAACCTTCAGGATTATCCCCAACTATTGCGATAAGCTTACCATCAGGGCTCAGTGATGCATGCTGCGAGCATAAAATGGGAAAAAAAGGTGAGTAATATCTTGTTATACAAAAGTAGTTAATACCACCAACAAACATAAAATGGGAAAACAAGGTAGGTGATATACTACTATCCAAACCACCAAGCATAAAACGGGAAAACAAGGCAAGTAATGTCTTAATATGCAAAAGCCGTTAATACCACCAACAGAAAGTGCATTAGGATAAGACTGTTAATCAAAAGATGGCGGATTAGAGTAATTTCTATATACAAAGCACCTAGATTGGATTATTCTAGTATGAGGAGGAGAAAGGTGTTTTTCTTTCAACCTAAGCTAATCATAAATTATAATTCTAATTTAAAAATCAGTAAAAACTAGCAAATTCACCAGTAATGGTTCTGCATCACAAATACCACCATAATTAGAAAAACCTTCTTGGTATACACCTACACATAAACATTTCGGGGCAGGTATGCACCCATAAACACATGCAGGCGGGGGCACAGACTTACATTGACTGGCCACGGAAAACGGAAATGCTTGGACAGTTGAAATTTCTCCATATCAAAATCTCTAACTCCAGAATCATTATTCGAAGCTATAAAATGAAGTGCACCACTGAGGAACAAAAGATTTTTCGGTTAGCTTCATTCTCACAAAGAAATAGCATGTTTCTGGAGTAGGCGGATAACCATAATACCTGGCAGTGTTATAAATCTCAACAGCATTAGTAATTGCATTATCGTCATAAGTTGTCCGCGAACAGAAGCAAACTCCAGGCCTGTCTAAATACTGCATGTAGTTTCAAAATGATTAGAGACTTGGTATTAACTTCACTTCCTAAAGGTGAAGAAATACTGCAAACTCAGCATCATGACCCAAATATAACAAGCAAAAATTCAAAATTGCAAGTACGTGCTCCATTTGTGCATACAAATAAATAAAATAGAACGGTTCTAACCAATCATTGGGAATTTCACATACCTTGCAAATTAGTTCTCCTTGAAATCCCCCAGCAACCAGCAACTTGTCTTTCACTGTAAGAGTGCTGACTTGAGTCTGTGTAAAACCTTCCAAAAGGCTCCCAGGATGCTTCTGCAATGATGGGGTAAAAAAGAAAAAAGTCACAACCAATTATGTCTTTAAAACAACCGGTGGATTCCATGTTCACAACACCTACCTCACACGGTGCTACATGCCCTGATACATTCAGAACTTCATTTTTGCCGCAGGTCAAGGATGACCAATGAATGACGGAAAAATGTGACATAAGGTACACGTCATGCTTGGAGGTTGCCCAGACCAAATTCCTCAGCTATACCATGAAACAAAAAATAAAAATGCTTCGGGATTACTGTGACAAAATCATAAGTAACCTTGCCTAAAATAATAAAAGAAAATCAAACTAACATGCATGATTCTATCAGCAAATAACAAATCATATTGTTTATCCAAGAAACCTGGTTACGTTCACTCTAATAATATCGTCTTTAGATAAGCCGCAAACAAATTCTTAGCCTAGTGCCTTTCATACAATGTAAATAACCAAATAGTAAAGCAAAAAGTACAGAGGACTAGTAGAATTACCTGGAAGTGCAAAATTGTTGATTTAACAGATCTTGAATTACGTCTGAAGTCATAGTATGAAACTTCTTTCTTTGTGGCTATGCATTCCTGTTGAATAGCAAATGGATAGATCCACCCATGTCCCCATTAGACACAAAGGTAGTCACTCAGACCAATAAGAAAATAAGAAAATACACATCTAATTTACCTTCTCTGATGCCTCCCCAGATTGTGGAATATTTTCATAGTTCTTATACTGCTCTAATCTTGTTTGCCTGTATTTCTCCCTGGTTATGCTAAGCCTTTCCCAGGGAATCCCTTGAATGTCTCTACCTCTCCTTGCCTCGGCAGCAGAGGTATCTTGCATTTTATTATTCTACTCAAGAAGAAACAATTCAATAGGATGAGATACAGAAAACATAATAATCTAAACAAAAAGAACACATCTAGCATGCCCTTGTAAATGCCGCAATTAAGCTTTGATGGATGAGTTCACAAACCATATAGTCATAGTCCTCTCCATCTGAATCAGAGCCACCATTATCTCGGCCATGGAACTCATCATCCATGTCATCATCTATAACTTCCATGTCATACTCGTTTTCCATGTAATCAGCATCATCCTCTTGTTGATGAGACATGTTTTACCAAACCAAATGACCTACAAACTAAAAAGGTTAACCACAAAAGTAAACTACATCAAGAATTGAGAAAATGTATACTAATACAAACTTCCAAGAAAACTATGGGACAAGATACTCATACAGCACTTCAGTACTAGTGTGTCGGGGCATCCATATAGAGAAAGACTAGGTTAATGTTGTTTATAGAACACTATGTCAATCCACAGATGCATTCACACAAAAAAACAAAAGAATCAAAAAGATTAGATATAATTTTATTTAAGAAGCAAGGCACATAAACATGTTTCTTGCATCATCTTGTTCTCTATCCAGGCTTCCGCAAAGACCAGCTTGTTATTAAATCAAAGATTCCATTAGACAGGGATGCATTGCAAAAGAAGCCAGAGCATTAGAAACACGAATACTTGCATGGATATGCATAGAGCGTATCAAATGAACACACTATCAATCCTTGAAGTAAAGTTTTCAGCTTCATTTTCAACGCCGGCCAGAAGAAAGAAGAATAGTTATAACCTATATCTACAGTACAACAACACAACAACATACCTAGTATAATCTCTTAGGTGGGGTTTAGGAAGGTAGAGTGTACGCCAACCTTACCCCTACCTTGTAAGGGTAGAGAGGTTGTTTCTTGTTGATCATTGGCTCAAGAAGTGATGAGAAGGAAGCAGTAATAACAAACAGTAACAACAAGAAGATAATAAGAAAAACGAAATGGAAGAAACAAACAGGGAGTACTAGAGATTTAAGCATAAGCAAATGTAATAATCACACAAATACTCCTGGACGAAAAAAATGCTCCCTACCAACTATTCCTCTACCCCAATACACACCTTCCACGCCCTCCTATCAAGCGTCATATCCTTGGTAAGCTGAAGTTGCATCATCTCCAGCCGACACACCTCTCTCCAAGACTTTTTAGACCTACCTCTCCCTCTCCTCATGCCCACTACAGCCAACTTCCCACACCTCCTTGCCAGGGCATTTGCTCCTATGTACGTGTCAGAAGTCCAAACTATTTAAACCTCCCTTCCCCCATCTTTTCCACCACAGGAGACACTCCCACCTTGTCATGAATCTCTTTGTTCCTAATTTTATCTCAGTGTTCCCATGCATTTATCTCTGCATATTCATTTCTGCTACTTTGGCCTTAACTTAATTACAACACACGGGTCATGGAGAAAGTCATGATTTCAACTTCCTCAATTGACAATAGTTACGTATCACAGTATAACAAGCACGTAACAAGCCTACAACGTGACTTCACGAAAATCAATACAAACCCAGGATTTAATCTTGCTGGATTTGACTTTTAAGGCTCTTAGCATGTGATCTGCATCCACCCTATCCCATTACATATTACATATTTAATAGAAAGACCGAAACTTGACAACTATGACATATACAACACCATAAATATGCAACAAAAAGGGGGGGAAACACCAAAAGGGAGAAATTTTTCTAACTTGACAATTAAATGTTGGTCAACAACAACTATGCCTCAGTCCCAAACATGTTAAGTTTGGCTGTATGAATCTCACTACTTCATTTAAGTTCATTTCATATCATCATCATACACTAAACAAATAATGTTGGCCAAAATACACAAATATCTAGGTTCAACCTGCATACAAAACTTTACAATCCACAGATCGATAGCAAATAATCTCAAAACAATCTACCACGTGTCCCCCCAACAAAGATCAAGTCACAGTAACCACAATAACACCATATATTCAACAATTGAAAAAACCAAAAAAGTCAAAATCCTAAAACACGGAACATGACACCAATGGTTCGAATAAACCTCGTGCTTATGCTCCGCATCCGTCCGACCCTAACTATTCCATTTACATATTTAATAAACACAAAACACACAAATCTAGAATATACAACCAAAGAAACTTTTCTAAACTTAAAAATTTAATGCTGCCAAATAAAAAGGAAAATTAGTTTCAAATTCCGCAAATTAACAGCAAATAAACTCAACATAAATTAACAAAAAACAGCATCGAAGATCGCGCCACAATAATCATAATAAACACCATAAATTCTACAATTAAAAATCACAAAAATCAAAGTCCAAAACACCGAAACATCAATCAAGATAATGAACCATCTAATCATTTCTTCATTTAACTTCATTTCATATCATCATCATATACTAAACAAACAATGCTGTCCCAAATACATGAATATCAAGGTTCAATCCGCATAACAAAATTTTACAATTCTTCAGATCGATAGCAAATAAACTCAACATGAACCAGCATGTGTCCCCCTAGCAAAGATCAATTCGCAATAACCATAGCTACACCATATACTATTCAACAATTGAAAAATCACAAAAGTACTCTAAACATGGAACACGATAGCAAGGGTTCGGATGAATCTAGTTCTTATGCTCCGCATCCGCCCACTAAGTTGCTCGGACTCTCCAAAAATGTTGCCACACACGCGTCGGATCCTCCGAAAATGCACTACTTTTGAGGGATCCGATACATACCCAATGACATTTTCAAAGAGTCCAAGCAACTTAGTCTGCCCCTACCTATTCCATTAAATATTTAATAAACACAAAATACAACCAAAGCGAGGAACTTTTCTTAACTTCAAAATTTAATGCTGCCCAAAATCGAACTAAAATTAGGTTCAACCTGCCTACATAACTACAAATTCTTCAAATTGACAGTAAATAAACTCAAGATCATGCCACAATAAACACCATAAATTCTATAAATTAAAAATCACAAAAATCAAAATCCAAATCACCGAACATCGTACTGAAACATCAATCAAACATAATCTAATATACACAAATCTTAGCTTTAAAATTTGAGAAACTTTTCTTAGCTTACAAAATTTAATACTTCACTAATTAGAACAAATTTATCTTCAAATCCTGCAAATAAACTCAACATAAACTAGCAAAATCCAGCATCGAAGATCATAAAATTCCACAATTAAAACACAGGAAAAAAAAATCAAACTCCAAAACGCCGACACATAAATCAAATACAATTAACCCCAAAAAAAAGAAACCTAATTTCCCATAAAAAAAAAAAAGCTTCAAATTCTGCATATAACAGCAAATAAACTCAAAATAAATTAACAAAATCCAGCATCGAAGATCATAAATTCCATAATTAAAACACACACAAAAAAAAAAAATCAAACTCAAAAACAATCAAATAAAATAGACAAAAAAAAAAAAACTAATTTCCAAAAAAAAATAAAAAAATTAGCTTCAAATTCTGCCAATTAACAGCAATAAACTCAACATAAATTAACAAAATCCAGCATCGAAGATCATAAATTCCACAACTAAAACACACAAAAAAAAATCAAACTCAAAAAACACCGACACATAAATCAAATACAATTAACACAAAAAAAAAAACACAAGAATATTATTATACGCATAAACACAAAAAAATAAAATTATCGAACCTTCGATTGTTGTCGATCCAGAAAATTAATTAATTAATCAGATGATTAATTAATTAACACATCGAAAATTAATTTGATTAATTAAAACTAAAAGTGAATTTTGTAGATCGGTAGATTTGGGAAGAAGAGAAAAAAAAAAAGGTGTTAGTAATTTCTATGTTTATCCACTGCTTGTTTTGCAAACGACATTTTTCTAACTCACAAAATGGGGAAATGAAAGAGATAACCTTTTGCCTTTTTAAGGGGTATTTTTTTTATTAAAAATAAATAAATTAAAATAAATATTTAAATGGAATTGAAAATGACAAAATTGATAATTGATTTTAGGGATTTTAAATAAAAGTTTGTAATTATTATATATGAAATGATTCGGTTCATGAAGTATTTCGCGTTCACCTGGTGTCGTAATGATTGGAGTTTAATGGAGGAGTTTATCGTGATGCGCAATGAGTGGGGCGGGCTATTCTGATGGAAGGACGGATGAGATGAGAATATGTTTTCATAAAATGTCTGTTCAGTTTGATTTATCTAACGAGTGTCAGGCTGATAGATCTGACGAGTGATTCCAGTTCAATGTTAGTTTAGTTTGATGTATTTGACGAGTGGTTCCAGTTCAATGTTAGTTTAGTTTGATCTATCAGACGAGTGATTTCAATTTGCGATAAAGAGAAAGAAAGCAAGCGAGAGTGCTTTTGTTTGCTTCTTCTTCTCTACCGAGGTTTTGCATTTTTGTGATCATGTAATGAAGATAGTGCTCGAAGATTTTTTCTTAGAATGTTATTTCAACTGCAGAAGTAAAGGTAAAATAGTCATATCCATCATGATTTTATACGGTTTTCTTGAAATGAGAAAGACTAGGTGAGGATGAACCAATGAACCTTCCGTCTGATTCAATGTATTACTTTTTTATTCGATTAAATATTACTTTGTAGGTCCAAAAGATCTGATTCACAGAAATCCCGCAGGGAGTGTATCTGATACACAGTTAAAGAACATTCTATATGATCAACTCACACGACGAATTATCAATTCATGACTTCTTTCTAAGATGGAACACCCCACTAAATATTCAACAACTCGATCAGATCACTTAATCTTGTTGATCCCAAATAAACTAACAGAGCTTTTGGCATATAAATCCTGTTAATACTTCAACTACAATAGTAAGGGAGGAATAGCCCTGTCTCAACAGAGAGAGTTGCACCTCGAGAAATTTAACAAAGTTGTTTATCATGACACAGAATCAGTAGTTCAGTTTGTCATGACACAAGAACGAATGAGATACGAACACGTGAAAAATGCATTCTCAAATATTTTCCCTCTAATTTCATCTATCTAGCGAGCGATTCGAGTCCCTAACATGACAAAACAACACAATACAAAGCAAAAGAAACAATAAAAGCAAAAGAAGAAATTGTACCAAGGTGCAAGGATATAACACGACAAAACAATACGATACAAAGCAAAAGAAACAACACAAGTAGAAAAAATTACATAAATTCCTACCTTAACTTATGTTATTATTACCTAAAATTTCAGTTTCTTAAAATAATTTTAAAAATCTTGAATTTCACTTAGGATTGTGATGCATCACTTAGGGTCGTGATACATTAGGGACCAACTAAGTAATGTATCACAACCATCACTGGATCGGATAAGTAATGTACCGTGACCATCACTGAACCGACTAAGTAATGTATCGCGATACAAAATTCAGGATTTTATATAACTTTGAGAAGAATAAAAATAAAATATTATTAGGTACTCAATGTATCGCGATACAAAACATAGGATTTTATATAACTTTGAAAAGAATAAAAAAAGAAGAGTTAATACATAAAAATGACCTTAAACTTGACACCAAATTATAACTTTGACCTTAAACTTTGATAGTGCATAAATAGGACCTTTAACTATTCAAAACCTGAACAAATATGACCTCCGATTTTGCAACCCCATGCGTGAGTCTCACTCGCGCCTACGTGGAAAGGTAATCCAATCACATGGTGCCACGTCGTTAAAAGGGCTCACTTGGAGAAAGGTCATATTTGTGCAGTTTTGAATAGTTAAAGGTCATATTTATGTACTGTCAAAGTTTTATTTTTTGTGTTAAAACGACGTCGTTTTTTATTATTATTATTATTATTATTGTTGTTGTTGTTGTTGTTGTTGTTGTTGTTGTTGTTACTATTATTATTATTATTATTATTATTATTATAATAAGATTTTTTTTTATTTCTATAGTAGCAGCATCTAACTTTTTTTTTTAAATTTTAAAAAATTATTATTATTTTTTTATTTATTTTTATAGCAGCAACACCTAACTTTTTTTTAATTTAAAAATAAAATAGTCACTAGCAGGGATCAAACCCGCACAGTAGGCTGAAGGAAGCGCCCAAAAAGAGCAAATAACACCACTGGCTATCTAAGTGTCTTGTTTCATGTGGTTCAACATTAAGATACGTACATAAATATACATTTTCTATCTTATATATATACAACGTAATTTTTTTACCGAGGGAGTTCGGGTGAACCCCATGGCAACCACGTAGGTCCGCCCCTCGTTAATTTAATAATATTAATTTAATAACATTTTAATTACATTAATTTGATAACGTTAATTTAATATACTACTACTACTATCCTTAATAACATTAATTTAATAATGTTTTATTAAAACAATAATTTTTTTATTATTAGTATAATTTCATCTTTAATTTAATATTTAAATAAATAATATTTAGATATATTATATAACTTAATTCGTCCTCTGCTTTATAATATATATGCATACCCTCTCGATTTTTTCATATGATGCTACCTGCCTAATTAATAAATCTTCAATATTGCTCTTTTTCCGCAATGACAAAAGAAATTAGATGTCATTTTCATCTTTGAGCCGAAAATAATGAAAAAATAATAGTGAAGAGTCATTTAAAGGTCATATTTGTGCAGTTTTGAATAGTTAAAGGTCATATTATATATTATGCCCTTAGGTTTTAAGCCGGACACACACAGTTTTACGTGTTGAACACGCGTTTTGCCACGCAGGATTGAAGGTCATATTTGTGCAGTTTTGAATAGTTAAAAGTCATATTTGTGCACTATCAAAGTTTAAGGTCAAAGTTATAATTTAGTGTCAAGTTTATGGTCATTTTTATGTATTAACTCAAAAAAGAATATAGTAGTTGAATTTATGATATTTGCCCCAAAGTAATGGTCCGGCCCATCAAATGGGCTCAACTCCCTAAGCATCTTATGATCATGAAGGTATGGGCATCATGACCAGAAGACAATGGAACTTGTTAATCACACTTGGATCTAATGACCTGACCACTATATTAGATCAAATAATGATAATCTGGTGCTAAAGTTTTAGGCAAAACCCATCACCAGAACCCTTAAGTACACGTCATCTTTCACTTAGGCACCACAAGTGGACATTGGTTCATTTTGGCACCTCAAGTGGCCTTAAAGTGTGCCATTTTGGTACCTTTTGCTGAGTTGACAAGGTGCATGTATTACACCTCCGCAAAGGCGCGTGAAAGCTATTTTTTGGCTGATGTGGCGCCCAATTTGGCCCACCAACAGTATATTAATTCATTTTCATTAATTTATATATTTTTCCTTATTTTTATCCATCATTTTTGTCATTCTTAAGCTTATTTAATGGTGAACATTATTGAGAGAGATTTAAAAATTAGATACATATTTAGGAGTTCGTCTTGCCAAAACTGATATATTAACTCAACGCCCATTAATTTATACTTCTTTCACATTTTTATCCATTATTTTTGTCAATCTTAATTTATTTAACGGTAAGAATTATTGAGAGAAATTTATATACGCGTTTAAAGGTTCGTGAAGATTAAATAATAAGCACCTTTTTTTTTAATCATTAAAGGAAAAATTGATGAAGAAAAATAAAAAATAAGCAACATCAACGAATAAAAACTAAAAATCAAACAAAATCGATGAAGAAAAATAGAAAAATAAAGCTAAATCAGTGAAGAAAAATTGAAATAAAACAAAATCAATAAAAAAAATTAAAATCGAAGCATAAAAACCTAGAAAAATCAGTGAAGAAAATTTGAAAATCGAAACAAAATAGATGAAAGAAATTAAAAAATAAAGCTAAATCCGTGAAGAAAAAATAAAATCAAACAAAATCAATTAAAAAAATAAAAAATTGAAAACTAGTGGGGTGGGTGGGCTGGGGGTGGCGGGCGGGTGTTTGAAAAAGAAGGTTGGTGGGGTGGGTAGGTTAGGGGGAGGGGGTATTTTTTATTTATTTATTAAAGGCAAAACCCATCGCCTGACCCCTTAAGTACGCTGTCATCTTTCACTTAGACACCTCAAGTGGACATTGGTTCATTTTGGCACCTTAAGCGGCCTCCAATCAGGACCAATACATGCACTGGTGGTTGGTTACATTATGCTCTCAAAATGCTTCTGCAGTAACAGGTTATGTTACCTCTTCAGGTGCGACATCCATGTATGTTGCCGGTATCTGGGAATTTATCCGGGTAAGTGAACATAAGCCAACTTCTCCACATAACCTGGACCAAGAAAGACTGAGTGATGAGATATGCTGCTAGCTACTTCAATGGAAATTAAGTTATAAGGTTGTGTTGCAACCTACCTACCTACCTCGTCAGACACCTTTAGTTTAAGCTTTCTCAGCTTTGAGGAAAAACTTGTATGCTCTTCGATCACCTTTAAAAACAAAAGAATAACAATACTCTAGTCCAATTGTTAGCTCAGGGGAACATTCTGAAAATACACAAGTATATCAGGTCCAATGTATGTAAAAGACTCTAGATTTGAAGCATCATCAAAATCTCTAAACACCATGATATTTCCATGGACTTCAAACAGAATTTAGAACCCGAAACACAGACATGTTGGAGGCATGCATGGACAATAATTGGATGATAGGAAAAAATGAACCACCTCTTAATTCCTTGACACCGACATATAGGAAAAAATGAACCACCTCTTAATTCCTTGACACCGACATTGACCAAGCTAAGTGATGTTAGATTGCAAAAAAATCTGGAAAATTTAAGCTTGTCAATGTCCCAAGATAACAAATTATTTATGTCAGGAAAATGATACCAACTCTATTCAACACCACGTTGCAAGCCTCCTGCTAAGTCCAATTCAAATACTTTGACTTCCTTTTCAATGGCATATTTAATCCAGTGATCAAATACCAACTCCAAATTTTTCTAAAGTTGAACCTTGATGCAATTACCCTAGTGCTTTTATCCCTATCATAGATTTCAAGACAGCCAGACGTATTGACGTGGCGCTCTCTAAAGCCTGAAATCCTATTTATTTATTTTTTATCATTTTTTTGGAATTTTTCTACTATTTTTTTCTTAAAGAATTTTCCTCATTCTTATTTTATTCATTTATGTGAAAAATTGATTACACATAAATTTTTTCATAGACGTTTCTGAATAGTTGAAAGGTCATAATAATTTAATTTAATTTAATAAAACAAACAGTTGAAATGATTTAAAAAGGAAAATGTACAAAAATAAAGCTGGCAAGGCAATTAGCATTTTCTAAATCTGAAACGGAACCATTATTAGAAGTAATTATACAATTATGTACATTAAATTCTAAGTATTCAATTTGTTGTTTATTTTTTGTCCCTTTTAATTCTCCACTGAATTATCAAATTTCTAATCTAACCATATGTATATTGATCTCGGGTTCATTTCAATTATATTGTGGTAGTTCTATATCATAATTTATAGGAAATTTCAAAAGGAAGTAGCTATTTTTAATTTATTGTAGTAAACGCAGAAAAAAGAAAGTAAATGAAAAGAAGAAAGAAAAATGGCACATAAAAAAGTCGTCCTTACTAAAAATAAATAATTTTAAAAATTAGAATACAATTTTGTACATGATCTTTTTATTTTTTCTTAATAATAATTATTTTTTAAAATAATAAACATTAAATAATTAGCATAGAGAGTTGTGATGGCTTGAATTAACTTTTTGTTATAAAAGAGAGTTATAAAGTTGTTGATGTGGCGCTCTCTAAAGCCAAAAATCTTATTTATCATTTTTTTTACTATTTTTTTCTTAAAGAATTTTTCTCATTCTTATTTTATTCATTTATGTGAAAAATTGATTACACATTAATTTTTTCATAACCGTTTCTAAATAGTTGAAAGGTCATAATAATTTAATTGAATATAATAAAACAAACAGTTGAAATGATTTAGAAAGGAAAATGTATAAAAATAAAGCTCGCACGGGCCATTAGCATTTTCTAACTCTGAAATGGAACCATTATTAGAAGTAATTATACAATTATTAGAAGTAATTATACAATTATGTACATTAAATTGTAAGTATTCAATTTGTTGTTTATTTTTTGTCCTTTTTAATTCTCAACTTAATTATCTACTTTCTATTCTAACCATATATATATTGATCTCGGATTCCATTTCAATTACATTAGAGTATTTTACTGATACCACTTTTTAAGGAAAAAGTATTACTGGATGGTTCTTTTATGCCTTTAGTTTGGTCAACAACAAATAGTAGTGTAACAAAAATATTACTGGATGGTTCTTTTTGGTAAGCATGCATGAATAAATTTTCAGTTTGTTGTGGCCACAACAAACTGAAAATTTATGAGTAACTTTCATTCGAAAATTTACTCATATATATGTATTGTTGTACTTCAGCAAATGTCAACGTACGCTATATCGTGCGTGCATGCAGCAAATGCTATGGCATATATAAGAGCAACTAATTACTGGAGATAATGGTGAAAATGCGCACCTTTTAATCTCTGTGCTTCCTTTTTTACGTGGACGCAATACACCGCAGCGTAGAGTAGCAGCACCATAAAGAATGCTTAAAGCATAAGCATATAACTAGATTAGACAAGGAGAAATAAAGATAGAAAAGATCATAAAAAAAACATACTATATATTTACTTACAGATTGCAGGAATTGGGGTAAAGGCAAAGCTCTTAATTCTCCCATGCTTCTTACTCTCGGATTTATCGCCAATAGTGTTGCAGCAGCGGCTATTTCCGAGGGATACGTTTTCATCAGCTTCACCTCTGTTAAAAACAAGTTGGAATAAGAAAGTGAATTAATTTCTGTTAATCATACATATCATAAAATTATAAGAAAGTGTCTTTAATTAACCTACCTGGGAGAGAACTCATAATAAACTCTTCCGATCTTGTTCTAATATTGTCTTCTCTCGACTTATTTATGGAGAAGTACATCATGAATGTTGATCAGAAAAAAGAATGGAACACAAAAGGTGTTATCCATCCGATAAAGAACTGAATGACCTTCAAAACAATGAGCTCATATTTTCCTATTGCTACCCCATCAACTCTGTGGAACCTCAAATAATTCATTATCTCAAGATCTTTTGTCCCTCGCGCATGATGTAGTTTGGCAGCTATGAGCAAACATGATGCAGGCACTAAAACTACAGAGCCAATTTTTTCCTAGAATGGTAAATTTTAATTAAAAAGTGTCAGTGACTTTTATGTACAAAATAGCCGTTTTTTAGAGTCTACTTTTTGCTTACATTGACATTGACATTGGTAGGCAGTTCTGTTGCGTCTAACAACTTGACTGCTACACAAGTAGTCACTTTGTTCAACATGATATGATCAGCCTCCTATAATGAAAATTAAAAATATTTAATTGTTAATCCTTACAAAATAAAATAAAATATAAGGGTTTGAAGAAGTACTCACAAAGAGCATATAGTCGATTAACTCTCGTCGTACAGACTCTTGCGGTTCTGGTAATTTATGGAGTCGCTTCCCAAGTTTTTGTTCTTCAAAAAGCGCCAGCTTTTCTACCTCGTATTTTCCAGCCATTATGTATTCTTCATTATCCACCAAATGCAATTTTTCCATTTGTTTTTCAATCAAAGTTTCTCTTAGTAAATTTTCACGTAGAAGTATCATAGAGCCCGGTGGGCCCATAACCGCAAATGGGAAAATTTCCCTCACTACTTTATCGGGAGTTTCATTGATTTCGTTCATAATTTTGTCGCATAAAAGATTTGTATCATCCATTCTTATGATCTGGAAGATATAAAGGGATATTAAAAAAAAAATGAAAGAAGAAATAATGAGAAACGAAGCCATTATATTGAGGAGAAACTGAAATGAAAAGATTGATGCGTCATTGCACTTAAACAGTTAATTATGCTATACAACTAACAATGTAGCAGATCGAACTAGCTAGTTTCATCAACATCAAACTTTTCTTCCAATGAACAGAATTCTGTTTCCAGAATTACAAAACTGATAGCCCAAGAACATCTAAATTTTGTTTCCAGAAACACAAACTGATAAATAGCCCAAGAAAATTCACAAAAACGGTTAGCTAGTACATTAATTAAGACAATAATATAATAGTGGTATAGCAAAACTTGACAAGAAAACTGATCTATAATCATCTCACCACTTTAATTAGTACGTAGTTTCAGGCAGCAATTGAAGGAAAGAAAGTTAAAATTTAATGATGAAGATAAATGGAGTTAGAAAAACTGAAGAAGCAATATAATATATTGGAACGAAGGAGGTTCGACAGGTATATATAATAGAATGATAAAAACTACCCTCTTAAATTTATTTTTTGTTCCATGCATGGTGTCCATGAGTGTTAGTATGGATCTTTATTTTTTTTAAAATTTATGGACAAGCAGATTTTGTGGGATTGTAATAATTTTTTAATTTAATAAATTGATATAATGTATTTATTATGATATATTTTGTGATTATGAATTTTATTTTTTGTTGCATGCATGGTGTCCATGAGTGTTAGTATGGATCTTTATTTTTTTTTTTAATTTATGGACAAGAAGATTTTGTGGGATTGTAACAATTTTTGAATTTAATAAATTGATATAATGTATTTATTATGATATATTTTGTGGTTGTGATTTTTATTTTTGTTGCATGCATGGTGTCCATGAGTGTTAGGATGGATCTTTATTTTTTTAAAAATTTATGGACAAGAAGATTTTGTGAGATTGTAATAATTTTTGAATTTAATAAACTGATATAATGTATTTATTATGATATATTTTGTGATTATGATTTTTATTTTTTGTGATATGGATGGGGCTTGGGGGTTCCTATGACCCATACATACATTTGGATACGTTATCTATATGACATCCAATGGAGTGGGGTCCTTCCTTGAATTCTACGTGAACACGAAATAGTTTGTGTATCAGAGTGACCCTTGTTTGTCCTCTTACAAGAAAGTTTTGTGGAGGGCAGGATATATACGAACATACTATTTTCGATAAGACTACCGTCTCACGAGAAACGAAGAAATTGTAGGATATGAAACGATAAAATAACACGATACAAAGCAAAAGGAACAACAAAAACAACGATCCGACATATCAAATGGGCTTAACATGAAAGTTGAACTCAACATCATTAGGCCCATTACACTTTAGAGCCAAACGGCCCATACCTTCAATTGGGGCACATGACTCAATGGGTGTAATTTGAGGCTCTTTCAAATATAAAATAACGTTCAGTAATAATTTTTCAATAGTATTAACTAAAATTAAGTAACAAAACTCTATGTATAAACATTAATTTAGTGTAAACATTCAGTATAAGTAAGTTTTTAAAACGATTTGCTATTATGCTTGAGTAATAAAAGTGTATACAAATTTCACATATCGTATTATTAGTTAATTAGGTGGACGTTGAATGAAACTCCGTTTGTGTAAGCTAGTGGAAGATTAAAAGGGGGCGTCAAATTAACTAAATTCTTGATAAATCTATCTATTACAAATATCAACGCAAGATGAATTTAATTGAAAAAAACAACACGATCATCTAAAATTTATATAGCTGATTTTAACTTGTTTAAAATCGAAATGTAAATATAGATAAACATGAAAAAATATCAAAATTCATGTATAAAATTTGTGTTTATTCACAAAAATTTCCCACCTAACTATATTAGTGGAAGTCCATATCAATAGACAAAGAATATACCCATGAAATGATACTCCTTTAGGCTTTTATTTTTTGTTTTCCATAATTATTGGCATAATATTTAAATAGGAGAACTAAACTTTAAACTCAACAAAGAAATAAAGATTTAAAATTTCAGAATTACCAGGTCTCAAGTTCAAATTTTAGTGAAAGTGAAAATTTAGATGACTTTTATATTTATTTATTCAAAGTCTTGGTGAATATATATATACCGAGTATATGTGCTGGTGAGATAGCAAGTGCCCCGTAAAATTAGTTAAAATGCACATTAGTTAAGCTGGATATCACAATTATAAAATAATCATGATTTATAAATAATTATTAGCTCTATTATTTAGTGGAGGCCAAAAAATATGTATACTACTAGAATTATTATTTTGTACATAAAAATACATGAAACATAATTAGAGTTTTTTTTTAATTGAATAAATGCACTTTAATTAAACAATAAAGTGGAGGGTTGACCAAATTTATTGCATAGGAATATTAGCTCCATATGAAATACATTTTGAATAATTTGATTTAACATGAATGCTAATAACATGAAAATTGAATAATCAAGAATGATCCCAAAGTCAAAGTGTCAAGATCATATAAGAAAATGACAATAGATTATTTAACTAAGATAATATTATCATGCATTATAACTTTCGTTAGGCATGAAGTTCGAAGAAAAAATAAGATCACAAGAATTTATTATATATAACTTTACTCACTTTTCAACAAGACGCTAATTTCACGACTTGATGATGACCTGACAACAGTTGTATCAGCTATGAATATATTTCAAGACTCTTCTTCAACGAAGTTAATTTATTTTACACTGAAACTTAAATAAACACGAAAACATTCTTCAATTCTTATTTCTTTTTTCGTATTGTAAAGGGGATCACATTGGTAGTAATATAGGTCGATACGTCTCCAGCTTGTATTTCAATGACGAGTAAGGCGGTCAAGTTCGAGCCGATGACGACCGAATACCAGGCAGGGGCAGAGCTACCTTTTGGCGAGGGAGTTCATCTGAACCTCATTCGGTAGAAAATTATACTACTATTTATATATGGTTAATTTTTTTTTTTTTATATATATATATATATATATGGTAGATATTGAACTCCATTTGATTTGTTCGCATGTTATTTCTGAAACTTCTAAGTAAAAATTCTGACTCCACCGCTGATACCAGACGTGCATGTTGTTTCTAAAACTCCTTAGTGAAAATCTTGACTCCGCCATTAATATCAGACGTGCATGTTATTTTTGAAACTCTTTAGTGAAAAATCGTGACTCTGCCAGGTGCCACAGCACTGAAGTAACTCATGTCATACTTTCAGAAAAAACTCGAACGACTTTATGCAAGAAGATACGAACCCGAAACATCTAATTAAAGATTACCATAAGACAAAAGAAGCAGGAGGACAGGTGGTGGGTGATGCACAAATGTTGGAAAAATGAATCTTCCACTCAATTTCCACCCACACAACACCTACAAATTTGTACTTAAAAATTAAAAAAATAGCTAAGAAAAAAATTATTTAATTATCCCCCCACCCCCGCATTGTTACCCCACCCCCTGCCCCATCCCCCACCCAAAAGTTCCTTTCTGTCCCTCCACTTCCATTAATTTTTTCAAGATTTTCCTTAAAAAAATACTTTTTTTTCAAGATTTTTTTGTTTATTTTTGTATTATAATCAGCACAATATATTTTGTGGTTTGTTACTTTTGATTTTGTTGTCTTGTTTCAGCTTAAGAAGAAGACAGGAGCTTTTGTCTTTTCAGTTTAGCAGAATTTAAGGTTAGTGTTTTTTTTTTCTTTTTTTTGGTTTTCTTGGTATATATATATATATATATATATATATATATATATATATATATATATATGCATATCATGTCTTATTTGTGAAAAGATTGAATCTTTTGTGATTCTTGGTTATTTTTAGGTTCCTTTCACTTTATATTACCATGTCTATGATGTTCATTTTTAGCTTTTTTGCATTGTGATTGCTGATGAAATAGAGGTAAAAAGAGAGAGAATTTGGAATCAACCAACTTTTTCCCTTAAATAAGGAAAAAAAAAAAGTTTCAACTCCTCATCAATGATTAACTAATAAAGGAGAAATTTGTTCTAGCGTTGGTGGACAGAGTTACGTAGTATGGTATTTGTTGCTGGCGGGAGGTACATGCAAGCTGGCCTAGACACCACGGTTGATTAACTAATATAGGACAAATCTGTTTTAGCCTTGGTGGACAGAGTTACCTGATATGGTATTTGTTGATGGTGGGAGGTACATGCAAGCTGGCTCAGACGCCACGGTTATTCAAAAAAATAGAAATAGAGAGAAATCTTGATGTGGGGTGTTTCAAGATTCAATTTTTATTCAGCCTTATCAGATGAAAATGGAAATATAATATGAATTGAACCTTGGAAATTTTATTTTCCAACATAGCTTTTTCCTTGTCATTCATTAACCATCAATATTTTATCATTTGCATATTGCCACGGTCGCTGTGGAAACAACCTCTTGCAGAAATGTAGGGTAAAGTTGCGTAATAGCGGGAGCTTTAGTGCATCAGGCTGCCTGATATGCCATGATGCTCATGGCAGCTTATCTCTAATTGGATTTTTTAAAACTAGATTTTAATGTTCCAAAGATGTGATCTTAGAGCTCGCTTACAGTAACGCACTAAGTATACCGTCAATGGGACTCAGTAGTGTAGCCAAATAAATATAGTGAGGGGTGGTTAGTTGAACACCCTTCGTCGAAAATTATACTACCTATATATAGGTCAAAACTTTTTTTTTTTAATTGTTTAAATATTGAACACCCTTAACAAATGTTCTTGTGGGAATTCGATTGTTGTATTGTCCTTCATGAATTGAAGTTTGAAAGTAATATACAATCCCCTGGTTTAACTTGTCACGATTTATTGTTTTCGGTTGTCGATAGCTCTACAATAACAATTGGCATACCAAATTTTTGCTGAAATTTGTATATCAATTGATGAATCAACTATATCTCAACTCAAAGTAGTATGGATCAGCTATATGAATAAAGTGTTTACATGATTTTATGCCGCACCCATGTCAGATCCTTCAAAAATGCACTACTTTTGAAGGATCCGACACGTACCCAATGACATTTTTGAAGAGTTCGAGCAACATAGTGCAATGCTATGTGAATCTGTCTGCTGTATTTGTTTGCTTCTAATAACGATAAGGCGTCAAATAACCTTACTTTACAGATTGGAGCAAATCGGAGCAAAAGTTGAGGTCTCCCACTTTTGACTTATAATGGGAGGTGTATTGGGTAAAAATGAATCTCCTTTAAGTCCCAAAGCTTCTGTCCCAGAGACTAAGCTCGAGGCGAAAATAACTGAAGCGATGATGCGGAGAGAAACTGAAGGAAGTTCCATAAGATCATTTGATAGCTTAGTCCTAAAGTTTCCCAAAATCGATGAGAACCTGCGAAAATGCAAAGTTATATTCCAGGAATTTGGTAGGTTGGCTGCACATCCTTTGTCCGATGTTTTTATGTATCATTTTGGTTACGATTACGGTTTACAGCATAAGCACATTCTAGGCTGAACTCCTATTTCTTCACAAAGCTCTTTTATATTTACAATTCCCTTTCTTCTCTAACGTAAAAAGAATGAATAACCTTATAAGAACTTGAGAAGAATTCTGTTTTGTTTGTAGATGAAGACAGTAATGGAGCAATAGACCCGCAAGAGTTGAAACACGCTTTCAATAAGCTGGAGATTAATTTTACTGATGAAGAAATCAACGATCTATTTCAAGCGTGTGATATTAACGAAGATATGGGAATCGAGTTCAGCGAATTCATCGTTCTGCTTTGTCTTGTCTATCTCCTGAAGGATGATCCTTCTGCTTTGCATGCTGTATCCATCTCACAGTTTTTCTTTTAATTAATGCTTTTTCAGAAAGGTTACGAAAAATTCATGTTTTTCTTTAATTAATGCAACATTAGTTGATTAGTTTCAAGTGACGTGTTTCTTTTCATAGATTAGTTCTCCGCTATGTTGCTGGTACTCTCCAGAAATTTCATTGGGTGTGTGTCAGATCCTCCAAAATCAGTGCATTTTTGAAGGATCCGGCCTTGATACGACAACTATTGGAGAGTACGTGCAGCAGATTATCTGCTTACTTGTTCTCCTGGAGATGCGTTCCATCTTCTTACCGTTCTGTAGTCCTTACATGAGCAAAGTTGTTTATTCCTTGACCAGATACAGAAATCTCGGATGGGACTACCGAATCTGGAAGTAACATTTGAAACACTTGTTGACGCTTTTGTGTTTTTGGACAAGAACAGGGATGGTTATGTAAGCAGGAATGAGATGGTTCAAGCAATTAATGAAACTTCATCCGGAGAAAGGTCTTCTGGCCGAATAGCAATGAGAAGATTTGGTAAGTTTCTCTCTCTCTCTCTCTCTCTCTCTCTCTGAATATGTGTATGTGTATCACTGCGTCTCGTATACTTCGGTAGAAATTCACATTTCTGAATAAGTTGTGGTCTCATTCATAATAATCTGATCGTAAATGACGTGAAAGTAAAGCTTGAGAATGCAGTTTCAAAGAAACGGAGCGACTGTATTTTTTTTTTTTTCTTTCTTTCTGGATAAGCTCAAAGAAACTAGATTCGTTGATGCATGCTGGACTAATGGTGTGTTCTTTTATCAAAGTTCTTTTTCTGCTGAAGATTAGGTTTTCAAAGAGTTGTTGTCGCTATGTACTGCTTATTTAGTTTCATACTAGAAAATGCAGCCTGTGCTTTATCTTATGTACAATATGTCATAATTTAGGAAGATGTACTGAGTGCTAGGTAACTAAAAGTGAAGCTATTTTTATGGTAGAAAGACAAGTATGTTGCGATTCACATATTTCTTTTCGGTAGATCAATTACCGAGCTTGCAATCAGAGAAAACTTGTTCAACACTAGTCTTTATCACAATAAGAAGCTCGAAACGCAGAACCAATCCCATCTGTTCTTGTGCCTTGCTCGCAATTTCATTTGGCCGATGCATGAAAACTGAAATGCGATATTTTTCCCGAAGGACACGATGAGGATACATCTATAGTCTATTGACTTTATAGCTTATTTGTTTTAGCTTCAACTATATCTATTTGTGCATCTCATTTTGTAATGAAGAAACGACAGTAGTTTTATAGGCTTCATCATATTCGGTTGGAGGAGTTTAGGTAACATCTATGCATTTACGCAATCATAGTTTACAGACTCTATAAAGCCCCGTCTTTCTGTTTTGCAGAAGAAATGGACTGGGACAAAAATGGAATGGTGAACTTCAAAGAGTTTCTTTTTGCGTTTACTCATTGGGTAGGAATCGAGGATAATGAGGATGAAGAGGGAGAAGAGTAAGATTTCTCATCAAAACTTTATATCGAGGAAAAGCAAGAGAAAAGCTTCACAATGAACACGATCGCAAGTTCCCTTGCCTTTTGTAATAAACAAGTTGTAGCACCGGGATGTGTTGATACTTCTTATGATGATCACTCGTGTAAATGAAGTCTCTACCTCCTAGTTCTAGTATGCGAATAGTGCTAAACATGTGTTGCAGTGAAGCAGCATTAACTTCCATTTAACCGTTTTGTACCGTTAAGTTACATGTTTATGGATTTTGAGTTGTGATTTCATGCATTTGTGTATTTCTCACGCCTGTTTGATCAGCGAGATCCTTGTGCTTCAGGAAAGAAAACTATCATCTTCACAGGTACGAAAGTTTTGTGATTAACGTTCCAATTTTGATGTCTATATATCTGATGAAGTGCATCTAACCTTCAATAATGTGATATTACGCTTTGGTTTCTCCAGTTAACAAGTTTGACGAATTTGTTACTAGAGAGACCAAAGATGCACAATTTTGTGAATTGAAGCATAAATATATAGACGTCGCATCTTGATGCTGGATGTCAAATCGAAAAAGAAAGAATGTCATATAAAAAGAGACGGATACGACCATTCAAGAATGAGATTCATTTAGATTCTCTCTTTATTAGTACTTCATTTCTTTTGTTCATTTGATGAAAATAACATATTCTTGCCTTTCTAGCTAGCCTACTAATTCAAGCACACTATTACAATGATTTCTTAAATGACTCTGGTGTCTCGGTCAGCTTGCACTCACCTTGACTACTTCCACGGAGCACCTGCTATCTCCAACCGGCACAGGTACCGATCAACTTTCTCCACCTTATTACAGTAATCTCTTCATACCATTGGATTCATCAGATCATCAGATGAAATATCCCACAGAACACAGTCGGAATTGAACATAGTTGTCGTTGATCCATTTCTTGTTGTTACCACTTCCTTATCACTATCCTCACAATTACCATTGCTAGTTTTCTTGTTACGTTGTTGTTGTTGTTGTAATTCTCCTCCTGCTGTGCATGTACTTCCACTACACAAACTTTGGTTCCATGGTGAACCGTCTTCATCGTTAAGCAAATTAGCAAAGTTATAGTTACTATATCCACCATTATCATGAAAACTACTAGATGTTGCTCCTCCATTTGTCTCCCAATTCTTGTCACTTCCCTTAATAGCTCTTGACAATCCATACTTAATCTTCTCAACTGTGCCATTCTCTTCATTCTTGACATGACTAGTACTTGGTGCATTATTTGGAAACTGTTGATGAAACTGAAAACCAATTCTTTTCTTGGTTAAAAGATGAAGCATTTCATCTTTGAAACAACCAAGTGCTGCTTCTGCTAAATGAGGGACTTGTGGTGGAGATAATGTTGTTGCAATTTCACTTATTAAGTGAGAAAATGGCTTGTGTGTTACTGGATCAATGCCCATACCAGATAGTTTCTTTTTGAGCTTTGTGTTCCAATGGTTCTTGACATCATTGTCTGTTCTACCTGGCAGTTGAGCAGCAATCACAGACCATCTGTTGAAAAATTTGCACACAAAACCATGTTAAGTGACCAGTCAATGTTAGTTTCGACGAATATGTAGAAGAACGCCATTGTGTTCTATGTTGTTCTGTGTTGCTCGCACTCTTCAAAAATGTTGATGGGGTGTCGTATTCTTCAAAAATAGTGTGTTTTATGAAGAGAGAGCGGTCGTTTAAGGGCCTTAGTTTCGACAGATATGTAGAAGAACGCCGTTATGTTCTATGTTGTTCTGTGTTGCTCGCACTCTTCAAAAATGTTGATGGGGTGTCGTATTCTACAAAAATAGTGTGTTTTATGAAGAGAGAGCGGTCGTTTAAGGGCCTTAGCTGGTGATCCGGGTTGTTTCCCTCTCAACGATGAAGCTTATCCCCCATTGTCTCACTAGCAGACTTTGACCGCGACCCCTATTATTTTGAGGTCATATCTAGTATTTAGAGTTTGCCTCAATTTGGTACCGCTCTCGCGGCCCGCATCGAAACAGTGCTCTACCCCTAGATGTCCAGTCAGCTGTTGCGTCTCAACGCATTTCGGGTAGAACCAGCTAGCTCTGGGTTCGAGTGGCATTTCACTCCTAACCACAGCTCATCCGTTGATTCTTCGACATCAGTCGGTTCAGACCTCCACTTAGTTTCACCCAATTAGCTTCATCCTAGTCATGGATAGATCATTCAAGTTCGGGTTCATAAACAGTATTTGACACGAATGCGACAACATTTTTTTTAGAGTCCGAGCAACATAGTTATGCTATTAATGTTGGAAGACACAAAGCTAACTTAGAAGAAATGTTAGAAACAATGGGTAATTGGAAAGGTCAATAGGTCTTTGATATCTAACCAATCAACTACAACCAGTGGCGGAGGCAGAATTTCTAATAAGACCAGGATTTAATCGAACCCCCCTGATTAAACTTAGCTCTGCCATCGATTGATATAGAAGGGGATTCTTGGTGCAACAATAACAGTTGTCGTCATGAGATCAGGTCGTTTCTAAAACTCTTTGATCCTCGAATTTAGAATCTTCTACTTCAACGCAATCGATATTCCACAATCAACTGCATAATACAAGAAACAACCTCTCGCAGAAATGCAGCGTAAAGTTTTACCTATTGCCAAGAACAGAATGAAGTGTGACAATGGTTTGTTCTTCTGCCTCTGAAAATTGGCCATGTTTGAGATCAGGCCTAAGGTAATTTGTCCATCTCAATCTACAACTTTTTCCACATCTTTGTAAACCTGTATATATAATAAGAGATACAAAATTTTAAGCCATATATACATAAAATATACATATTCTTGTAAGGATTAATGAGAGAACACGATCGACTGTGAAGTAGTAAATACTCCTTCATTATTAATCTGACGCCTCGATGTCAGTGGCGGAGCCAGGATATTCACCAAGGGGTTCATAATTGAACAAACGAATTAACCGAAGGGTGTTCAACATCTAATATATATACATAAAATATAATTTTAACCATACATATATAGCATAATTTTTCGACGAAGAACCCCCTCGGCAAAGGGTAGATCCGCCACTGCTCGATGTAGCTACATAGAGTGATGGGTGATTAGTTAAACACTAACAAGAAAATTATTATACTGTGTATATAGGTCAAATCACTTTTTTTTCGTATATATACGTATATATCTTGAACCCCCTCAGAGAAACTCCTGATTTCCCCACTAGTACGATCCTTAGGGATGAAGTCGACTTTGGTAGGAAACATTTTGCGCAAAATCGAGACTTTCTCGACGTGAAACCAGACACTGGGTGGGAAAAAAAGATTTTAACGAGAGACTACTCGAGTTGTACGTATATACTCCTCTGTCCTTAACCAGAGATCCATCTCGGGTAGTGCAACTGCATGAATCCGGAAACTAAAATCGCCTTCGCTAGCTACTAGCTAAGGAGCGTTTTGCCCTCAAACTGAGACTTTCTCAACGTGAAACCGTATCACTACAAAACAAAATGCAGATATCAAACACCGAATACAAACCAGCATTCTTAGGAATGAGACGCCAATTACGAGTTCCATGTTGAGCAATGTATGATGAAAGCTTATGATCTTCCTCAGGAGTCCATTGCCCTCTCTTGACATTGTCCTTTTCACAACATGGAATTCTTCCCATTTCTCAAAAAATTATTGCAAAAAATTTTTACAAGTAAAAAATTTTGTTATGATAGAGTTAACAGATGAATAGTATATGTTTTTTAAGTTAATATATTTATTTTTTTTATAAAGTAGAAGAAATGTATATATAGTGTGTTGTTATATGATACGATATGTTAAGGGGGTGGTGTCAATAAGGCATCATCAAAGGTGCATGACATGATTAAAGAATTCAACTATGTTGAGCGTGTGAGACATTGGCCGGTAGCTCACCCACAAGATGCTTGGTCAACTCTCTTTCTTACTATGTGTTAATTGTGTGTGTGCACATGAATGGGGTTGACTAGTTGTCGATCGTACGGAGAGACTGATTCAGAATTTGAAGTTTGACGATTTTGAGATTTTAAGTGTTAATTGTGTGCACATGCATATCATGGGGTTGACTACTTGCATCAGTAGCGAGAGAGACGGATTCAGAATTTGAAGTTTGCGAATTTGAAGTTTGACGATTTTGAGATTTCAAGTGTTAATTGTGTGCACATGCATGGGGTTGACTAGCTACTTGCATAGTAGCGAGAGACGTATTCATAATTTGAAGTTTGAAGTGTTAATTGTGTGCACATGCATGGGGTTGACTAGCTACTGACATAGTAGCGAGAGACAGATTCAGAATTTGAAGTTTGCCGATTTTGAGATGTTAACTTTTGTTTGAGTTGTTGAGTTATAATCGTCCTTCGATTCTGCTCGCATATCGGGAGCGTTCGTTGGCTGTTTGAACATATTAAATGAATTTATTGGGACAAATACAAGGTTTGGACTAAAGATGGGGTTGGATCAAGTACGTACCCTAAACCTAATAAACAAATGGACATCAAGCATAACACAACCTCAAAAAGTTAGTTCATAAAAAAAGGATTGCTAAAGATCGTACAAGGAGATCAAGGATTCTGATACCGATCGATGTGGGACTCAACACAACTGTGCATCCACCGCTAATCAACAAAGAAACCGAAAACTCATAAGATGGGGTTCGATCAAGTACGTACCCTCAACTTGATCTTCTTTGCTAATCCCGAGAAGTTGATTTCAACATGCTGAAAACTTTCACGGAAAATTACACTACTATAGAAACTGTTGAATCCTCGTGACATAAAAGAAAGTTTCTTGTGTTGTATAAATATGAAATTTAAAAAATTACTTGGATAATCATGGGTTTAATAAAGTACCAAACACAATATTTTCGTATTTATTTTTGAACCCTTTATACAAATTATTATGTTATTAATTCTTAAGTTAGAAGTGCATTTTTCATTTGCATTAAAATATATATATATATTTATTTATTTATTTATTTATTTATTTATTTCTAAAAGAGTGTTTGGTTAATATTTTCTCTGTCATAAAGGGCCACTCTCTTTTGCAAGATTGATAAGACTTGAAAATAAATAAATTTCGACGAACGTTCTATCAGAATATATATACAGTATGTTGTGTGATCTATACATATAGTTTTATTTGGACTAAAATAACAAAATAAAACAAGTACACTTTAGAATAACAAAAAGAAATAATCTTTCAATATCATTATATTTTCTTTTACATTTATACATGTTTACAATTACATTTTTATTTTTATTTTTTTTCCTTTTGTGTTATACACATGCATATACATACTAAATTAACGTACGTACATGTTTAGGGTACCTAGGGTACGCTACGTGAGCCATGTCCGCGAGGAGGAGCTGATGCATGGAGTGTGGCGGGCGATGCAGTACCACGAGGTCTTCCCGGTTCTTTCTTCCCATCTTCGCGAGGTGGTCCGCGCAGTTGTTTCCTTGTCTCAGCGTGTGAATTATGGAGATCCCGAGGTCGTATAGGAGGCGTCTACACTCCTCTATCACCGCGCAATCTGGGTGACGATCGATGCTGCGTCCTCCCACGCTCATCAGCAGCGTAACGGCATCGCTCGAGTCGGTCTCTATGACGACCTTCTTCATGTCGTACTTCTTCGCTAGGGTCAATCCGCCGCGTATCGCCCACAATTCCGCCGTCAGACTCGACGTCGCTACAGCACCGAGTCTCCCGTAGAAACCCCCTAACCACCTACCCTGATCATCCCTTGCTACACCCCCGAACCCTGCAAGCCCTGACTTCGGCATGAAACTCCCGTCAGTGTTGATCTTGATGCAGCCGGATGGAGGGAATGCCCAACTAACGTACACCGGGGCATCGCTCCGTCCGACTAGCGATCGAGCTCGATCAACGTTAACGGGAAAATTATGAACATATACTGCCATTTTTAAAAAATTATTTTTATTACTAATATACTAAGATCACTAATATTAGTAACTACAAAAGTAGTTCTTACAACTTTAAGAAAATTTATTGTATATTACAAAGATACTCCATAACATACTTATTTATAGTTATGTTTATACCTAAACCTAGTTAAACTAGGATTATTTCTGTTTTGGAAAATTTCTAAAATTGAAATTCACGTGTAAAAGAAGTTACTAAATACTTGTCCCTTAAGAAAAACATTATCCAGAGGAAAATTATCTTTATTTATTACTTTTATCTTTTTTTCACTATATATATATATATATTAATATTTCCTTATATTTATGACTAAGGGTAAAAATTGAAAACATACAACCAATTCTGTCTTGATTTTCTAGAATAACAAATATTATGTAATATTTATTTTTAGTAAGCATGACAAGTATTTAGAAACCGAAGGAAATACATGCTTAAAGGAAGACAAACAAATAAAAATCCACTAATTCTCTCTACTAAATTGTAAATTCTTTAGACAATTCACTTATTTTGGATCATTTAATTCCAATGATAAGAAATAACAATACTCTATCGGTCTCAATTTAAGTGTCTTAGTTGAATGGGACACAAAGTTTAAAAAATAAAGGGAGAATTTTGAATCTTGTGATTTTAAATTAAAAATGTATGTGGTTCTTTAAATCTTGTGGTTTTAAACTTGTCACGTACAATATTGAAGTTGAAAAACTTACTAAAATATAGAAAAAATATTATTTTTAGGACAAACCAAAAAGGAAAGTACGATACCTAAATTAGGATCGGAGAATCGATTTGGTTTTATGCCTGGTCGTTCGACTACGGAGGTCATTCACCTCGTGAGGAGATTAATGGAGCAGTTTCGAGAGAGGAAGAAGGAATTGCACAAGGTGTTCATTAATCTTGAGAAGGCATATGACAAAGTCCCCAGAAAGATACTGTGGAGGTGTTTGGAGGCTAGAGGGGTGACTGTGTCGTATATGAGGTCGATTCAGGACATGTATGATAGAGCGAAGACACGTGTGAGGAAGGTAGGAAGTGCGTACACATTACCCTCTCCAAACCGCACGTTATGGGAATACACTAGGTATGTTGGTTGTTGTAGATAAGTTAAAAAGAAAATCTACTTTTATTATAAGAGACAAATAAAAAGGCATTTTTGTCTTTAGTATTACAAAATTAATTACATACATTAAATATGAATGTAACGTTGTTTTGTAATCAGGAGGTCACGGGTTCAAACCTTGTAAATAATCTCTGGCAGATATATAAGGTAAGGTTGCATACAATACACTCTTGTGGTGGATCCTTCCCCGAACCTTATGCATAGCGGGAGCTTTAGTATACCGTACTGCCTTTTTTTTTTTTTAACATTAAATATGCATGTAACAATTACTTCTTCTTATGTTAATGTAAAAGGAAACATACGGAAAGCTGTTATTAGTATACAAAGTAGCTTTGTATAACAAAGGCGGGGATAGCTCAGTTGGGAGAGCGTCAGACTGAAGATCTGAAGGTCACGTGTTCGATCCACGTTCACCGCATTGCTTTTTTTTTTTTTGTGGGCCATAGGTTTCCAGTGTTCGAGTCCCAGAAAATATTTTCTAACGAAAACATTTTCCATCAGAAAGTCGAAAATGACTTCCCTCACTTACCGGCTCATTCGCTCCATTTCGCCCGTTTGACCACACAAATAACCCCACTGGTCCCCAGAGGTTTCTGATGTTCGAGTCCCAGAAAATATTTTCTAAGAAAACATTTTCCATCAGAAAGTCGAAAATAACTTCCCTCACTGGCCGGTCCGTTAGCTCTATTTCGCCCGTTTGACCACCCAAGTGGCCCCACTGGTCCAGAGGTTTCTGGTGTTCGAGTCCCAGAAAATATTTTCTAAGAAAACATTTTCCATCACTTACCGGTCCGTTCGCTCCATTTCACCCGTTTGACCACCCAAATGGCCCACCCCTCCCCTGGACGATCCACAGCCTGCCTGCCTGCCTTTCGCCCGTCTGACCACCCAAATGACCCCACCGGCCCACCCCTGGCCGATCGATCCACAGCCTGCCTGAAAGTCATTTCCTTACTATTATCATGATATCTAACTTCAAATCCTGTCGCAAACAAAAGCATGGTATGGTATTTAAGTGGAGAAGGACAGAACGGCGATGAAGATAGTACAATATAAGCCACTCAACACAATAAAAAAACTTGTCATACAACAAACTGTGTGACTGTTTAACAACTTACAACAAATCATATATATGATCATCAAACTACTAAACGAAAAAAAAAAAGACCACGATTTGATGTAAAAAGATTAGAAGAAATCAAACTCGAGATAGTTATCTGAGTTTTGCTGGTATCGGACATTTACAGCCACGGGTTTCTCACTAGTCGATGATGGCTTCTGCGATGAGATTCTGTCGAATTCAACAGGCCTTGGTATCTCGGGAGGACTTGCACAACGAATTAAAGCCCAGTTTACACCTTCGAAGAAGGGGTGCTGCTTAATTTCTGTAGCTCCTCTTTTGTATGCCAATCGATGTTGTGGCTCTTTCACGAGTAAGCCTTGTATAAGATCTCTAGCTGGAAAACTTACCACCGGTGATTCTGGAAACCGGAGGGGCTGACCTACAACGTTGAAAAGTGTAGCTCGATTTCCTGATCCTTTGAAGGGTGTTTTACCAAACAATAACTCGTAAAGGAAGATACCCAAGGTCCACCAGTCGACTGCACTTCCATGCCCTTCACCTTTGATTATTTCGGGTGCTAAATACTCGTGTGTCCCGACGAAAGACATCGAACGTGCTCCAGTAGGCTCAGCCATAAGTTCCGGTAATGGGCTAACTTGATTCCCTGTATCGTTTTTAGATTTCTTTTCTTTCTTCGACTTACTAGAAAAGAAGCGAGGACCGAAACATGTTGTTGGAACAGCGCATGATGGCTGGATACAGGAGGGCTCAATGCATGCTGGCTGCGCACAGTAACCGGAATTCTTCCGGAGTGGCTCCGCATCAAGAGACGACAACTTGACAAGCGTTGGACTCACGGCACAGCGAAGGGAGAGATCGAAATCAGATAGCATTATGTGTCCGTCTTCTCTAACAAGCACATTTTCTGGCTTGAGGTCGCGGTAGACAATGCCGAGCATGTGGAGGTATTCCAGCGCAAGAAGGATCTCCGCTACATAGAACCTACAATTTTGAGAAAAAAATCAATACTTCGCAAAGTAATACCGACAGAATCTAGAGATACGCGTACAAGTTTAAACCGTCCCAATAAAGGAATTACGTACGTGCTTTCTACCTGCTGGAACATGAAGCTCATCAAGTATATAGGTTAAATCTACTATGCATAAACTTAATCCAAATCCTTAAAATACGTAAATGACCATATCCAAGTCCAAGAATCAGAGTGGAACCGATTCCCTCGATATTGCATCTCACTTTGGTTAGCCTTAAACCTTCTGTGGCCATCATGGAAGGAAATTTACTTCGCAACATCGCAATGCAAATAGTCCAGAAACAAAAGATGAACCCAGTTACGTAACATGATCCAAGGAATTTACTTCTTACTTTATGAGAAAAACACAATCCAAATGTATTTAGGACCATGCTGTATTTGGACAAACTCCATTTTCTGTCAATTTCTCGAGCAACGGGGTTCAGAAAAAAAAAAAATGAAGTCTATAGAATTCAAGATTTTACATCCTATAATCTCCATATACTGCCGAGATAGCTATTTATTTCAAGTTTGTAGAGATTAATACTACAATAATTCAAACAAGAAAAAGTTGACCGCAAAACTTACACACGTGGCGCGTCTTTGTAAACACTAAAGCAATCAACAGTAGAAACCATGTTAAGACTGTCGAGGTTTGAGATCAACTACTTGTCAAAAAGTAAATTAATAAACAAAGAGGTTTCGGATCAAGTAAACGTACTTCACAGCTTGTTCAGAAAAATGCTTCCCTGGTTGCCTCTGACGAAGTGTGTGCAAGTCACCTCCTGGGCAGAACTCCATTACTAGACATGAAAACTTTTCTGTCTCAAAATGGGTATATAAAGTTGGTAGAAATGGATGGTCCAAGGATTGCAATATCTCTCTCTCCGTTTGAGCACGTAGCAATTTCTTACGGCCAGCTAATGATGCTTTATCCATAACTTTCATGGCAAAATAACACTTGGTTCCACACAACTCCGACAGGTAGACACTTCCAATATCACCACTTCCCAACTTCTTTAGCAATCGGAAATGTCTCAAATCCAGTGCTCCATCTTTAGATCGAATAGCTTGAATGGCTTCCCATCTTGTGTCATTAGCTTTGTGTGGTTTATTAACACTGGTGCTAAAGCTGCTGCAAGTACTTTCATCACTTACATCGGTGCTTGTGCTTCCCCTACAGATGCTGCTCTTTCCGCTCTCAACGAACTCAGCTCGATCACTAACTTTGGCACTTCCACTTGTTTTCGCAAGGCTACTGGCCCCATCACTAACTTTGGATGAAGCTGAGTTGTCCTTGACAGTTCCATTTTCCGATGCCTTCTTTTCCTGATCAACAGTGCATTGCGAGCCCTTCGCTTCACAGGGCGTAGAAGCTGCACTACTTGGAGCATGTTTCAGATTTCCCAAATATAGGCTCGAATCAAACTTATCAACTAATAAGTCCGCTGATTCTACTTGCTGATTGCTATTTGACTTCTTTTTGGTTGTTGCTTCTGCCATAAGCTGCTTAGCTGCAACTTCTCGATCATTGTGTTGTAGCTCCTTGGAAGTCGTGTTACCAGAATTGCTACTCTTTGAAACTTGGGAAGGTGTTGATTTACGAGAATTACGTTCTACTGCTTGATTTCCAGCTGACTTATTCAGCTTTTCAAGTGAACTCTTGACAGAAGGTGTTGACGCCATTAATATGAACAACGAATCCCTAATGCAATCTGGCCGACCAATCCCATTACTCGACGACCAAGTTCATTCCATGAACACCCTTGTCATCAGCAAGAGAGATCATGATCAGAAGCTCCACAAACAGTATAAAAGTCCCCAGATCGGAATACGAAACTGCATAAACACAATCAAGAGACACAAAATGAACTTAGAGGCCAAGTAATCGATAGGATCAAGTACAACAACAATAACAACAACAGCATACTCAGTGTAGTCTCACAAACTTCAGTCTGGGGAGGGTAGGATGTACGTAGAACTTACCCCTACCTCAAAGGTAGAGAGACCGTCTCCAGTAATCCCTCGGCTCATCAATAGGATCAAGTAAATGATAATAAATCAAGACAACTTAATACATCAATAAACAACAAAAGGTACTTCTGAGCAAAACAACAGATCTTTTAAGTAACAAGACATGCACACTGAGATATCTATTATGACTTCAAAATCCACAATATCCTAATACGCAATCAATAAGCAAGTTATTAAACAGACCCAAATCACAAGTATTGCAAACAGTAGTCCAAGAGCTAAAACCTCACTGATTTACCTCAAAAGGCCAAATCTTTCTCTTGGAATCATGAAGTGTAACAGGACACCAAATCAATAAGCAATAGATTACATAGACATACAGCTAAAATCACAGTGTTTTACCCCTCGAAAGGCCAAATCTTGGAACCATGAAAGTTAACAACACACTAAACCAAAAAATGAATACATTCAACAGCACCCAGAAGCCATTTAACAGAATCATTAGTTCAAAAAACTGCCTAAGACAGCTGAAATCCCAGTGATTTACCTCAAAGGTTAAATCTTTTTCTTGAAACCATGAAGTGAAACAGGACACCAAATCAATGAGCAATATATCACATAAACCCCCAAATTATATGTAGTGCAAGAAAATGCCTAATACAGCTAAAATCACAGTGATTTACCTCAAAAGCCCAAATCTTTTCTTGGAGCCATGAAAGTTAACAAAACACCAAACCAAAAAATGAATCATTTAACAGAATCATTGATGCATAAAAATGCCTAAGACAGCTGAAATCACAGTGACTTACCTCAAAAGGCCAAATCTTTTTCTTGGAACCATCAACTGAAACAGAACACCAAACCAAAAAATGCATACATTAAACTCCACAAATCACAATACAAGAACAGCCAGCCAGCCAGCCAACCCCACATAGAAGAAAAACAAGAAAAGCAATACAGAAGTAAGGTCAATGAAAAAGCACACAGATCTTTTGCCAAGACACAAACTTTTTCCAAGAAAACCCTACCAAAAGGATCAAATAACAACCCCAAAAAGACCCCATATACTAAAAAGCCAAACTAATGAAAGAAACACATCCACAAACATACAGGACCATTTCCAAAAAAGTAAGTCTAAAAATTACTATGTACCTCAAGTGTCACAAAGATCAAAACTTTTTAGCAATGGGGGGAATTAGCAGCACTACTGTTGACAGAGATAAAGAGAGAAAAAGAGAGGGGACCTCACCAAAGTAAAGTGTGTGGAGAGAGAAGAAAGAAACAAGTGCTTTTTTGGAAGTGTAGAAAGAAAGAAGCTTTGGGGACTTTACAAAACAAAAATACATTTAACAAATGCATGGGGAAGAGAGGAGTATGGTGGGGTTTGAACTTTTTATCATCTTTGTTTCTCTGTATTGAGATTCGATTAAATTTGAATTTGTATCAAAAATAATTATGAAATACTAATAGTTAAAAATATACCTGAAGTATTATGTTTTTGTGAGTTTTGTATCTCAATCATTAAGTGAGTCATTTTTTCTAACTGAACTATCACTAATTATGTATCAAAATGTGTTATTATCATATTACCAGAAGGTCACGGGTTCAAGCCTTGAAAACAGTCTCTGGCAGAAATGCAAGGTAGAGCTGCGTACAATACACCCTTGTGGTGGGACCCTTCTCCGGACTCCGAGCATAGCGAAAGTTTTAGTGCACCGAGCTGTCCATTTTTATGTATCAAAATGCGACTTAACTATCAGCTTTCATAACATACTTGAAGTATTATGTTTTCACAGAATTTTCTATCTGAACTATCAGATGTTCACTTCTGATACTTGAACTATCGTCAACTATTTATCAAACGCACAGTAACTGTCAGTTCTTCTCTTTTGTTATCTGAAATATCATCATCTTTTTGGGTAGGAAAAGAGACTAGCTGATACTTAAGATGTATTGTGATAGTTCAGATATAAAACGTTTGAATTTTTGTCAAAAACTTTTGGGAATACAGTAAAAAATATACTTAAAAATATCACGTTTATTTATCAAAACGTACCTCAACTATCAGTTGGTTCCTTTTGCTACCAAAAATATGATCATTTTTTTAGTAGGAAAAGAGATTAGCTCATAATTAAGATGTATTGTGATAGTTCAGATATAAAACATCTGAATTTTTGTCAAAAACTTTTGAGAATACAGTCAAAAATATACTTGAAGTATCACGTTTTGTGAGTCTTTTCTACTTGAATTATCACGTGTTCTCAACCAACTATTTATCAAAATGCACCACTACTTTGAGTTGTTTCCTTTTCCTATCTGAAACATTACCATAGTTCAGATAGTAAAAGAGAATGACCGATAATTGAGGTGTGTTAGGATATATAATTAGTATGGTTTAGATATGAAACTCACAAAACGTAATACTTCAGATGTATTTTAATCATTTAACTCAAATGTTTCATATAAAATGATCTTTTAACAAAGATGAATTCATATTAAAGGATCGATCAAATACGTCTAAATAATAGTAAAAAAATATTTATCGCTCCATCGCAATTTTTAATGATTTTCAACATATTTTTTCGTCCCAAACACAAGTCTAAATCAACATGTGGGCCACCACTGTCTCCAACATATTATATTTATTTATTAATTTTATACATAAATTATAAGATATTGCCATCTTTGTCCCTATCCACTAGTAAAAAGACTCATCTTTAATCTAAATATTTTGATGATAATATAATTTGATAAACATTAAGATAATTTGTTGACTGTTGAATTAAAAATAAGAAAAAAGAGTCAAAGAAATTGAGTAAACTTTGACTAATATTATCCATTCATCATTAGGAAAAAGTGACATTTTTATCTATAATTTTTAAAAGAAAGGAATTTTAACTTTAAAGTTAATTAAAGTTAATTTCAAATCATACTCAAGAGGTGAAAAGTAAATTTTTGATTTATTTTTAAGAGTAATTTTAAATATGTGAAATTCACCACACTAAAAATAGAAATAATTGTTCTTTCTTTCATTCATATGAATATAAAAAGACAAATAGAGAAGACAAGTTAAAGTTTCTAGAAAGTTTTATTCGACGCGAATTTAAATTAATTGAATCAGTGAATTTCAAATATCAGCTGATAGAAACTGAAGATGTGGGTGTCACTGTCTGACCTCTCTTGCGACCATAGTAGCACGTAGAGTGGTCTGTATCAATCGCGTTCGAACATGGTATCATGTGGATTGGTCTGTATCAATTGCATTCGAACATGGTATCATGTAGAGTGGTCTGTATCAATCGCATTCGAGCATAGTAGCACGTAGAGTGGTCTGTATCAATCACGTTTGAGCATAGTAGAGTGGTTTGTATCAATTTCATTCGAACGTAGTATCACGTAGAGTGGTTTGTATCAATCTTGTTTGAGCATGGTAGCACGTAGAGTGATCCGTATCAATCGCGTTCGAGCATGGTAGCACGTAGAGTGATCTGTATCAATCGTGTTCGAACATGGTAGCACGTAGAGTGACCTGTATCAATCGTGTTCGAACATGGTAGCACGTAGAGTGACCGGTATCAATCGCGCTCGAACATAGTCGAGTGGTCTGTATCAATCGTATTCGAGCATAGTTGAGTGGTCTGTATCAATCGCGTTCGAGCATGATAGCACGTAGAGTGGTCTGTATCAATCGCATTCGAGCATAGTAGAGTGGTCTGTATCAATCGCGTTCGAGCATAGTAGAGTGGTCTGTATCAATCGCATTCGAGCATAGTAGAGTGATCTGTATCAATCGCGTTCGAGCATGATATCACGTAGAGTGGTCTGTATCAATTGCGTTCGAGCTTGGTAGCACGTAGAGTGATCTGTATCGATTGCATTCGAGCATGGTAGCACGTAGAGTGATATGTATCAGTCGCATTCGAGCATGGTAGCACGTAGAGTGATATGTATCAGTCGCGTTCGAGCATAGTAGAGTGGACTGTATCAATCGCGTTCGAGCATGGTAGCACGTAGAGTGGTTTGTATCAATCGCGTTCGAGCATGGTAGCACGTAGAGTGATATGTATTAATCGCGTTCGAACATGGTATCACGTAGAGTGGACTGTATCAATCGCGTTCGAGCAACGAATATGTCATGATACCATTTAACTTCTTACCTTTCCAATTTTATTAATCATTACTATAATAATAACTATAATTATAATTTGTACAAATGTAATCTTTTTCTTTTCCCTCCTAATAAATAATGTATCAATAAAGTTCTTTATTGTTGTCATAGACTCCCAAAAATCCTTTTGATCTATGCTGCTCGAACTCTTTAAAGATGTACAACAGATGCATATCGAATACTTCAAAAGTTAGTGCGTTTCAGAGAATCTTACACATATACAATAACACCATAACTTTGACTTTTCCTCATTACACTAAAATAGTAAAACGACTACGCCTCAGTCCCAAACAAGTTGAGGTCGAGAAGTAAAACGACAACTAAATTCAAAGCAAGTAAAACCACATCATCATCAAACGATATGTAGTTTCATGCACAGATACTACTGCGCGCACTTTTGGAGTGTCTCGTAGCAAGGATGATAAAAATACGTCAAAATTGAGTTCAGTGAATGATAGGAGCAACTTTGACCATAAATCGAGAAAGTACTGTGCTAATATAAGGACTTATAGACAAAGAATAAGGAGACAAAGTGACAGCAAAAGCAAGTAAGACAGGTCCCATCACTAAAACCAATCAGAACATTACTTGCTTCACTTTGCTTTATGTGAGATATTTGATTCCAAAAGGTTCAAGAAATATACAAAATATCATCTTTTAGAAAAGCAAACTTAAAAGAAATAACCCCTCGTTTCAATTTGTTTGTCTGTTTTTTCATCTGATACGGAGTTTTAGAAAGTTGATCTTAAGCTAAAGATATGTAGGGCAGTTCGGTGCACTAAAACTCCCGCTATGCGCAGGGTTCGGGGATGGAGACCACCACAAGAGTGTATTGCATGCGGCGTTACTTGTGCCAGAGGCTGTTTCCAAGACTTGAACCCGTGACCTCCTGGCAGCAACTTTATCAGTTGCTTCAAGGCTCCCCTTCGAGCTAAAGATATGTAGAATGTACCAAAATGTACTTTAATTTTGTGATCTTAAACATCATGGAAAGTTGCTAATAGGAAACATTCTTATTTAGAGTGGATCGAAAAAGGAATTAAAGACAAACAAATTGAATCAGAGGGAGTACACAACGGCGGACCTAGGTGGAAAATTGTGGTGCTCCGGTACCCATTAAACCCGATGCAGAATAAGTATAATTATATAAAAATTAGTATAAAATGAAAAAACGCACCTGTGAAATCAAGAAGATAGCTGATGCCTTGATTTCTACTGGGGACCTTAAAGCTTTGGATGTCAGTATATGTTTTTGAACCTCCTGAGCATCCACGACTGCTACATTCTGGATCCGCCACTGGGAATACATACTGTTGACAATCATTTGTGGTCAGTGACTGTAAGTCTGACTACACTTTCCCATTCTTGGAATCAAAATTCCTCACCATTCATTTACTATGCAACTTGTGTTGTCAGCATATTACTGAAAAAAAAATCCAACATTCTTGGTTTGTCAGATTCCCAAATTTCTTGGAATTCATCAGGAAAAATTACTGTTAAAGATTTGATTTTTATCTTGTTAATGGAGCTTGTAGATTATAACTCTGACCCCATGAGTGAATCAAGTAGCTCTAGTCCACCATGGCAAGAGATGTTTAGATCTGCTTCAATGAAGAAAACTGATTCACAATCCAAGAACAACAACCATGTCTCCACACAAACTCCTTCCACAATCCCAGAAGCCAAAGAGCACAAAGATAACAAGTTTTTATCAGATGAGTCTCAGGTACTATTTTGAAGTGTGTGATCATGTCATCTAATTGTTTGGGTGGTTGTTAGTTGTTACATATCGTTTCATAATGTATCGTATTGTATCAAACTGTATTGGTTTGATGGAAGGGGGAGCCTTGGAGTAACTGGTCAAGTTCCTGCCATGTGACTAGGAGGTCACGGGTTCAAGCATTGGAAACAACCTCTGGCAAAAATGCAAGGTAAGGCTGTGTACAATACACCCTAGTGGTGGGGCCCTTCCCCAGACCCTGCACATAGCGGGAGATTTAGTGCACCGGGCTGCCCTTTTTTGTATTGTTTTGATGAATATAATATTTGGATAGATTGTATCGTTTTAGCTGAATCTCGGGTATTATTGAAGTGTATGACCATGTCATCTAAAAGGTTTTAGCTACTAAATTACAATGGTGTAACTATATAGACTTAAGAATGGTCAGTTCAATAACCCTTCGTCAGAAAATTATACTGTGTATATAGGTCGAGAATTACTGTTGAAGTGTGTGATCACGTCATCTAATTGTCCGGATGGTAATTAGTTGTTACATATCGTTTCATAATGTATCGTATTGTATCATATTGTAGTTGATTGTATTGTTCTGATCAATCAGATGAATCTTGGGTACTATTAAAGTGTATGATCATGTCATCTAATTGTCCGTATGGTTGTTAGTTGTTACATATCGCTTCATAATGTATCGTATTGTGTCAAGTTGTAGTTTATTGTATTGTTCTGATGAATATAATGTTTGGATAGAGTGTAACATTTCAGATGAATCTCGGGTACTATTGGAGTGTGTGATCATGTCATCTAATTGTCCCGATGGTTGTTAGTTGTTACATATCGTTTCATAATGTATCGTATTGTATCAAGTTGTAGTTTATTGTATTGTTTTGATGAATACAGTGTTTAGATGAACCTTCTTGCGACTCCCTAGCTCTGCCAGTGTGACCATCTCGTATAAATGCATGATATGTTAGCGAGAGCGTATTGTTTAACAACTTACTTATATATGTTTCAGCAGGTACGCTTGGCCCTCTATATCGCGATGGCTCATGCTGGTCTTGCTTTCACGATTTTCATTCTTTACGCTGTTGGAAAATTGCTTGAAGAATATTTAAGACCTATATTGTGGGCTGTGCTTTTTTCGATACCTTTAAGAGGAATTCAGCAAGCCCTCGTTGCATTCTGGTCTGAACCATTAAAGCTAGGCCTTACCGAGACTATTTTGGCTATCCCGGTTGCTGTATTCAGGATTTTTGTTGGCACGCTCGTTGATATCAGAGAAATGATTTTCGGTGTTGTTCTTAGGAGACAAAAAGGTAGTGTCTTGAGGCGTAATCGAAGTGGATTTTTCATGTTGTTGAGGTGGCTAGTCTCTTTTTGGGTGTTTGTCATGGCGTATGAGCAAATCGGTCTCTTTGGATCAGCTGCTCTTCTTGCAGTGGGATTTATGTTTCCTGCTAACAGTGTGGAGTCTACGATGGATGCAGTAACGTCTTTTAGGAGTCATAGCTTTCGTAGACTATCCATATCGGCTTTCTTCACTGGATGGATATTGAAAAGATTGAAAACCATTGTTGCGGTAGGACTTATTATTGGGTTGAGCGTAGGATCCTTGGCAGGTACGATTTTCTTCTCTTATGAGATTGGAGTGGAAGGAAAAGATGCTGTTTTTGCATTGAAATCTCGTGTAGAGGAGAGTAACTATGCTGAGAAAATCGGTGTCAAACAATGGATGGATGAAAATGATGTCTCCGCGATGGTTGATAAGTACAGTAGTCAATTCTACGAGACTGTATTCTACCAGATAGATAGCTACGCTAAGCAGTATAATATGACTGAGTTTGTTTCCGGGATCAAACACTTTATCAGAACCCCAGCGAATACCTCTTTTGAGCGGTCTACACCTTTGTCATCACGCTCGCGATATACTCAGAAGATCATGAGCATAAAAAGGAGGATCAAGGATCGCGAATGGAAACAAATGTACACAGAAACAGATGCATTTTTCAAGGAATTGTTCATCACTCGAAAGGACTTGGTTGAAAAGGCGAAAGGATTCGCCCTTCAAGGCGCAAATATTATGCAAGGTGTACTCGTTACCAGCACTTCTCTCTTAGGTAGCAGCGTACAGTTTGTGTTCTCGATAGGGAACTCTATACTTTCAGGAGCTGCAGGTCTTTTCAACTTCGTATCTCAGTCGATGGTGTTCTTCTGGGTACTTTACTATCTTATCACATCGGAGTCTGGAGGAGCAACTGAACAAGTTATCTGCATGCTACCGATATCACATTCTGCAAGGACTCGATGTGTTGATGTTCTTGATAAAGCAATTTCCGGGGTCATTTTAGCAACTGCCGAGATTGCATTCTTTCAAGGATGTCTTACATGGCTCTTGTTCAGATTATATGCGATACACTTCCTGTACATGTCGACTGTTCTTGCATTTATAAGTCCTTTGTTTCCGATTTTCCCTACATGGCTTTCGACTATCCCAGCAGCGTTACAGTTGGTGTTTGAAGGTCGATATGTATTGGCTATCGGTGTATCGGTTATTCATCTTGTGCTTATGGATTATGGTACTTGTGAAATTCAAGATGATATACCTGGTTATAGTGCATATCTCACTGGTTTAAGTGTTATTGGTGGAATGACATTGTGTTCTTCAGCAATTGAGGTAAGTAATAAACTCCAACTTCACGAGGGTCCTATTACCCCCTCTGAACTAAATTTTAGCTTATTTTTGTCATCCTTTTTAGCTGACGTGACACCTTTTGTCAACATTTTGAGCTGACGTGGTACCATTGAAGTGGTCCTCATTTTATGTAATAAAGGTGTCACGTCAGCACAAAAGGGAGTTCGGGGGTATTAGAATCCCTGTGAAGTTAGAGTGTGTCGTAGCAACTTTGGTCATAGTTCGGAGAGGTACTAGCATATGTTGCAAGATGTTTTCTTCTCGAGTAAAGCATCTAGTACCCCCTGAACTATGACCATATTTGCTACGACACACTCCAACTTCACGGAGGTCCTATTACCCCTGAACTAAATTTTAGCGTATTTTTGTCATTCTTTTTAGCTGAGTTGGCACCGTTGAAGTGGGGTTCATTTTATATAATAAAGGTGTCACGTCAGCACAAAAGGGTGACAAGAATACAGTAAAATTGAGTTTGAGGGGTATCAAAATCCCTGTGAAGTTAGAGTGTGTCGTAGCAACTTTGATCATAGTTCTAGAGGTACTGAATGCTTATCTCTTCTGTTTATATATGTTGTGGTTATGTTATGCAGGGAGCGATAATGGGGCCGCTGATAACTACTGTTGTGATTGGAATCAAAGATTTGTATGTTGAGTTTGTACTCGAAGCACAGAAGGAATAAATAGAGCGAGCTCGCGTGTCATGTACCTGTTGGAAACCTCTCGTAGCCATGGATGTAATGCTGCAACTTAGCTTGATCGCGAAGTGTTATAGTAGCAAATGAATCCTTTTCGTGGATCAATGGTTGGCTTTGTATCTCCCTGTGCTCTCTACAAGTTGGCTCGATGTTTATGTACGTCTCCATACTCTGTCAGTTCATCTTCATTGCAAATTGATCGGAAACAGACTCTCTACTTCATATGAGGTAGTGGTATGGGCTGCGTACACTTTACCCTCCCCAGACCCCACTTTGTGGAAACACACTGGGTATGTTGTTGTTGTTGTTGTCTTCATTGCAACCCCCCTCCCCCTGGGAATACACTGGGTATGTTGTTGTTGTCGTCGTCTTCATTGCAAATTGGCTCGAGGACCTCACCAAAAGCTGCCAATATGTGTGTAAAGTTGTGAGCTCTTTGGTTAACTGTATATTTATGAGTAGTACTGTATCATCTTTCTGAATACTTTTTTGGTTGTGTAGAGTGAGTTATCTACCACCATTTCAAATGTCTTGAGACATTGAGTACACTACCAAATATGTTATGGCCAGAGACGGATCTAAGATTTTAAATTTTTTGATGAAACTGGTAAATTTAGAGACGGGATTTTAAGTTTATAGGTTTTGGATTCTAGGACGAGACCAGTGACGACTGACGAAATTCAGGATAGAATACTACATAAACCTTATTAAATGGACCTCTCAACATAAATATAAAGTTTTGACCAAAGCTATTGAGTTCTACCAAATTCATAACGTGTAAATCTACCCCCAAATATGGAATAGGCATAACACATAAATGTGCCATTTAACTTGGCTTCAACTTTTTTAAAGTTGTACGAGTAGACACATGTGCCTTTAACTTGGCCTCAACTTTTATAAAGTTGTACGAGTAGACACGTCCTGTGTGGCATCCTACGTGGCCAATTCATGTCCTACATGACGGCCTACGTGTTATATGCCACATAGAACGCATGTGTCTACCCGTTCAACTTTACAAAAGTTTAAGTGCCTACTCGTACACATCCTAAGTTGGAGGTCATAGATGTGAATTGAGGCCAGGATAAACGGCAGCATGCTTATGTATTATGCCTATGGAATACATGTAGCAAAACTAAGGTGAATTCAGAACTTTTGGTCCTTCTAATAGGAAGAATGAAAAAGTGTCATTTGGTTTAATAACAGCAAATTCATATCATCAATAAGCAAAACAAAACAGTATCATATTTGTTAACAGGATCATACATACACACTAGAATAAGCAAAGCAAAGCAAAGCAAAACAAAACAGTTCAATTCGCTTCGATCGCGTTGAGGGTACAGCATGAATGGACACACAATATTTGCCAGCTCTTATGAGCATTTTTCGGAGACATGTTTCACTTCATGTATTTCTGAAGAAATTTCCTATGGAAGTCATTACGGATAGTGTCGTTGATGAAGCGCTTAGTTGCCTTCATTTCACCGCGAGCTTGGTTCTTGAAAACCACATCATCATCCCACCTGATAACGACAGAGAAACAACGTATCTGATAAGACACGAAGAATCGGACTTGTAGAATCTTATAAAAGCTAGAGTTTAACGATGATAAAACCTTCGCTTCACGCTGAAAGTTGTTGGCTGATTGTTTAACAGAGGGTTTCCTCTCAATAATTCTGCCTCCTTTGCTTTAAGCTCTTCTTCTTGCTCTTGCCTTTCCTGTCAAAATTACACAATTACGAAGGGATAACAGGTTAGTTAAACTACATTACGCGACTGGTTGGCTTATTACGTGACTGTGAAAATGGTATTTTCTCTTTTAGATCAGATAACGTCATATTTGGATGGCAGCAGGCAAAACTACAGAAATTTCAGGCGAAGACACGTCCAAGAGAGAGCACTCTCGATCCATATGATCTAAACCTCAATAAATGTAGTCTATAGAACGATGAAATTGGTAGCAAAGATTAAAAGTAAATAAACTGTGAGCAGACGCGTCTAGTTGAACTTACTTTACGAAGTTTCTCCTCGGCCTTTTCTTTCTTTATCTGTTCAAGTTCTGCCAAGAGAGCTTCTGTATCATCTTCGTCGTCATCATCGTCATCACTAAACTCAGAAAATAGAAACTAGTAAGTTCCTGAACTCACAATTACTATTAAAGTTTAACAGCACATTCCAGAAAACAAGAGAAGAAACCACATCAAGGAAGCAAAATTCATTTAGTACATGACATATTCTAACAGTTTAGTTATGGTAAAAGAAAGACGTTTATTCAAATGGAAAGGAATCTATCTGTACAAATATAGAGAAGTTACAAACCTCTCATCATCACTCTTAACATCCACATCAGCATCATCAGCATCAGCACTCCGTGGAACAATACGATCTTCAATTTCTCGTTTAGCCCCTGCAACAACGTTGTCAGTTAATAAAGAAAGTTCATGAGAAATTTGTCAGGAATCCAAGACTAATCCAACAAAATAATAACCACTCACCTTCCAATAAGAGTTGACTACCTTTCCTACGATCTCTGTCATCTACAATCAAATAACAATACAAAGTCAGGCATTGAGCGAAGTCATCATACAATTAACAAGTGAGTAGATTCTCTCTGTCTCTCTTCAATTACCATTATAACCCTTATCTTTAGAGAAATGCCTCCGCTCACGGTCCTCCAACTCTTCCCGAAGGTTCCTCTTCTGCAACTCATCCTGGGTGTCTTGTCCGTCCTTTCTGTGCCATACATGACAACAGGAAAAGAGATTAATAATTTGGAATCAGGCTATAAATTAGAAACAACTAATTAAAATTCAGTCGGCTAATCTTAAATGAGAATGCCTTGAAATTATAAATAAACATTTCAATTTCATATTCTAGGAAATTCATCAATCGATGTTGAAGAAATCTGAGTATTGGCCATTCAACTTGGTTCTGACGCACACATCATTTTAGCTTTTAACTTAAATTAGAATGATTAAATTGCTGATGCTTTTCTTATGAAAACTCATGATGCACATGGGTCCTTTTAATACTTTTGACTCATAATGTTTCAACCGACTCAAATGAAAATTATCTTACCATTTTTCTGATACAGGAAGCACATTTAAGAACGTTAGTAATAGTTTTAACATGTATACACAAATCTTTCTTACTCTCAGAGGTTGGTTGAGCAATTCTTTTCTGATGACCAAGAAATCGGTAGGATCAACCGGAGTCTTCAATGGTAACACCCCTCTACTTTATACCAGGCTCGGTTTGCATGACGCAAGGCTCAACCTTTGCCACGTGAAACTGAGCCTTTGGGGCAAAGTTGGTAGAGCTACTTTACCAGTCTCCAAATAGGTAACTACCTCAACTTCAAAGTGACTAGTGTTGTTAAAGGCACGCTTAAGTCTTGAAGCCCACGTGATGTGCTTTGTCTTGCTTAAAGTGGCACTTTAGTATAGGCGTCAAGATGCTAAAGCGTGTGCACTTTGCTAATTGTTTGTGCTTTTTTAAGAAGGAAAAAAAAATGCCCAAACAATTAGCAAGGTGCACACGCTTTAGCACCTTGCTAATTGTTTGTGCTTATGATTACATTTTCTTGCATTGCATTTCTATATCTTTTCTCTACTTCATTGGCGTTTTTCTTCGCTAAGCTTTAATTAACCTTTGACCTTAAATCTCCAACAAAGTTGGTATCTTTTGCACTTTTTGCTTTTGACTACTAGAATAAAAAGTGGAGACGGTAGGAAATATCCCGCTCAACTGCCAACTAAAGGAAATCTACTTCTAAAAAACGTAGAGACCATAGTTGACAGCTAGTATTTGACTCGACAACCACCTTCCTGTAGCGATTAGTGCATTTTACTGTCAACAATTGCAGAACATAAAATGCAATGCATACGCGCACACACTCTCTTACTAGCTCGGCAATGGAGCTTAGATATCTATACTGAAATAGGTTGTCTGAGACATGAAAATCCGTAGACTGCACTTGAACTATGGATACATCCATGACCGGTAAGGTAGAAAAGACTCCCAACTGTCCAACCCACTTTAGTCAGGTGGTCATAACTAATTTATTTTGTTAGGGCTTGGATAAAATATATGTAACATAGAATTAGAGATTAAAGTTATGTCACTTTGCCTCTCAATAACACACTGACAAAGCTAAGCCTTAGCCCTGAATATTATGTTATTGCTAATAATTTTAGAATCAGGCTATGGAACATGTTAAACAAAATAAGCTAGATAGATAACTCTGTTAAAATAAAATCATAGAGTTATCCCTGTAACTCAGTAGGAACAAGTTATTATCATATTCAATAGTTCTATCGCCTAACGTCCCCAAATCATACTCAATGACATGGCTTTTTCAAATTGAAATTGAAATTGAAAAAAAAAATGAAAATTAATACTCGATGACATGACTTCCGAAAACTATATTACTAATACAGAGAACTCGCACAAGCCCATATCTCCTATACTTGGTAATACAACACCTAGGATAAAAACTTCTCCACACACATGGAAAATATAAGCAAAAAAGCTCCTTAAAAGTAAACAAACGTGAAACTTAAAGAGACAGGATTACTAACCTGGGCTTTAATGTTGTGTGAGCTGCAATATCTCTTGAAGAGTATTTTTGAGATGGACCAAATATCCGAGTTCCACCTTGTTCATTGCCACCTTTAGCAGGTGCCCACGTAGGTCTAGCTGCCGTCGTCATATCTTCTAGCTCTCAAGACAAAATCTGTCCAAAACAATGTAAGTTTTACTCAGAAACCGAAATTGGAATGAAATGGGCCCAGATAATGCCAAACAGATACGGATGATTCATAGGGCTGACTGCTGATCCAATTAGTGTGGGACTAACCCATTGTTGACAATAATAATAGTAAATATTATTTTCTATGAACAACAATAGTAATTAAAACAAAAAACTCATCAACTGAAATAGGAACAAAATGGGGTCAAATAGCACATGTTGCAGAGTATTCATATACACAACCCCAACTAATTTAAGGTGGAGGTGATGATGAAGCTCAAACCCCAAGCTGGAGCGGAAGTGAGTTAAACTGGAACGGTAGGATTCTCAATGTTGATCCTAAACAGTTTGGATTGGCGTAGCATTGATGATGATAAAATCATAATAATAACAAAGACAACAAGAATACTAATAAATTCAGAAATCTGAATCAAAGTCTTCCTTCTTTAGTGCAGGCAGCTCAATATCGGTGATAGAGCGAAAACAAACATAAAACGAAAGAAACCAACATAGAAATCTGAACATTAAGCTATGGTAAAAGCAGAAAAACAGTACCATATAAACACACAAACACACATGTGCTGAAATAGGAACAAAATGGGGTTGAATAGCACGGATTTGTTGCAGAGTATTCATATTGACAACCCCAACTATTTTAGGATTGAGGTGATGAAGCTGATGATGATGAAACTCAAAAGCCAAGCTGGAATGAAAATGGGTAAAAGGTGGAATGGTAGGATTCTCAAGATTGATGCTAAACAGTTTTTGATTGATAGCATTGATGATGATAAGCAGAAATCCAAAGACAAAAATCTTGGTAATATTCTGAACCATTCATGAACATCACAGCAAAAATGATTAAAACATCTATAGCTCCTATGTAAATAAGTAGCTACGCAGCAGCTACAAAATTCGCTTGAACGAAAGGAGAAAAAAAGAGAAGATAGAATCCAATTCTTTTAGACACTTTATCTAAGAAACTCTACCCATCTAGAACATAGATGGGGTATATCTCACCAAATTGGATAAAGCTAATAGCAAAGACAACGGAAACACTAATAAATTCAGAAACTTGAATCAAAATCTTCTTTCTTAAGTGCAAGCAGCTCATTATGAGTGGTAGAGAGAAAATAAACATGAAACAAAGGAAACCACCATAGATATCAATATATTAAGTTAAAGTAGAAGAGGAAAAAAGTTCGCTATAAACACACGAACATGTACTGAAATAGGAACGAAATGGGGTCGAATAGCCCAGATTTGTTATGTTATTCATATAGATAACCCCGACTAATTTAGGATTGAAGTGATGAAGATGAAGATGAAGAAACTCAAAACCCAAACTGGAATGACAATAGGTACAAGTAAAAAGTATGATTCATATCATCAGTTTGGATCGAGGTAGAGTTGATTATCACCATCACAATAATAACAAAGACAATAAGAATACTAATAAACTCAGAAACCTGAGTCAAAATCTCCTCTCTTTAGTGCAGGCAGCTCAATATTGGTTGTAGATCGAAAATAAACATGAAACCAAGGAAACCACCATAGGAATCTATAGATTAAGTTATGGTAAAAGAAAAAATAAAGTACTTAACATATAAACACACAATCATGTACTAAAGTAGGAACTAAATAAGGTCGAATAGCCCAGATTTGTAACAGAGTATTCACAAAGACAACCCCCAATTTAGAATTGAAGTGATGAGATGAAGGAAAAACTCAAAGCCCAAACTGGAATGACAATAAGTATGAGTAAAACAGTACGATTCACATTACTTATCCTAAACAGTTCCAAATTGAGGTTGAGTTATTGATCATCATTACAATTATAACAATATTCAATGAAGTGGGTTAAGCATCATGACGTTAAAATCCCAACCAGGACACAACACTGGGTGATTTCTTCCCATCTGTTCAAGCCTTGGTGGACAGAGCAAGATGGCACCTATTGCTAGTATTAGGTGACAAGTATCCTGTGTACTAGTTGAGGTGCGCTTAAGCTTACCCGAACACCACGATTATTTAAAATAATAATAACAATATTCAATGAAGTGGGTTAAGCATCATGACCTCATAGGTTCAAATCCCAACAGAGACAAAACACTAGGTGATTTCTTCCTATATGTTCTAGCCTTGGAGGACATAGTTCAATAGTTCATAGCACCTATTACTACCGATGGAGTGTGTCAGCTATCCCGTAAAACTAGTCAAGGTGCATGTGAGCTTGTCTGACCACCACGATTATTAAAAATAAAAATAATAACAATTTTCAATGAAGTGTATTGAGCACCATGAGGTCTAAGGTTCAAATCCAAACACCAGGTTATTTCCTCCCCGCAGTTCTAACCTTGGTAGACAGATAGTTCATAGTATTACTCCGTGGGTGTCTTGTTTCTTTAATTATCCAGTGGTGTATTACCCCATTTTGTCGTTTGTTTTTATGTTTTTTGCTGGTTATACTGTTATTTGTCCTGAGCCGGGGGTCTATCGGAAACAGACTCTCTACTTCATTTGAGGATGGAATCCCCCGAGAAGAGTTAGAATGGCATTTCCCTCCCCTTGGGCGGTACCAAATAAATGACTACTTGAGTCGGGGTTTTTTTTTTTTTTTTATAACCGTGGTGTCAAGGCCAGCTTACGCGCACCTCGACTAAATCCACGGGATACCTGTCACCTCCCACCAGCAACAAGTACCAGGTAACTCTGTCCACCAAGGCTAGAACAGATGGGAAGAAAACACCTAGCGTTTGTCTCTACTAGGAATTGAACTTGAGACCTCATGGTGCTCATCTCAACTTCATTGAACCACTAGGCCACACCCTTGGGTGCATACTTGAGTCAGGATTTTGAGCATAAAGATTCCATTGACCCCTAAAAAGTGGGCCTAACCCTTGGGGATGCGGTAATACATCTAAGAAATTATTCTAGTGTTATTTGTCCTGAGCCTGGGGTCTACCGGAAACAGCCTCCCTACTTCGCAGTGGTGTGGACTGCATATACTTAACCCTCCCCAGACCCTACTTTGTGGGAATATACTTTGATATCTTGTTGTTGTTGTATGGACTGCGTACACTTTACCCACCCAAACCCCACTTTGTGGGAATACACTAGTTGTTGTTGTTGTGGTTCTAACCTTGGTAGACAGAGTTACATGTAACTAATCAATACCCATGCAATCTCCCCCGAACACCACGATTATCCAACAAATAACAACAATAACAATACTAATAAACTAACTCAGCTCAATATCTATGGTCGAAACGAAATACAAACATGAAAACAAAAGTAAACCACCATACCATTAAGCTAATACAATACAATAAACACACAAAACACGCACTAAAAACCACTATCATTGCAGCAAATTGGAAACCCCTATGAACCCTAAAATTGTAATTAAAATACAAAAAAAAAAGAAAAAAAAAATACCTAAGGAGGAGCGGTAGTAGAATCGGAGAATTTGGGATTTTGAACCCGAAATTGAAAGAGGGGTATAAAAAGGATTTTTCGGATCCTTTTATTTACGTATTTGCCATTGTCATATTGGGCTTGTGAATAATGAATGGGTTGGGCTTCTTTTCTTTTCTCTTTTCTACTACTATACATATATATATATATAGAGAGAGAGAGAGAGAGAAAAGAAAGGCGAAGCAAGGACGAACAAGGATAAATTGGTCATTTTGCTGCACCGAGACTCCAGAATAATCCATTTCTTGACGACGCTTCTCATCCATTTGATCAATGGCGTGTTGTTCAAAAACCCTCCATCTCTCCTATCTGACCATTGCTTCTCATACCGATGACTTGACTTTTGTTCATTGTTTATGTTTTCAGAATGGTATCTAGATGACAAATTTTGAAATACAGAGGAGTCACGTTACACAAATGTGGATGATAGGAAGCTCGGATGGGGTATTTCTTCGGAAGAAGTGAGTAACAGCTCATCTATATTATCGGTAATATAGATGTTTATAAAGTAGAAGGGAATATTGTCTTATTGGATCATTCCTTGCAACAGGTACACTCTGTTACTTTAGCTGTAATCTGGTTAGGATCTCAGTCAGTAGCCCGATCATTTTTATCTATGATTAGCTGCTACATTCAGTTTCTGTTCTCCGATTTATTTAATTTTCATTAAATTAATCTATTGGTTTAGAGCAGCAAACTATAAACTAATGTTGAGGTTGGTCAAACAGTGGCACATTGTTGCAGAGAGGTTAACATATTTAGAACCAGTTTCCTTGAAAGATGATACCTTGAGATAAAACACAGAATAGTGCAATGTTCAAGCTATTGTTATCTGTACATGTCATACTTGATCTGTATAAATTTCTTTTTGATATTGTGGTTGTTCATATTTTTAGGCTATGGTGGCTCATAGTCGCAGCAAGCGATTACGATGAGTTCCACAAAACAGTGAAGCGCCACATGCTGACCATTGTTCCAGAACCAACTGGTCAGGTTTCTCATTTAGAGTTTTTAATATACTTTCTCATTCTCTTTTTAGCATTTTGTTGTTATTTTGAGTTTTTCACACTTCTACAATAGTGCCTTTATTGTTTGTAGAAAAATTGCTCATGTAATGTCTGAAATCAAAGTTGGCCTTTTGAATTTGCCTCAACGGATAGGGTTTGGGAATGACTAGCTTATCAAGATTATATCAGACATTTTTACTACTGTGCAATGCAAGTAATTCATATTGGTCAGTCAACTAATTGATTATATAGTAATGTTTCTAATTTAAGTTTTTCTTCATGAAGAGCAGGGGCGAAATCAGGATTCTTGCCTTATGGCTTTTAAATCACAACTCTTTGATTTTTGGGTTGGAAATAGTTTATTTATACATATCGCGCCTTGAAAACAACCTTGTAAGGCTGAACACGATTCTAGCCTAAATTATTGGTTTCTATTGAACCTGTAAAAGATAAGCTTTTTTTGGAAGATGCTTCCGAGTATGTCTTTAGAATCCTGAAATTCTGAATATTGTTTTACTTGTTCTATTGCTGAAGATAACTCTTATTATTTTTTTCCCTTGTTTAGTCATCTGGTATTCATAAAAGTAATGACAGATATTTAATGGTCCTTATGTTATCAAAACAGGTCATCTATTTGGATAGTCCTTGTAGGTTATCTCTTGCATTGTGTCCTCTTTTATATGCTCAGTAAAGCTCTTATAAGGATATCTTTAGTTCGGGAACCATTGCAGTTAATACCATATATTTCTTCAGGCTCCTCACGATGCTTTGTTGCAAACTTAACTGCGAAATCTTTGAGATGGTCTGAGAATACACCTGTTTTGGATTGTGACAGCAGCTTCATTACACCTCTTCCCGAGCTTGTATCCTTTGAAGCACTTCAGCCCCTCTCTCTCTCTCTCTATATATATATATATATATATAAGTATTCGGTCTCCAAGTATATCTATGAATTATGCATAAATGTCATTTGTATCCAAGACATTTGACAGTTTCTGAATGGATTGGTAGCATGTCTCTGTTATAGGTCTAACTTGTCTTTATAGATAACTATATATTGGAACTCTAGGTTTGGAACAGGATAATTGTCATCTGCTTGTTTAGCTTCAGCAATACTTGCGTTCTGAAGTCCGCTGAGATTTGTTTGTTATTTATGAACATGTAATTACTGCTCATTCAAGACTGAACGTTGTGCCAACTCCTGAAACAACTTGCAGTGAATTGAAATGGCCCGTTGGACTGAATTATTAGTAGCAAGAAACATATTTTCTCCATTCTTGTTTCTATGTTGAACAAAAGAGAGAAAAGATCCTTGTGTCCCAAACATTGCACAGTGCACACATTGGATCTGTACCAATGGGTATTTCACTAAATGGTGCAAGATGTAGTATGCATATGTAGTTAGTTATGAACGAATTCCTTAACAGGTTTTGTATGTCTGGAACATAAACCTTTGCATGAGCTGCTGTTAGCACGTTAGATTTGGTTGAGTAAAGAGATGATGTATGGAAATCATGGCATGGTCTACTTGGATAATTTAATTGCCTTCTTGTTTTACTTTTGACAATCCCCACAAATTATTCAACTTATTATGTCTATGTTATTTGGAAATGGTATTACATTTGCTTGCATGACTCTTGTTTGTCTAACTTCATGCGTAAGTTTTTTTTGGCTACTGTTTTCTATATTGATTTCAATTTTGATGGTTTGTATCTTAATTTTAATGGCACAAAAAGGCCACGATGTATACTGTGATTTACCACAAAATTAGTTCCTAACTTATCTAGTAACATAAATATACACTTTAACGTATCATATTTACACAAATTTCCACCCTTATAAAGTAATTACAAAAATCTCAACTAATTATGAATCGGGAGCTAATTGTGTATCTTTAAAAAGGAAAAAAATATGTCTTCGTTGGATGTATTATGTATCTCGATAGACCCAAAATTGAAGAAAAAAATATCGGAAGCTAATTATGTATTTTTATTGAATGTATCGGGAGCTAATTATGTATTTCGAACGATTCAGAATAGGAAAAAATGTATAGAGAGCTAATTGTGTATCTTTTAAAAGGAAAAATGTATCTTTGTTGGATACATTATGTATCTCGATAGATCCAAAATTAAAAAAAAATAAAAAAATATCGAGAGCTAATTATGTATCTCAAAAGATTCAGAATCGTAAAAAATGTATCGAGAGTTAATTGTGTATCTTTAAAAAGGAAAAATGTATCTTTGTTGGATGTATTATATATCTCGATAGATCCAAAATTAAAAAATCAAAAGTTAATTATGTATCTTTGTTGAATGTATCCGGAGCTAATTATGTATCTCGACAGATCTGAAATTGAAAAAATACATCGGGAGCTAATTGTGTATCTTTAAAAAGGACAAAATATATCTTCGTTGGATGTATTATGTATCTCGATAGATCCAAAATCAAAAAAGTTATATCAAGAACTAATTATGTATCCTTATAAAGGAAAAAATATATATTCGTTGGATGCATTAGGAGTTAATTATATATCTCGCCAGAACAAAATCGAAATTTTCAATAATTATGTAAAATATAAGGATTTTCTATAATTAAACTTCAAACTATCGAGATTTTTGTTGTTTGCCTTTGTAAAAATAGTCAAAATACATGTGATCTGATCCAAATACAGCGACTAAGAACTAATCCATGATGCGACCTTATCACGACTGGAATGGTAAAAACTTCTACTACTCATACTAATGAAACATGACGTGTATCCAGCAAACACAGTCAAAATGCACGCGATTTGATTTAAATACAATGGATTAAAAACTAATCCATAGTGCAACCTTATCATGATCGGTTTGGTAGAAACATCTTTCAATTCGTACAAATTATGAAACATGACATGTATCTCGTCAAATAATTAAAAAAGTCAAAATCTGATCCAAACACCATGTCAGTAAAAAAAAGGTTCAAGTAAGTAAATCCGTAGATAGAATTCATTTTGTTATTATTTTTTCATAATCAGCGGATTGATTCTCATATTAATGGAACATGACGCGTATCTATCCAATTTATTGTAGAATTTTTCGTGATTGTAAAATAATCAAAATGCACGCGATTTGATCCAAATACAACGGACTAAAAACTAATCGATGGTGCGACCTTATCACGACCGGATTGGCAAAAACATCTGCTAGTCATGCTAATTATGAAAGATGCCATATATCTCGTCAAATAGTCAGAAAAACTCGCAATTTGATTCAAACACTATGTCACTCAAAAACAAATTAAAGTAGGTAAATCCCTACATCAAATTTATTTTATTATTTTTTCACAATTAGTGGATCGAAAACTCCGTCTATCTAGTAAAATTGTCAAAACACATCCGATCTGATTCAATTACAGCAGATAAAGAACTAATCCATGGTGCGGCCTTATCACGACTGTGTTGGTAAAAACATGTACTCCTCATACTAATGAAACGCGACGCGAAAAAAAATCACAATTTGATCCAAACACCACGTCATTAAACAACAAATTAAAGTAGGTAAATCCCTACATAAAATTTATTTTATTAACATTTTTCCACAATTAGTGGATCGAAAACTTCGTGTATCTAGTAAAATAGTCAAAATACATGCTATCTGATCCAATTACAACAAATTAAGAACTACCGACTTAGTTGGTAAAAACATCTACTCCACATTCTAATGAAACGTGACGTGCATCCAGCAAAACAGTAAAAAAAAGCTCGCAATTTGATCCAAACACCACGTCATTAAACAACAAATTAAAGTAGGTAAATCCCTATATAAAATTTATTTTATTATCATTTCTTCACAATTAGTGGATTGAAAACTCCGTGTATCTTGTAAAATAGTTAAAATACACGCGATCTGATCCAATTACAGCAGATTAAGAACCAACGACCAAGTTGGTAAAAACATCTATTCCACATACTAATGAACACGACGTGTATCCAGCAAACCAGTTAGAAAAACTCGCAATCCCAAACACCACATCATTAAACACTAAATTAAAGCAAGTAAATCCCAATATAAAATTCATTTCTTTAATTATTTTTCCACATCTAATGGATTGATATCTAACTTTAAAATAAAATAATCTTTTCTTTTTTTTTCCACAATGAGCTACTACTATACAAGTGATACATATTTGACCCCACTGATTTAATTTCATTCAGTAATACAAATACTGTGTACTTGTTATAAAAAGTTAAAGATTGCCATCTGATTAAATTACAGCAGATTAAGAACCAACGACCGAGTTGGTAAAAATATCTACTCCACATACTAATGAACAGGACGTGTATCGAGCAAATCAGTCAGAAAAACTCGCAATTTGATCCAAACATCACGTCATTAAACACCAAATCAAAGCAAGTAAATCCCAACATAAAATTCATTTCTTCAATTATTTTTTCACAATAAATGGATTTATATTTAACATTAAAATAAAATATATATTTTTTCCACAATGAGCTACTACTATACAAGTGATACACATTTGACCTCATTGATTTAATTTCATTCAATAATAAAAATACTGTGTACTACAGAGGTCGAGGGTTCGACCCTGGGTATGGACAAACACTCTGTTGGGAGCTCTCCCCCCAAATGGGGCCAACGCGGGGCAAATCCGGATATAGTCGAACTTCTAAAAAGCGGGTACCGAACACCGGGTGGTTTAAACTAAAAAAAAAAATATTGTGTACTTGTTACAAAAAGTTAAGACTGCGATCTGATCCAATTACAACTGATTAAGAACCAACGACCGAGTTGGTAAAAACATCTATTCCACACACTAATGAACACAACGTGTATCCAACAAAACAACTAGAAAAACTCACAATCTGATCCAAACACCACGTTATTAAACATCAAATCAAAGCAGGTAAATCCCAGTATAAAATTCATTTCTTTAATTATTTTTTCACATTTAATGGATTGATATCTAACTTTAAAATAAAATATTTTTTTTTTTTCCACAATGAGCTACTACTATACAAGTGATACATATTTGACCCCATTGATTTAATTTCATTCAATAATACAAATACTGACAAAAAGTTAAGGATTATAATCTGATTCAATTACAGCAGATTAAGAACCAACGATCGAGTTGGTAAAAATATCTATTCCACATACTAATGAACACGACGTGTATCCAGCAAAACAACTAGAAAAACTGGCAATCTGATCCAAACACCACGTTATTAAACATCAAATCAAAGCAGGTAAATCCCAGTATAAAATTCATTTCTTTAATTATTTTTCCACATTTAATGGATTGATATCTAACTTTAAAATAAAATATATATTTTTTTTCCACAATGAGCTACTACTATACAAGTGATACATATTTGACCCCATTGATTTAATTTCATTCAATAATACAAATACTGTCAAAAAGTTAAAGATTATAATCTGATTCAATTACAGCAGATTAAGAACCAACGATCGAGTTGGTAAAAATATCTATTCCACATACTAATGAACACGACGTGTATCCAGCAAAACAACTAGAAAAACTAGCAATCTGATCCAAACACCACGTTATTAAACATCAAATCAAAGCAGGTAAATCCCAGTATAAAATTCATTTCTTTAATTATTTTTCCACATTTAATGGATTGATATCTAACTTTAAAATAAAATATATATTTTTTTTCCACAATGAGCTACTACTATACAAGTGATACATATTTGACCCCATTGATTTAATTTCATTCAATAATACAAATACTGTCAAAAAGTTAAAGATTATAATCTGATTCAATTACAGCAGATTAAGAACCAACGATCGAGTTGGTAAAAATATCTATTCCACATACTAATGAACACGACGTGTATCCAGCAAAACAACTAGAAAAACTGGCAATCTGATCCAAACACCACGTTATTAAACATCAAATCAAAGCAGGTAAATCCCAGTATAAAATTCATTTCTTTAATTATTTTTCCACATTTAATGGATTGATATCTAACTTTAAAATAAAAAATATATATTTTTTTCCACAATGAGCTACTACTATACAAGTGATACATATTTGACCCCATTGATTTAATTTCATTCAATAATATAAATACTGTCAAAAAGTTAAAGATTATAATCTGATTCAATTACAGCAGATTAAGAACCAACGATCGAGTTGGTAAAAATATCTATTCCACATACTAATGAACACGACGTGTATCCAGTAAAACAGCTAGAAAAACTCGCAACCTGATCCAAACACCACGCCATTAAAATACCAAATCAAAGCAAGTAAATCCCAACATAAAATTCATTTGTTTAATTATTTTTCCACAATAAATGGATTGATATCTAACTTTAAAATAAAATAATCTTTTCTTTTTTTTTCCACAATGAGCTACTACTATACAAGTGATACATATTTGACCCATTGATTTGATTTCATTGTATAATAACACAAATACTATGTACTTGCTGCAAAAAGTTAGGATCCTTCCCGTTAATTACAAGCTTTCTTACCAACTTTTCAACCAAATACAACACTATTTGCTTCCTATAAATGAACAACAATTCTCCACTTTGTTTGAAATTAAAGAAAACAACAATTTTTTATGTGAAAAAATGAGTGATAAACTGAAGCCAAGGTTCTTGGAGATTTACAAAGAGCTGAAATCTGAGCTTCTTGATGATAAAGCTTTTGAGTTTACTGATGGGGCTCTTAAATGGGTTGATAAGGTAATCTTTTTTTTTTATTTTTATTTTTTCATTTTGAGTATTTGGTTTTTGAATTGACCATGATAGAAAAGATGGGTCATGCAAGATTCATGTAAAAGATTAGAATTTTATGGTTTTTTTTTTATAACTGTGGTGTCTGGGACAGCTTGCACACACCTCGACTAATTCTAGGGGATTAGAAGTGATATGAAAGTTTTGGGATTCAAGAATCTTGATTGATTGAGCTGATTAAGTGCATTTTGAGTATTTGTTTTTTGAATTGACCATGATAGAAAAATGGGTCATGGATGGAAGATTCATGTAAAAGATTAGAACTTTATGTTTTTGTTTGATAACTGTAGTGTCTAGGACGACTTATGCTCACCTCGACTAATTCCAGGGGATTAGAAGTGATATGAAAGTTTTGGGATTCAAGAATCTTGATTGATTGAGCTGATTAAGTGCATTTTGAGTATTTGTTTTTTGAATTGACCATGATAGAAAAATGGGTCATGGATGGAAGATTCATGTAAAAGATTAGAACTTTATGTTTTTGTTTGATAACTGTAGTGTCTAGGACGACTTGTGCTCACCTCGACTAATTCCAGGGGATTAGAAGTGATATGAAAGTTTTGGGATTCAAGAATCTTGATTGATTGAGCTGTTTAAGTGCATTTTGAGTATTTGGTTTTTGAATTGACCATGATAGAAACAATGGGTCATGCAGGATTCATGTAAAAGATTAGAATTTTATGTTATTTTTGGTATGATAACTGTGGTGTCTGAACCAGCTTGCGTTCACCTCGACTAATTATTAAAAGTGATATGAAAGATTCATAATCATAAAGTTTTGGGATTCAAGAATCTTGATTGATTGAGTTGTTTAAGTGCATTTTGAGTATTTGTTTTTTGAATTGACCATGATAGAAAAATGGGTCATGGATGGAAGATTCATGTAAAAGATTAGAACTTTATGTTTTTGTTTGATAACTGTAGTGTCTAGGACGACTTATGCTCACCTCGACTAATTCCAGGGGATTAGAAGTGATATGAAAGTTTTGGGATTCAAGAATCTTGATTGATTGAGCTGATTAAGTGCATTTTGAGTATTTGTTTTTTGAATTGACCATGATAGAAAAATGGGTCATGGATGGAAGATTCATGTAAAAGATTAGAACTTTATGTTTTTGTTTGATAACTGTAGTGTCTAGGACGACTTGTGCTCACCTCGACTAATTCCAGGGGATTAGAAGTGATATGAAAGTTTTGGGATTCAAGAATCTTGATTGATTGAGCTGTTTAAGTGCATTTTGAGTATTTGGTTTTTGAATTGACCATGATAGAAACAATGGGTCATGCAGGATTCATGTAAAAGATTAGAATTTTATGTTATTTTTGGTATGATAACTGTGGTGTCTGAACCAGCTTGCGTTCACCTCGACTAATTATTAAAAGTGATATGAAAGATTCATAATCATAAAGTTTTGGGATTCAAGAATCTTGATTGATTGAGTTGTTTAAGTGCATTTTGAGTATTTGTTTTTTGAATTGACCATGATAGAAAAATGGGTCATGGATGGAAGATTCATGTAAAAGATTAGAACTTTATGTTTTTGTTTGATAACTGTAGTGTCTAGGACGACTTATGCTCACCTCGACTAATTCCAGGGGATTAGAAGTGATATGAAAGTTTTGGGATTCAAGAATCTTGATTGATTGAGCTGATTAAGTGCATTTTGAGTATTTGTTTTTTGAATTGACCATGATAGAAAAATGGGTCATGGATGGAAGATTCATGTAAAAGATTAGAACTTTATGTTTTTGTTTGATAACTGTAGTGTCTAGGACGACTTGTGCTCACCTCGACTAATTCCAGGGGATTAGAAGTGATATGAAAGTTTTGGGATTCAAGAATCTTGATTGATTGAGCTGTTTAAGTGCATTTTGAGTATTTGGTTTTTGAATTGACCATGATAGAAACAATGGGTCATGCAGGATTCATGTAAAAGATTAGAATTTTATGTTATTTTTGGTATGATAACTGTGGTGTCTGAACCAGCTTGCGTTCACCTCGACTAATTATTAAAAGTGATATGAAAGATTCATAATCATAAAGTTTTGGGATTCAAGAATCTTGATTGATTGAGTTGTTTAAGTGCATTTTGAGTATTTGTTTTTTGAATTGACCATGATAGAAAAATGGGTCATGGATGGAAGATTCATGTAAAAGATTAGAACTTTATGTTTTTGTTTGATAACTGTAGTGTCTAGGACGACTTATGCTCACCTCGACTAATTCCAGGGGATTAGAAGTGATATGAAAGTTTTGGGATTCAAGAATCTTGATTGATTGAGCTGATTAAGTGCATTTTGAGTATTTGTTTTTTGAATTGACCATGATAGAAAAATGGGTCATGGATGGAAGATTCATGTAAAAGATTAGAACTTTATGTTTTTGTTTGATAACTGTAGTGTCTAGGACGACTTGTGCTCACCTCGACTAATTCCAGGGGATTAGAAGTGATATGAAAGTTTTGGGATTCAAGAATCTTGATTGATTGAGCTGTTTAAGTGCATTTTGAGTATTTGGTTTTTGAATTGACCATGATAGAAACAATGGGTCATGCAGGATTCATGTAAAAGATTAGAATTTTATGTTATTTTTGGTATGATAACTGTGGTGTCTGAACCAGCTTGCGTTCACCTCGACTAATTATTAAAAGTGATATGAAAGATTCATAATCATAAAGTTTTGGGATTCAAGAATCTTGATTGATTGAGTTGTTTAAGTGCATTTTGAGTATTTGGTTTTCGAATTGACCACGATAGACAAAATGGTGTCATGCAAGATTCATGTAAAAGATTGGAATTTTATGTTGTTTTTGTTTTGATAATTGTGGTGTCTGGGTCAGCTTGCACTCACCTCGACTAATTCTGGGTGATTAGAAGTGATATGAAAGTTTTGGGATTCAAGAATCTTGATTGATTGAGCTGTTTAAGTGCATTTTGAGTACTTAGTTTTTGAATTGACCGTGATAGAAAAAATGGGTCATGCAAGATTCATGTAAAAGATTAGAATTTTATGTTATTTTTGGTGTCTGAACCAACTTGCGTTCACCTCGACTAATTATTAAAAGTGATATGAAAGTTTTGGGATTCAAGAATCTTGATTGAATGAGCTGTTTATGTGCATTTTTGATGTGGTTTCTTTATACTGAAATCATGGTTTTGATATGGTTATAACCGTCTTTGGATCTTTATGCAAATAGTGTGGCATACGTAGATTACTATATACTGATTCTACACGGTCATACACGGATTATACATGAGTTATACAAATGTTATATATGTGCTGGTTATTTTTTGTTTAATCAGTAGGTGGATGGCTATATAGGTTATCTCCTGATAAGTCATGCAACCTAAACTAGCTGTTTTTTCAATGTCAGTTCATTACTTTTGATATGACAAACTTTTAACTTCGTTACCTACCGAGTAACTCCGATATGACAAGTTTCTATCTTCATTACAGCCAGAGGCCAGTTTCTGTTCATTTTCACTGTTTATCGAGTTATTGAATATTCCTCATAGCCAGTGTCTTACTTTGTCCTCGTCTTATGCATCTAACATATACTTTTCGTGATTGTTTCAGATGTTGGATTACAATGTACCTGGAGGTTTGAATGAAGTTCTAGTTTTACCTATTCTTAAAGTTTCTACCGCTTTCATATTTTTTCATAGCTACTTTATATACTCTCTGTACAGGAAAGCTGAACCGGGGGCTCTCCGTTATTGATAGCTACATTTTCTTGAAAGAACAGAAAGAACTAACCAGTGCGGAGATCTTTGAAACATCTGCCCTCGGCTGGTGCATTGAATGGGTATGCAACATAAGCACTCTTCAAGCTACACCTGAACCTTTTTCTAGCCCCCGATAAGCATTGTTACTTTCTAAATTCTTCGGAAGGGGAGCCTTGGAGTAACTGGTAAAGTTGTTGCCATGTGACCAGGAGGTCACGGGTTCAAGCCTTGGAAACAGCCTCTTGCAGAAATGCAAGGTAAGGCTGCGTACAATACACCCTTGTGGTGGGACCCTTCCCCGGACCCTGCACATAGCGGGAGCTTTAGTGCACTGGGCTGCCCTTTTACTTTCTAAATTCTTCTGAGTTTACGGTTTGTGGGAATGTATGCTGCAGCTTCAAGCATATTTCCTTGTTCTTGACGATATAATGGATGGCTCTCATACACGCCGAGGTCAAGAATGCTGGTTCAGATTGCCGGAGGTGTGTGCATCAGAAGAGAATACTGTTTTACGTTGTTGAGCTATTATATCTGCTCAGTCATTCGATTTTGGGAGTGACTATCGTTTTAATATTTCTTGTAGGTTGGTATGATAGCTATTAACGATGGCATTCTTCTTCGCAACCACATCCCAAGAATTCTGAAGAAGCACTTTAAAGGAAAACCTTATTATGTTGATCTTCTTGAACTGTTTAATGAGGTATGATTTTTTACGCGCAAGGAGGCCTCTGAATGAAACTTTTTATAACGCTGAGCGTTTTCCTTTTCTCTATCTGGATTTGTCGACATGTTTTCACAGGTGGAATTCCAGACTGCCTCTGGACAAATGATAGATTTGATTACCACACATGCTGGAAAGAATGATTTATCAAAATACTCGTTGACCGTGTAAGGAGACTCAATCGAGATCCAAAAGTTTATGTTTTCAGTTTTACTTGAATTATTTAACTAATTCATGACGCGATTTCATGCAGTCATAAGCAGATCGTCCAGTATAAAACTGCTTATTATTCATTTTATCTCCCGGTGAGTACGATGTCCTTCTCAATTGACTTAACGGCTTGTTAGTCGCTATTCTGTTACAAGAACATCTTCAATATTGTCAGGTGGCATGTGCACTTCTTATGGCAGGAGAGAATCTCGACAATCATACAAATGTCAAGGACATACTTATCGATATGGGAATATATTTCCAAGTTCAGGTGAGAATTATGCTTAACGCTGACGCAACCATTCATGTTCTATCTTCTAATAGATACCATGAGTTCTACGCGCTAGCATTTCCATATCTCACTAACTGATCTTTGCATAACGTATAAACTTTTAAGAGAGGTTTGTGTTTGGTTTTTGTTATCGGAACCTGGAAGACTTAGTTTCATGAATATGGTCGGAGGACATAGTTGAAAACACTAACGCGTTTGGATTAGGTTTTGGGATGTACGTAAATTAGGCTATTAGATCTGAATAAGTCTTTGATTTCATGCTTTTGTAGATAGGAATGAGAGGTTAGCCATCGTGTCATCGTTAGGAAACACCGGCAGATAGTACAACCACCACAACGTACACAGTGTTCTCCGACAAAGTGGGGTCTGGGGAGGGTAGAGTGCATGTAGACCTTTCCCCTACATTTGTTTCCGATAGACTCCCAACTCAAGGAAAAACAGTCCGAATGTGTTGAGATGTCTTATTGACATGCTGAAGACTTGTCGTTATATGGTCAAACAATGAAAAAGTATTGTTTTTAGGGATGTGACTAACAACCATGTGTCATACGAGTTACGCGATAGCCTATCTGAAGATATGCTTTCACGTTACGAATTCTAACTGAAAGCTTTTCGGTACTTTGTAGGATGATTACCTGGACTGCTTTGGTGATCCAAAGGTGCTGGGAAAGGTAGGCTTTGCTGCTTTGATCACATAGCTCTTTTTATCTGAAAACGTTGAGATCGTAAAGGGATCTGTTCCGTCTTACTATCAGATTGGCACGGATATCCAAGATTTCAAGTGCTCGTGGTTGGTCATGAAAGCCCTCGAACTCTGCAACGAGGAGCAAAAGAAAATATTACATGTGAGCTTAAAAAACTTGTCGTCGCTTTTGGTTACATTCTCTACATTTATGTAGCTCGAACACTTCAAAAATATTGTCGGATGTGTGTTGAATCCTCCATTTTGGAGGGTCCGAGCAACATAGCTCCGCAAACAACTAGTACGAGGAAAATGCTAAACGTAATTAACTTTGTTTGCAGGAGAACTATGGAAAATCTGATGATGCTTGCGCCGCGAAAGTTGAAGCGCTTTACGATGATCTCAAACTTAAGGTTACTTCTTTCTCTCCTCTTTGCTAATTTGTCATGAAGTTCTATGGACTGCGACGAGAAGCGTGGTATGGACTGCGTACACTTACTGCTCCCCCGATCCCGCTTGGTGCGAATATATCGCTGTTGTTGTTGACAAGAAGTAACTTGATAGGACCAACCTTTAAAGCGACTTCATCGCACTCCTTTTTAGTACGTTTCAAAAAGAATATTTCTTTCATTTCGTTGACAACTCTTTTAGTCCTACTCACAAAGTGTGTGGGGTCTGAGGAGTACCACTACCTCAGATGAAGCAGAGAGGATGTTTCCGATAGACCCCCGGCTCAAGATTAAAGCACATTTTCGTACATTTTACATATTTTTAGTTTAAGACTATAAGAGTCGATGAAGGGGAGCCTTGGAGTAACTGGTAAAGTTGCTGCCATGTGACCAGGAGGTCACGGGTTCAAGACTTGAAAACAGCCTCTAACAGAAATGCAAGGTAAGGCTGCGTACAATACACCCTTGTGGTGGGGCCCTTTCCCGGATCCTGCGCATAGTGCCTCTAGCAAGTTAAGGCTGCGTACAATATACCCTTATAGTGGGGCCCTTCTCCGGACCCTGCGCATATCACCTCTAGCAGAAATGCAAGGTAAGACTGCGTACAATACACTCTTGTGGTGGGGTCCTTTCTCGGATCCTGCGCATAGTGTGAGCTTTCGGGCTTCCCTTTTAAGACCATAAGAGTCAGAAGTATTTTTTTACCTTCTTAAATTCCGTGCCAAGTCAAACCAGACAAACAAATCGAAACGAAGACATTGACATATTTTTTTTTGGGAAATGTGTAGGATGTGTACAAGGAATATGAGAACAACACACATGCAAAGTTGATCAACTCCATTGAAGCTCAACCAAGCCAAGCAGTGCAAGCAGTTCTAAAGTCATTCTTGGCAAAGATATATATGAGGGACAAGTAGAGAGAGATTCAATATTTAATTTGTGGTGGGGCCCTTTCTCGGACCCTGCGGGTAACAGGAGTTTTAGTGCATCGAGCTGCCCTTTTTTACTATTTAATGTTAACAAGTTGTGTTTTTTTCTTTTTCATTGGTGTTCGGTACCTGCGTGAGGCTCGAACAATCTAAATTTGTGCTTAGAGTTAGAGGCGGATCCAGGATTTGAAAGTGTCGGGGACATTATTATCTTTAATATAGATGTGTTAATTGTTTTTTTCTTCAAATAATAGACATGCCAATTACTTGCTACAAAATTTGACTAAGGCCCCGTTTGGCCATGAGATATGTTCAATTTTTTTTTGGATTTTAAAAAATTTGATTGGGAACAAGTTATTTCAAAATTAATTATTTCGAAATAAATTATTCTAATAATATAAATGATGAAATGAGTAATTTCGAGACTAACTAATAAGGAAAAATAACATAACATGTAGTACTTAACTTATCATATTTACACAAACTCTATCCTTAGAACGTAATTACGAAAATCCCAACTAATTACGTATCTTCATTGGATGTATCGAGAGCTAACTATATATCTCGACAAACTCAAAATCAGAAAAAATGTATCGGAGGCTAATCATGTATCTTTACAAAAGAAAAAAAAATTGTATCTTCATCGAATATATTATATATCTCGACAGATCCAAAATTGAAAAAAAGTGTATCGGAAGCTAATTATATATCTTTAAATAGGAAAAAAAATATATCTTCGTTGAATGTATCATATATCTCGACAGATTCAAAATAAAAAAAAAATATCAAAAGCTAATTATATGTATCAGAAGCTAATTACTGATCTCGACATAACCAATATGAATAATTATACAAAATATTAAAAAAATTTATAACTAAACTTCAAAATATCGAGATTTATGTTGTTTTGCATGTAATTCAATCAAATACGAAATAAAATAATCCTCCATTTTATACGGCGACCATTATACATTTGCTCGAAGATGCTGAAATTGAAGCCATTCATATATTCCCCATCAATTATCCCACATCGCCGACTCGCCGGAGCTCCGATCGCCGTTGACTTTTCGGATTATATTCCAGCGAAATCAGTCAAACAATCTCGCCGTCCGTCAATTCACCGTTCGTTTTCCGTACAAATGGAATCTAACGCCGTTAACGCGCCGTCCACGTCGCCGCCGCCGTCAATTGTGAAGCTGAAAGTGATAGAAGCAACTCCAGAAACTTTTAAAGAGTTTGGTCAGGTAATTGAAGCTCATGTATGATTGCTTATATAGTTTTTAGTTCCTCGATTTCTGTTATTATCTGTTGTTTTATGTACCTCGATTACTGTATTTTTTTAATGGAAAAATAACATAAATATACACCTTAACTTACCATATTTACACAAATTTTCACCTTTATAAAGTAATTACAATCGTTGAATGTAGCCGGGAGCTAATTATGTATCTCAACTGACTCAAAATCTAAAAAAATATATCCGGAGCTAATTATATATCTTTGCAACGGAAAAAATGCTATTTTGAGTGTTTGATCAGGTAATGGAAGCTGTAGTATTGCTCCCGTACTTCTTGTCCTTCGATTTCTGTTAGTATCTGATGTTTCATGTACCTCGATTAGAGTTTGATCAGGTAATGGAAGCTGTAGTATTGCTCCCGTACTTCTTGTCCTTCGATTTCTGTTAGTTTCTGATGTTTCATGTACCTCGATTAGTGTATTTCTGAGAGTTTGGTCAGGTAATTGAAGCCGTTGTAATGCTCCAGTAGTTCTTGTCCTTCGATTTCTGTTAATATCTATAGTTTCCTGTACATCGATTAGCGTATTAGTTTGTTGTAGTTTTCTTTCAATTACCACCTGCTATTTGTTAATTTGTTGTTCCTCGTACTTCTGTTGCTGCTTTTTCGAAACTGGTTTGGACTGTTTTTCTTGAGCAAGAGTGTCTGTCGGAAACAGCCGAGGTAGGGATAAGGTGTGCGTATGCTCTATCCTCCCCAGACCCCTCCTCGTGGGACTAAATTGCGTATGTATGTTGTTGGTGGTGGTCAGGTAATTGAAGCGACCCCGGATGGAGAACCATATGGTCCTAATGATGCTCAGCTTGATTTGAGCAATGGAATTCCTAGGTTTTACGTTATGCAGCTTAAAGGTCGATCCCTCAAATTTTCTAGTATAACTCATCATGCTAATGTGACTCAATGTCTTGGATCTATCGGAGGCGATGTCTGGTATCTCGGAGTTGCTAAACCATCTATTGTGGGGTCTGGCCCTTCCTCGGATCCCGTGCATTGCCCTGATATTGTGCAGGCAAAGTGTGGGCATTTTTATGTGCCTCCTGGTGTTGATGAAGTGCAGGGTTTTAGAATTTCAGGTCCAAAGTTTATAAAGCTGAATGTTGGTACATGGCATGCTGGGCCATTATTTACAGTTGAGAAGATGGATTTCTACAATTTAGAGCTGAGTAATACTAATGTGGTTGATCATACAACTCATTACTTCAACAAGAAGAATGGTGTGACTTTCCTAATGGAAGATTAGGAGGATTCATCGAGCCGAGGGTCGATAGGAAATTGTCCCTTCTCAGACCTCACTTTGTGGTCTTTGTGGTATTACACTGGGATGTTGTTGTTGTATTACCGTTTTTGTTTATACTGAAATCTTTTTTAAATTTTGTATGAATTTCTTTCTCTAATGTTTCGATTTTTATCATTTCGATTCATGTTGTTGAGTCCCGCATGTGATGGGATGAGGACTCGGATTCGGTCTCTAGTCCCGTGTCATCCTCACCTTCTGAGCTAGTTTTTGCCCTAATAACACATCATGCCAATGAGAGCCATTGTCTGGTAAGCCTTACATACATGTCTGTAGATATTGTGCAGTCAAATTGTGGCATTTTTATGTGCTTCCTGTTGTTGGCGAAGAGCGGGCTTTAAGAGGTGTAGTTTTCCTACTAGATGATTAGGAGAGTCATTCGGAAACAACCTCTCTGCTTTCACGAGGTTATGTTGATTTTGATTAGGAAAAATCACAGTAACTCGAGCTTAAAACTCGTGATCATCGAACTGAAGCAACTTCCTTTAATAACCGATAAATCGGAGGCAGATAAACAACTCGGAAAACTGGGGATTCATGCGCTCGCCAATAAACATTCTGCACTTAAATCGAGCAGGAGGAACAAAACTTTAGAACTTACTAAGAAATCAAAACGAGCTTAAAACAGCTACTACTGGATCACATCACTACATCCCTACATATATACAAGATGGTAACTGCTAATTTTGAAACCAAAATTAAAACTAATGTTACAATGAATTATGCTGTGTCAGTTAGTCGGTCTATTCCAGGACGTCTCTGATGTCGCAGCATTTCCATAATAGACCTGCTTCGTGGATTCATCCCAATAAGCCTGGCAAAAAAGAAGAGTGCCATTAGGTAACACCGCCATGGCAGAAAATGTGCCAAGTCTTTGAGAAGCATCATCATCATAGTCGCTTGTCAACTGATATCGTTGGGTTATAGCCTGTGGGACAGGATACTAATTGGAGAGTGGAAGCCACCCCAGCCAGACTGGTAGGCATAAGTAGGATATCGCAACCATTAACCTTAATTTGGGTTGTATTCAAGTGGCGGAGAGCTAAAATGTTGCATTGATCTATTCTCTTCTGCTAGATTGCCAGTTTTTCACCATGGGGCTATCGTGCAAGTTGTGGATGCTCAACAGAAATGATGATCTATTCTCATAACAAGCAAAGTCAAGGGGCATAGTTTAAAGGTATTCGATGTTAATATTTGAAGCTATGTTGGTCGGACTCTTCCAGTAATGGAGTGTCCGAGCAACTTAGATTGAAGTAATTTAATTAGTTTCCCGCCAAACAGTGGCATATCCACAGGGAATGGAGCATTATTGAATGCTTCAGCAGTCTACCATGATTTCTGCACTTACAAAGCTGGTGGCTAATTGGAATTTAAGCAACAGACAAACAAGGAAGATTGATTGAAAGACAGCCAAGCTGCAAGCACAAGTTATATTTTTTTATTAATTTTGAGTTTCCAACTTAAAAGGTTATTTTTGGGAGGTGATTCATGAGTTAAAGCCTTCAACAAAGTCCACTGCCATTTTCTATCATGGTTCGATTTTGCTTTCTGATATACTCAAATCTGAAGTTAGGATAATATTCATTTTAATAGCTCACACAATTAGTCTCACCATCTCAAGTGTGCAAGAAAATGTGGGCTTTTTGGATTAGTGTATCATACACTAAAACAAAAAGAAAACACCTGAGCCAGAAGGATACCTGCCATCCAGATGGAAGACCTTTCGAAATAACATCCAGATCAGGCTGCTCATTTTCCTCAGATGGTTGCTTTTCAGCCTCCCTTGCCTTTTCTGCTCTTTTTCGTTTCACACGCTCTCGCCTGCATATTATCAATTCAGTTGAGACAAATGTAAAGGGATTATAACTATGTTCAATGAATACGAGCACAATTGCATGAGTTAACCTCAGTTCTTTAAGCTAAGTTGCGCGGATTCTTCATTTTTGATGCCGCATCCGTGTCGGATTCTCCAAAAATACAGTACTTTTTGCGAATCTGACACGCAGCCGCTGATATTTTTGAAGAGTCTGAGCAACATAGTCTTTAAGCGTGCATCATATGATTCAAGCAATATATACATGCGGAAATGCACACAGCAACGGAAAGAACTTTTTATTTCAGAAGAAAAAAAAAACTACTCCCCTAAGATCAGCAAGACCAGGGAAGGATCTAAGACAACTCCACTATTTCAAGGATAATTCCTAATAGATACAATACCTGATAGATATTTTATCAGGAAAACATATAACACACAGATACACTGCAGTGAAAACAAAATGATCAGAAGTGATACCAATCACCGCCAAGTGGCTGAAAATTAGCATTATCTTTGGCCTCCCCACTAGCAATTTGCTGAGCACGCCATTCCTACAATCGAAACAAAGTTCAACATTTAACCAACGGTTATATATACCAGATGCTATCTAATCAACTACATATAGCATTAGCAGACCTCTATTTCCCGTTGTCGTTTCCTCTCCAACTTCTCAAGAGCACTTTCACGTTCTTCTTCCTCCTCTGCATGCAGCTCCTCTTTGGCAGCTTTCCACTAATGAAATGAATAAGCATTATGAGAATCATTTAAAAGAAACAATAGCCAAATGTAGGGGTGTGCATCGGTTGGTTCGGTTTGGTTTTACGTGTTATTGGTTCGGTTTATCGGTTTTCGGTTTTTAAATATGTAAAACCAATAACCAAACCAATAAGATATTTTCTTATCGGTTTTTGGTCCGTAACGGTTCGGTTTTCGGTTTAACCAATAAGAAAATACTTATAAAATAGAAATAGTAACAACTAACATAAAAAAATGAAATCTTAATTACCGCCAAAACCTACGCAATGCATTTTAGTTTACAAGAATCTTCAAACTTGAACTAAATGTTAGTTAGGAAAAAAATTGAAGCCTAATTGTTGGAAGCTATAAATGCTTCAAGCTTTTTATTACGATAATAGCCGAACTTTATATTGTGCTTTTGTTGTCCTGAATAGGTTAATACTTTGTGAATCACTGAATTATGAATTTGTAGTGCATATAATCTATATACATACACATATTTATCTATCTCTCTATATATATAGAGATATATATAGAGAGAGAGAGATAAAGAGAGAGAGATTTAAATATATAACATAAATAGGGATAAAACAATAACTTAGTGTATCCTTATTGGGTTATAGGTTTAACTGATAACCCAATAAGCTAAAACCGATACCGAACCGTTTACCCAATAAAATTTTTTATAAAACCAATAAAAAACCGTTAACCCGATAACCCAATAACATTTTTATCGGTTCGGTTTATCGGTCGGTTCGGTTTTTGCACAGCCCTAGCCAAATGTTCTAAACAATCTTCAAGGACCCTTGGAACGGGGGAAGCACCAAGTGAAATCAGTTACCTTGTCTACCAAGCTCGAGACTTTCTTATTAGACCTTAATGTGGACGCCACACCAACAGTCCGCTTTTTACGCAAAACTGAAGAGAAAAAGAACGCAAAATCAGAATGGTCAGCTTCATATCCATTGGAAAAGCACCCTTAGTAAGCATGATAAAGAGCTTCACAGGTTAATGCAGCAGAAAATGCCTCCCGATATTAATGACAATACTAAAAATGCAAGAATTGCAGCTTGCAACCAAGTACAAGCAAATTTTTTATTTCCCAACTTACCTTTTGATTGAACCTTTGAGGGGGCAGTTGAAGCAGTAGCAACAGAGCCAGTGGCAACAGATGTTGAAGACACACCAACACCCTCCACTGCTGATACGGTTCCTGAAGCTAGCAAAGCAGATTGTGTGGCAGGAACATCACAAGACGTCTTTTCATTCTCCAAATTAACAGGTACATCAGCCTCAGATTTTGCTGATAAATCAGATTGTGACCCCTTGTTGACATCAAAGGGCGGAATTGCATCAGGAGCAACATTTTCATGACCTCGTATAACTGGAAGGCCAGAAGACTCTGTAGCACCGACAACAGAGACAGGCTGCAGTGCTCCATCCTGATGGCCATAGTATGCACTAGGGTCGACATGGTTGATCCCCACAGGAGCCACACCATATGTGGTTGGGATTTGATAATATAAAGGGTGATGAGTAACAGCTACCTGACCATCAGAAGTTGCATACAAACTACTAGCAACTTCAGGATTAGTTTGCCCATAGTAATCAAATGTTGAACCTGGATAAGCTAAGTTGTATGGAAAAGGTTGAACTGATTCCATATCTGAAGGAAGAGTATGTGTGTGATCTAGAGGTTCATCAGGTGGCGGTGGAGGAAAAGGTTCATTATCAGGAGGTGGTGGAGGAATCCAATCTTCATCAGGTGGAGGAGGAATGCTAGGTGTTTGTTCCACGATTGAGGACTCCAATTTTGTCTGTTGCGCTGACAGACTTGGTCCGTCCGGTGGGGCATGCAGTGCATCGCACACGGTTAAGCTGCTTGAAGGTTCAGTATCTTCAACTTCCATATCCACATCCATGTCTACTTCTTCAGTCGGATGAAGCACTGTTTGAGGAGTTAAACCTTCATGTCCAGTGATTTCACCTTCCTCACTTGCATCACTGACAGAATGTAGTAGGTCAGTCAAGAAGAGCATCATTATAAGAAGAGAGTTTATTATGTTCTACTGTAAAAATAACCAAGTTAAATCCAACATACCCATTGGAAGGACTACTTGGCCTCTCTCCATTTGCATCGTGGACATGATCACTGCCTCTGTGGGATTCATGACCAGGCTCAACATCATTCTGTTGTGCAGACAAGTATAGCCCAGAAAGTTGATTTATTTCTGAATCTAGAAGTTTTATCTTCCTCTCAGAGTGCACCCAGAAGGGAAGCAATGAAAGCCCATTACAGGCTAAGGACCTAATATCAGCTAGCCTAATCTCAAGTTCCAGTGCATATTTTGAAATTTGATCATGCTGTACGTAAAATTCAGACCTGTTGAAATGGAATAAATCAGTAAAAACAAACAAGTGAAGGAAAAGAAGAAGGGAAGAGGTGGAAAGATCCCCCTGAAAACTTTGCAGACATGCAACAAGAAAAAGAAAGTTAGGAATAAAGATCCAAGGACAAGTACAAAAGAACCTCAGTAGCATACCCCTTCATGGTCTCCAATTGCTCTAGCAAACGTTCACAATGTTTTACCAGGTCGGAAGAGAAGTCTGCCTCAGTTTCATCTTCTGGAACATAATCTGCATCCCCACATTTTATAAAATCTTCACCTGATCCATTCAAATGGCCTGCGGGAGCATGATCTGAGTGCCCTGAAGAAAGAGATCTACTAGGAGAAGACATTTCATTGCGTCGTGAACCAATTTGTTCAGAGCCATTTATTGTGCCACTCTGGTCCTCATCATTGTCTCCCTTTTTATCATGTAAGTTGTCATCTATTGGCTGCTTGTATTCATTGATGTCGCTAGAGCTGAAGCCAGTTTGTCTAGTGTCCATATCCATTTTTGTAGAGGATTCTAAGATCTCAGAGGTGGCTGTGCCCATGAATTCAGTTCCAGCAGCAACTTTCTCTTCTAAACTCGGTTCAGCTGCATGACCAAATATCTGAGGCACTTCCCATGAAGTCTCTCCTGTTACTGTGTTCCAATAATAGTACTGATTACTCTCTTCATGCAACACCATCTTCCATCCTGCACTTGCATCCCCTAGAACCTGTGCATCTGAAGTTGCAGGTGCAGTAATTTGATCCAACACACTAGACTGTGCATGTAAATCAACTGAGACAGAAGCATTGATTTCTTTAGAACTATCTTCTGCAGGTCTATCTGATGGACTTGGTAGATCAGAGCCATTGTCAATAGCTTTCTCTTCAACTTCCATAACAGTAGAACCAATTTCCCCATTAACACAATTTTCCTCGCCGCCAGCTTGCTTTGCCTAAGCAAAATGGACACAAAACAAAACTATTAGATCAACTGCATGAAAGTAACTTCTCCGAGAAGCTGAATAGAAAATGTACGAGTGGAGGCAATGCCAGGCTAAAAAAGAATAGTAACCTAGTCCATAATCCAAAAGAATATAAACATTAGCATAAGAAAAACAACAAACATTCAAAGAAAGAATCTCAAAAAACAGCATAATTTATGTTTCAATAGTGTCAGTAATTGGAACTTTGGAAGGGAAGGTAATCACAAATGTTTAGAAGTGGTATTTGCAGAGTAGTAAGAAGAGCTAAAACCTGGATAACAAAATAACCAGGTGACGCACAGTGTAAATTAGGGGAAGCCTAACTGAGAAACTTCGTAACAAATACACAAACAGAGAACATTTCTTCTAATTTAAGGTTATTAGTCACCTTCATATCACTGTCGAATCAGAATGCAAGCAAAAGTCTACTTTGCCAAAACAATTGGCTCATCAACCAACAAATTATGCGGCCGACAGCAAAGGGCAGCCCGGTGCGCAGGGCCCGAGGAAAGGCGGGACCACAAGGGTCTATTGTGTGGCCGACAGCAAGTGAATAAATTACCTACTGCTCACCTTGTCTTCATGATCAAGAGAAGAATCCTCTGAAGCAACATGTTTAAGTCCTCCAACCGATTCCTCATCCACTTCATCGTCACTATATTGCCCAAGCAGCATAAGAGGATTCTCCGGTTCTTGACCTGAGGATCAAAGCGGAAATGTCAGAGAAGTTCAAGCCAAGTGATAGGAACACCCAATATACATTATTACAAAGCCAGTATACAATTTAGGCAAACAAATATAACAAAATTAGAAAAAGAAGACTGGTGAATTTAACATAGTTGTAGTTCACGGCCACCTGTAGCACAACATCAACTGTCAGAAAGTCATAAAGGTTATAAAGACAGGAACATACGAACCGAGGAGAGGAAATACTCTTCTTGTAATCGGGACGCCTTTGATGCCGCCAAAAAAGGCATGATAGGTAAGACGTAATTCAATAATTGACTGTGGCAGGGGCTGACGGTAACTGATGACCAATTGAAAGTTCCCAATACTACAGCAGGCTACAGTCTGAAAACATAAACTTTTGTGGAACAAACAAGATGTCTTGTACAAAGTAAATCAATAATTTCCACCAACATTATCGGTCACATCATGTCTTCTCTACAAGTCCTTTTGAAGAAAACTGACGGAACCCACCTGAAGATGATGGTGAATTAGGTAACTCGGCATGAATCTTGGATTCTTCTTCCCCTCCAACTTCATCTTGGACAGAGGAGCCACCTAAATCTCCTACAAAGTATTCAAAATTGTTTGAATGTCAACATCCGTAGATAGAAGAGATTTTTAGAGTAACATAAAGTGACCATTCGGTGGTAGAGTAGATGCACATAATTTTCCTTTAAAAGATCATCCATATCATATAAGAAGCACAAAATACAAAAAAAAAAAAAAGAAATCCTCAGAAAACCCTGCAGACATTCAACTTGACACGTGAGACAATTATCATATGAGTTAAGCTTAAGTGGGCACAAGGATGCACACAGGGTTGCTTTTTCCTTTAAAAAAATTGTGAATTTATGGGATGTAACCCAGCACTCGTTTAGAGTTGATTTTGTTAAAGGCTTAATACATATTTGGCTTCTGAAATTTGTCAAGAGTTTTTCATTTACACACTTCAAGTAGAGTTTGTACCTATCGAACACCAGAACTCAAGCTAAATTGTATCTATTGAAAGTGCAATGTTGACATGGCACATTATCTGTCTTAACACTTTCCTTGAGCGCGTAAAATTGTTTTAATTTATAAAGTTTGGGCCCACAACATTGTCAAAGAGGGAAAAAAATTGAAAAAGATAGATCTCTTTTATTTTTCTTCCTTTCTTCTTATCTCGTCTTCTACCTCCATTGATGCTTCCCCTCCCTGTTCCTCTGTTTTCCCTTTCACTTTTTCTAAATCTAGAATCACTATTTTTGGGAGCAGCACCAAAAATTTTAATCACCGAAAAGGTCACTGCACTACTATCTATATCACAACCTCACCATCAACCGAGCTCCAGATACCTTTTCTCCATCCGGCTATGCAACTATTATCGACCAATAAATTTTGAATATAGAGTTCCAAGATTCTTCACAACTTAATAGAGACTCATCATATTAACACTGCACTGTAGAACACGACAAAAACGAGCTTCAAACCAAGTCCTGTAATGGTCATTATTTGGGAAGAAAATGGAACTGGAGGGGAAGAAGTTGTGAAAATAGAAATTGTATTTAACCTTTGGGTCAAAACCTTTATTTATTATGTTATTTGGGGCCAGATGCCATGTGTCTGTATTTCATTTGATGCTTTGTCACATCATCCATCAGTGTAATGCACATACTGTATTTTAAAAAAAAAAAAATATTGTCACCAAAGTATTCAATAGACACACTTTGAACTGTGTTGAAGTGTCTAAAGGAACAAGTTCCAGTTGAAGCATCCAAATGAAAAATTCAGGCAAGTTTAAGGAATATGTATGCAGCCTATCTTAAAAATCTATAATACCTAACCTTTTAAAAAACTGTTGGAGTCCCACATCGGTGGGTCAAAGGGTCCTTGGTCTCCTTATATGGTTTTGGGCAATCCTCCCCTCATGAGCTAGCTTTTGAGGTTGAGTTAGGCCCAAGGTCCATTTCTTTATCACGGTATCAGAGTCAGGCCTACCCAGTTCATTGTTTCCGATGTTGGGCCCCCCGTCTTATATTATCCACGCTCCAGATGTCCAGCCCTGGGCGTGCGGGGGCGGGGGGTTGGAGTCCCACATCGGTGGGTTAAAGGGTCCTTGGTCTCCTTATATGGTTTTGGGCAATCCTCCCCTCATGAGCTAGCTTCTGAGGTTGAGTTAGGCCCAAGGTCCATTTCTTTATCAAAAACAATTCCCATAATACCTTCGACAAGTAATCAATTCTAATCCAACTAGGTTCAAATACAAGTAACTAGACAACTGCAATAGAGAATAGAAAAGGCACGGACTCTCAATCACACATAAAGAAGGCTTAAAAGGTTATTGGTCAAGCTCATGCAATTCCAACATCAATGAGAAATTTATACCAGTTTTCAAAAAAAGGTTAAAAAGTGAAAACATAAGGAAAAAAAGACTTCATCAACGTAATTTATACAACTTTCACAAAATTCATCCACCAATACATCCAGAAAGGAAAAATGATAGAAAAAACTTCAATCTCATTTTACATTTCTTGTATTAATTTCTTCTGACATTAACTTATTTGCATTTTGGAGAGAATGGGATTAAAAGCTTGAAGTTTCAGCTTAAGTAAATACCTATAAATTTTGAGGTCTTAACAGAGTAAAGAGAAATATTTAACAAACGAGTACAAGCCGGATTTTATGGTAATCTTATTTCCATTTATTCTTCTTCAAATATATTTCAAATTTTAAATAGATGCTTGGGGCTAGGATAAATATACATTTATTGTGCATTGTGGTTTTGCAGAAATCTATATATTTCTTCTAATTGTCTTTGCTAATTTCGTTAAACGCATCGATATGCATTTATTAATTTTAAAGGAGGAACTTATTGACATATTCATACCATTAGAGGATATATTATCTTAATTAGCTTCACATATTTCTTGTTTGATGGCAAATGCACCGTACCGCTATTATGGATTTATATTTAACGATTGCAAATAGTAAATTTAGTAGTGCTAATTTCACCCCTTCTAAGCCGAGGGTCTATCAGAGAAAACCTCTCTCTGTCCCTACACACTCTACCCTTCCCAAACCGCACTTGTGGGATTAGACTAGGTATGTTGTAGTTTGTCAATTGTGCGCTTGTGCCCTGAAGTGAGGCTGAAAACATGTTGAGCTCTTTGCCTCGCTTGATCTGCGCGGTAGTGTTGCCATCAAGACTCTTAAGACATACTTTTCCTTGCCAATGGGCATTTCCTAAAGAGGCTACGCTACACAATTGTCAATTTTCTTTTCTTTTTTTCAGTCTCATCGTATATATAATTGTTATTCTACGTATACTTATTATTCTCGGAATCAACATATATATTTTTATTATTCTCCATTTGGACTTCTTCTCATCAATACCCATAAATATTTGCACTTTACCCTTTTCACTTTTGATAATGCTGGCATGTTGTTGTTGTTGTTGTTGTTTAATTTCAGCACTTTGTATTTAATAACTCGACTTTTTAAATATACAAATTCAATTATAATGATAAGGGAAACGTGCAAAGCACACTACTGGAGACTAGTTTTTTAGTAAGTGCACAGCTCACAAAGTTTATTAGCCAAAAAAAGAAACTTGGTAATCCAACCTACATCAACTACACATCAACCAGCATAAACTATACAAAAACTTTCTATTATACATCAATCAAAAAAGAAAAAAACTCGATTTTCTCTAGCTATCAATCTATGTAATATTCTCCATTCCGATTCCGAACCTACTATACTTCCCATAGCTCGTAAAATCACTCTTAATTTTTTCTCTAGCTATCAATCTACATAATATTCTTCAGTCAGATTTGAAACTTACTATACTACTTCGCATAACTCGCCAAGTTTATTAGATAAGCTCACCTACATAAATAGATCAGCTCTATTTTTCTAGCTAAAAAATTTGTGATATTATTATTATTATTATTATTATTATTATTATTATTGTCACTATTATTTTCTAGCTAAAAATTTAGTAGGCTTCGATACCGAATGAAGAATTAACAACAAATATTAAGAACTCTGTATTACACATCCATCAAAATCACTCTTAATTTTTCTCTAGCTATGAATCTACGTAATTAATTATACTTCGCATAGCTCACAAAGTTTATTAGCCAAACAACAACAACAACAACAACAACAACAACAACAACAATAATAATAATAATAATATTACAATATTTTTAGCTGGAAAAAACGCAGGGAAGCACAAATTAAGAAGCAATAATGAGTAATATTGTTACCAATGGGTTCCGCGAAGAGATCGAGCTTAACTCTCCGACCGCCGCCACTTTTTGCTGCTAATTTTCGCTCTTTTCTCCTTCCCATTTTCCGATTGATTATTTATATTTATTCAACGATTCGATTACGCAAAATTGAAACGATTTTTGAAGATGAAATTTATGAATATTAATTTTCAGCTTTTTGAGCTAAAAATGATAAATAAAAACCCTATATATGGCGCTTTATATATATTCTCATCAGCTGAGGAAGAGAATGTAAAATGGGCCGTTATGTTTGGATTGGATTTGAATAAGCCCATGTTGTTATGGGCCTAAAAGCCCAAATTTTCCTCCTGGGTTGGACTGCTCATCTGGTTGAGTGGGCTTACATGATTTGCCCAAAATTTAAGCCCAGATAGTTGGGGTCAAGTGCACAAATAGTCAATTTTGGAGCCTATATTTAAATAATAGCCCCTTGTAGTTTCTTGTTCGTGAGTGTATTGGTGATGTCTATGATTTTGTGTAGCTAGTTTACAGTATTACCTTGTGGGTGTCTTATTTTCTTTTATTATCTAACGGTGTGATATCTCTTTTTTGTGGTTTACTTTTACGTTTTTTTGTTTGTTATACTGTTATTTGTCCTGAGTCGGAGGTCTATCGAAAACTGCATCTCTACTTCACGTGAGGTAGTGGTATGGACTACGAACACTTTACCCCCCCTCCAACCCCACTTTGTGAGAATATACTATGTATGTTACGTTGTTGTTGTATATTTAAATAATAGCCCATTTCAGAAGTAGATGACTTTGAATTTCGACAACGCCTGCTTCAAGGGCAAAATTTAAAGTTCAATAAGTTTGGTTCCACCAGCGAGCAACACACTTTTAATTTTTAACCTTGAAGGAGTTAAATATTTAAAATAACCAATTTTAAGGTCGTTGGGTGTAATTTCTTGACTTTTTCTGTAAGCTTACTACGTTAAAATTAACTTTAAACGTATAAATCTGATATTTCAATAAACTTTAGATATACAAGTTTAAATTATTGTTTTGATAAACTATTTGGTATCCCTCCATTGGTCAGGCTCCAAATTCAAAAATGAATCATGCAATACATAAATTTAGATAGGAAAATTTCGAAAAGTTCCTCTATATAGATCAGCAAATATATAATACTCATTACACTATACTCCGAAGAGATCATTATATATAGGGAAAATGCTCTATTTCCACCTTGAAGTATATGCGAAAAGGTTGAGATACATCCGAACTTTAGGAGAGTCCTATTACCCCTAGACTAATTAAAATCGTATTTTTGACAGTCCACGTAGGCACTAAAGCTGTCAAAAATACGGTTTTAATTAGTCCCTCCACGTAGGCACTAAAGCTGACAAAAATACGGTTTTAATTAGTCCCTCCACGTAGGCACTAAAGCTGTCAAAAATACGGTTTTAATTAGTCCAGTGGAATAGGAACCTCCTAAAGTTCGGGTGTGTCTCAGTCTTTTCGCGTATATGATAAAAAAAATTGACCTTGGGCCTAATCAACCTCAAAAGTTAGCTCATGAGGGGAGGATTGTCCAAGACCAAGACCATATAAGGAGACCAAGGACCGTTTAACCCATCGATGTGGGACTCCAACACCCCCGCACGCCCAGGGCTGGACATCTGGAGCGTGGACAATATAAGACGGGGGCCCAACATCGAAAATAATGAAATGTGTGGGCCTGACTCCGATGCCATCTAAAAGCATTGAAACCATGAGAAATCAGCTGAAGAAGTAAGCTTCAGAGAGAAAATGAAACGAGCAAAGAGAAAAAAAACTTTTCTTAGAAAAATATCTGGTTCCTCTTGCAGGACCTGTGTTCTTTTGTTTTTGTACAAGTATAGGCTAAACATGAAATGGGCCTACAAACTATTTATTCTAAAATTACATATATACACTAACTAACAGATGAAATACTCATTTACACGTAGATGCAGTGGTGGACCTAGGATTTAAGGATTATGGGTGCTTAAAAATAAAAAATCACCTCAATAAGGTTCGAACCCGAGACGTCCCTTCAGTGGAGAAGCTTAAGATCAAGCTCAAATGTCAGTGCACCTATTCAATTTTTGTTTTAGTGGGTTCATTTATATGTTTTATACTTATTTTCGTATATTTTTTATGTAATTATACCTATTTCGCGTCGAATTTATTGGGTGCCGGAGCACCCCGAAATTATAAGTAGGTCCACCCCTGCGTAGATGTAACGTCAACATATAATTTAAGGTGAAAATAGAACATTTTCACTTATATATATAATATAACAACTTTATATAAAATGTATATATGGTATATAGAAAAAATATTCATACACAAATACTAGTTAAATCAAATGATATATTACCTGGCAAAAATATTTCTAAAAATAGAAAACTCATTCATGCATTTAGTCGAGCTTCCATACGGATACGCTAAGATACCAAAACAAAAAAACAAACAAATTTGGAAAAAAAGAACAAATACAGAGTACTGCCCCATACTAATTAGACAACTGGCAAACATGTGTTTTATCAAGATTAGCCACCCAAAAATATTCATAGTATATATTATTTCTCTACTAATATTCACAAAAATCATCAGTATAAAGATAAACAAGAACTCCCTTTCTATCATTTCAGCAATTTTTTGGTCTGAAATTCCAAAAAAAGGTAACCTTTTTTCTTGTTAATTCATACTATATATTATTATACTATGATTCTTTTTATTGTCTGTTAGTAGTAGATCCATTTGTTATAGTCATCCTTATTGAATTAGTGGTTTTGATCATCTGTTGAATTCTTGATTTAATCTATCTTGGTCCTTGATAGGAAGGTGTGGAGAACTCGTATTAGGATAGGGGGTGAGGGTGCGTCGGTAACAATAGGGGAGCGTTCTTTATTTGTGTCTGAAGTTTCTTGTTTGTGTTGTTGAGTGTTGTCTGTGGTTTCGGATAGATAGTTTTTAGTTTTATCTTGTGGTTGTAGTATTATCTTGTGGCTAGTGGCGTTAGTTTATTTTGCATATTGCACTAGTTTATATGCATTTCTATTTTGTATTTGTTATATTGCTATCGGTCCTAAGCCGTGGTCTATCGGAAACAGTCTCTCTACTTCATATGAGGTAGTGGTATGGTCTGCGTACACACTACCCTCCCCAGACCCCACTATGTGGGAATACACTGGGTATGTAGTTGTTGTTGTTGTAGTGATATACAGTAGGGAAGAGTGCTCTGTCTGCGTCTGGAGTTTCTTGTTCGCGGTGTTCTGTTGATGTCTATGATTTTGAATAGATAGTTTATAGTATTATCTTGTGGTTGTCTTGTTTCTTGCATTAGCTAGCAGTGTGTAATCCCATTTTTTTGTTGTGTGCTTTTATGTTGTGTTTGTTATACTTGTTATCTGTCCTGTGTCGGGCTCTATTGGAAACAACCTCTCTATAGATAGTTTATAGTATTATCTTGTGGTTGTCTTGTTTCTTGCATTAGCTAGCAGTGTGTAATCCCATTTTTTGTTGTGTGCTTTTATGTTGTGTTTGTTATACTGGTATCTCTCTTGAGCCGGGGTCTATCGGAAACAACCTCTCTACTTCTTCGGAGGTAGCGGTATGGGCTGCGTACATTTCACCCTCCCCAGACCTCACTGTGTGGGAATATACTGGGTTGTTGTTGTTGTTATTGTTGTTGTTGTTGTTATACTGGTATCTGTCCTTGGTCGGGGTCTATCGGAAACAGCCTCTCTACTTCATATGAGGTAGTGTTATGGACTGCGTACACTTTACCCTCCCCAGACCCCACTTGGTGGGAATATACTGGGTATGTTGTTGTTGTTGATATACAAGTATAAAGATTCTTTTCTATAACTGTGGTGTCCGAGCTAGCTTTTTTTAATTACTCACACTAGCAGATATTAGTTAACTCTGTCCACCAAGGTTAGGAAAGATGAGAAGAATCACCTGGTATAGTGTCCGAGCTAGCTTTCGCGCATATAAAGATTGTGTTTTTAGTTTAGCTAAGCTTGTTTACTCATAACCAAATTGACCTGAAGATTGGTTGATAAAAAGTAGTCTGCGTTTCAATTTGTTTGTCTTACTTTTTATGTAGTCCGTTTTAAAAAGAATGTCTCTTTCCGTTATTGCAACTCTTTAATTTCAATTTTCCACGTGGCATGTTTAAGACTACAAGATTAAAGAGTATAAAGACTGTGTCTTTGAATGTGCCCCTTTTCTGATTTTTCCAGTTTAGCTAAGCTGTTCAATATATATCACTGTATTAGTTTACTGGGAACCAAATTGACTTGAAATATAAGTATAAAGACTGTGTCTTTGAATGTGCCCCTTTTCTGATTTTTCCAGTTTAGTTAACGTTTCTAATAAATATTGGAGGGAGGTGAGCAGTTTCAGCTTACGGAGGACATGACCTTTGATAGGAAACTGTGGAGGGCGCGAATTAAGGTAGATGGTTAGTGGGTAGGAGTGCGTCCTGACTAGTAGGGAGGAGTGCTTTGTTTGTGCTTGTGTCTGTAGTCGTAGTGGTATGTGTGTGTCGACTAGTCCCTTGTTCGTGGCGTTTTGCCGATGTTTGTGATTTCGGATAGGTAGTTTATAGTAGTACTCTGTGCATGTCTCGATTCTTTTATTATTTAGTACTCCGTGGGTGTGGAGGGGGGGGGGATTAGGGTAGATGGTTAGTGGGTAGGGAGGAGTGCTTCGTTTGTGGTTGTGCCTGTAGTCATAGTGGTATGTTTGTGTCGACTAGTCCCTTGTTCGTGGCGTTTTGCCTATGTTTGTGATTTCGGATAGGTAGTTTATAGTAGTACTCTGTGCATGTCTCGATTCTTTTATTATTTAGTACTCCGTGGGTGTGGAGGGCGCGAATTAGGGTAGATGGTTTGTGGGTAGGGAGAAGTGCTTCGTTTGTGGTTGTGCCTGTAGTCATAGTGGTGTGTGTGTGTCGACTAGTCCCTTGTTCGTGGCGTTTTGCCGATTTTTGTGATTTCGGATAGGTAGTTTATAGTAGTACTCTGTGTATGTCTCGATTCTTTTATTATTTAGTACTCTGTGGGTGTGGAGGGCGCGAATTAGGGTAGATGGTTAGTGGGTAGGAGTGCGTCCTGACTAGTAGGGAGGAGTGCTTTGTTTGTTGTTGTGCCTGTAGTCGTAGTGGTATGCGTGTGTCGACTAGTCCCTTGTTCGTGGCGTTTTGCTGATGTTTGTGATTACGGATAGATAGTTTACAGTAGTACTCCGTGTGTGTCTGATTTTCTTTTATTATTTAGTGGTGTGCTATCCCTTTTTGTTGTCTGTTTTTATGATTTCTGTTTGTTTGTTTGCTATACGGTTAGTTGTCCTGTGTCGGGGGTTTATCGAAACAACCTCTCTACTTCATTTGTGGTAGCGGTATGGACTGCGTTCACTTTACCCTCCCCAGACCCTACTTTGCGGGAATCCACTGGGTATGTTGTCGTTGTTGTTGTTGTTGTTGTTGTGGTTAACGTTTCTAAGATATTTTCCGGTATCAGTTTACTAAGAACCAAATTGACCTGAAATACAAGTATGAAGATTGTCTGACTTGGAAAAAGTATAACGATTGTGCCCTTTAATGTTTCCCTTTTCTGATGTTTGCCGTTTAGCTAAGCTGTTCAAGAATTCCAGTGTCAGTTTACTCGAAACGTATTTGATATCATAAACAAGGTCGTAAAACAAATAGAAGTGGTATACTAAAAGGTAAAGAATCTAGACAATCAACTTATTCCCGACAAAATTCACCCAATCGTCTATACGATAGAGGACTTTCAGAGTGCACCGAAAGAAAATAAGGGAACGAAGGCTACTTCTTAACCTACGGAAACTCGACTCTACACCTTCGAAAGCTCTTCTATTCCTCTCTTTCTCTCTCTCTCTCTCTCTCTCTCCAGGCATCCCATCTTAATGTGAGTGGCGTCACGCCACATTCCATCCCCTCAACACACATTTTTAGGCTGATGCTACAAGAGTAAAGGTGCCATGTTGCTCGGACTGCTCAAAAATGTCGTTGGGTGTGTGTCGGATCCTCCAAAAATAGTGTTTTTTGGAAGGATCCGACACGGGTGCGGCAACATTTTTGGAGATCCGAGCAACTTTTTAGGTGTCTATTGCAGGTGAAACTCCAGTTGCTTGTGATGGTGTAGCAGAATTTTAAATTGCACCATAAGAGGATAGAGTCATCGAGATCGAGATATTTAGTAACTTTCTCTTCATATGTTTTGCGTTGGCTGACAGAGTTAGAGGGTCTTTTCACTTGATTTGCTTATTATCGAGGGGAGGGATGATATTTTAAATGTGTATTGACATGGGATCCTCCTTGTTAGGTGTGTAGCTCCATAATCGGTAACTTGCAAAAGACGTTGGCGTTCTGCATTCAAATAAGCAAATAGCAAAGAATGGTCACGAGGTTTGTTCAATTCCTGCGTTTGGCTGCTTTCAGTAACTTCGTTTTTTCTTCCGTATGCATAAAAGACCAAGTAAATTGACCTCTTCACCTCCTCGTGCGAACCTGCTTTTTTTTGGTTGAACAGCTATGGCGAGCTTTGAAGTACGGAAGATACCATGTCGCATTGCTTTGAGGGGATCAAGCATTTAGGTGCTTCCCTGTTGAAGTGTTGTGAAAAGCAAACAACGGGCCTGGAAGATCCCGAGATTCTTGCACGAGAGACAGTTTGTATGCTATCTCACCGCATCTATTTATATATTTTATCCACGATTTTTATCTGGTTCTAAGCTTGTTTTATTCAAAGATTTGCCTCACCGGGGAAGTATGATTTTTCATTTCGAAGATCATTACAATCGTAACTTTCTCTGTCTTCAGAATCCGTTATGTTTTGTTCTCTTTCAGTGCTTGGCAATGCCAACATTGTCGACAACATGAACATATCCAATATGGCAATGCCAACGTTGTCAAAAGCGAAAAAAAAAATAGAAAAGCATCGAGTGCATATCGTAATTAAGTGTGTGCTTCAATTAAGAAAGGACTGAAAGAATGGCAATTAAATGAAACATGCAAAACCATACGAATCAAATATTTGAAACGTTATAGTTTTGACGTTTAGAATTCAGTTAAGTGACCAATCTTTCGTTTTGTAATTCTAAAATCATATTGTCATATTCATCCATAATTCCCTTGTTGATTTGTATTATCACTTTACCGAATATATTTCTTGTTTAGTCCTGCCTTCTTCGGAACTTTCTGTAGGTGTTGAAGCACGCACCTTAACGCTTCGGTGTGTTAGTGAGATTGAATTTGCTTCAATAGGCCTGCAATGACACTGATCATTGATCGATACGCTTCGGAACATAGATTGTTTTATGACTTCCTTGCTTGGATAAATGCTGTAATTGGACCTGTATAATCTTTCTTCTTGTTGCAGTTAGCGTCAGTGAGATCGAAGCTCTTTATGAGCTTTTTGAGAAGATTAGCAGCGCAGTGATTGATGATGGGCTGATCAACAAGGTATGGTCTCACTTTTGGAAGCTGGCGTAGCTAAGTCTGGGATTCGGGGGGTGTTTCTCTTTGTTACTTTTCTGGGATAGATGCTTAATATATCTTGTACTCGGCGTTGGTTTTTGAATTTGAACTCCCAACTATGTTGTAGGAAGAGTTTCAATTGGCGCTATTCAAGACGAGCAAAAAGGAGAGTCTGTTTGCCGACAGGGTGAGTTTTCCATACATACCTCTAGCCTTTTCGTATCATATAGGCTTAGTAGAATTGGATACCGTAAATATGATGTTTCGTATAAATGAAATCAATTGTCATATTATTGTTATAACTACACAGTTGAAGCCGCTTCTTCCTACTCGTGACATGTTTTACGGCAGGTGTTTGACTTGTTTGATACAAAGCACAATGGACTCTTGGGATTTGAGGAGTTTGCCCGTGCACTCTCCGTTTTCCATCCAAATGCCCCTATCGATGATAAGATTGAGTGTATGTTACTTGCTTACATTATAAATGACGAATTGACGATTGCCTGTGCACATTAGCTTCTAATGATACATATTCCTATTATAGTTTCTTTTCAGCTATATGATCTCAAGCAGCAAGGCTTCATCGAGAGGCAAGAGGTAAACCTTTCGTAAAATGAAGTGGTCAATTATAACAAACCCCACGTCTATTTTAATGTCTTCGACTTACCCCTGCTACGTTCTATTTGGGGATGGCACTGTTTCAGTGTCTCCATTTTGTGGGCCGCATAACAAGATATGGCATGTATATATATAATACAGGTGAAGCAAATGGTGGTTGCTACGCTAGCGGAGACTGGTATGAACCTTTCAGATGAAATTATCGAGAGTATAATCGACAAGGTATGTGACCAACCTAACCTATTCATATCTACTTTATAAGCGACATATGCACTACTACTTTCCCTTGATTCTATCTTCCTCGAGGGCGGCATCTTGGTTGCTGAGAAATATAGGGAAAACTAGCTACTTCAATCCCTAATGATCACTGTGTAACATGACATCATATCGATCAGGTGCAACAACAATATACTCGGTATATTCCCACCAAGTGGGGTTTTGTGTGGGGGGGGAGGGGGGTTAGGTAGGTGTACGCAGTCCATACCACTACCTCAGATGTGAGATAGAGAGGCTGTTTTCGAAATTTCTCCTCTTTCAAGTCTACCCTGCATTGTGCCACAAAATGGCGTACCCTGTCGTGTCTGTTTCTGATCGTTCAGAATCCGTTCTATCTCCTGGAGGGGCTGCATGGTAGCGTTGCAGGAGTTAACTTTGTACAGCTTAACCGGTGTTTGCTTTTCTTTTTTTCGTTAGACATTTGAAGAAGCTGATACGAAACATGACGGAAAGATTGACAAGGAAGAGTGGAGAAATTTGGTCCTACGACATCCTTCGCTTTTGAAGAATATGACCCTTCAGTATCTCAAGTAAGTGTCGCGTCAAACATTGAACATCAACTTCATTCTATCGATAACATGTTCACAGCACAAAATTGATCGGAATGTTGGTCTTCATTTAAACATGAACAGGGACATTACGACTACATTCCCAAGTTTTGTCTTTCACTCGAGAGTTCCAGATACCTGATATCGAACTGCTTTGCTGAGCGGAATTGCCCATCGATGAGAGTTGCGTAGTAGTAGTAGTAGTATTTTTGCTCTATCTATTTCATGTTCTCAACGTTTTCGTGATTTGTTATTCTTTTTGAGGGCAGTGTGGTTGTGTATTCTTGTAATTATCACTGAACAAATGTTGAGTTTCCTTGTTGTATATCGTGCATCGTTGTAATTTAATTTGCTCGTTTGGCTTGAGATTAGTTTAAATGGAGGTATATGATTAGTGAGGAATCATATAATCGATCTTTAGTTATTGTGCTACATAATAATGGCTTACACTTTCCTATGCATTTCGCACATTTTAGACTTCAATAATTTTTTCTCAAACAATTGTTTTTTTGTTTTTTTCATGTGAGATTCTCTCAAAGAGGGTCTCCTCTTCATCACTTTATTGCTATTATTGTCACTTGTACCACCATTCTTTTCTTCAAATTTGACAATTATAATAAGTCTATGCTACAGTGCTCAAGGAACCCTAGGAAAAATATGGTTATCAAACAAAAGGCTACAGCTATAGACTTAAAAAGAGGTTAACTAGTGGTATTATATACCTAAAAAGGCTAAAATTGTATCAGACAAATCAAAGAAAATATATATCATCTTCTAAAAGGCGCAACATTTTTTATTTCGCATCAGTAACATGTGGAACAAGTTCTAAATTAAGATGTAAAATATGAAATACATGTAAAACCCGCACCACACTTGGCACATATATATCACTAACATATCACTCAAGATGGATCGATTCCACTTCTAAGATATACTCAAGGTCATAGAAAACTACATAATCAGACATTTCATATATGGGAAATATTATACGTGAATGACTATGCTACAAGAGTCTTCCACAAATATAATATTGGCTCGCCCAGGGTACAAGCAAATGCCAGCTACTAGGATTCTATATAACCTTTTAACCTATGAGCAGAACGTCGCTATAAAAATAACAAAAAGCAGATCACAAATCAACATGCATCTAACCTATAAGCAGAATCAACTATAGATAGCACACTATAAAAAAAAGAAGAATGAAGAACTTCAAATTGCCACAAACTGAAATAGGAGTACTCTAGTCAAAATAAAAAACGGCACATAAAGCGTCATATATTCTTGGCATGATAAAAGAAAATGGAACGTCTATGGAGATGGAATATTAAACGAACTACTAGAGGCTAAAAAGTAAAAACTTAGTCGACTTCTTCCATCTTGCTGCCCTCAGCGTCAGCTTCAGGATCCTCCAGTGATGGCATGTCAACATCAGCATCGCCACCATCCTCGTCAATGCTGAGACCAAGTTTCAGCATTCTGTGAATCCTGTTGCCAAAGGTGTTGGGGTCATCGAGGCTGAAACCTGAGGTGAGAAGAGCGGTCTCGAACAGCAACATGACTAAATCCTTCACGGACTTGTCGTTCTTGTCAGCATCAGCTCTCTTCCTGAGCTCGTCCATGATGGCATTCTCTGGGTTAATCTCCATGGTTTTCTTGCTAGACATGTATCCAGCCATGCTTGAATCCCTGAGAGCTTGCGCTTTCATGATTCTCTCCATGTTGGCAGTCCAGCCATACTCACCAGTAACTAAACAGCAGGGAGAGTCGACAACGCGGTCCGAAACAACGACCTTTTCAACCTTGTCACCGAGCACGTCCTTGATTACCTTGCAGAGACCCTCGAACTTCTCCTTCAATTCTTCCTTCTTTTTCTTCTCATCCTCGCTTTCGTCGAGTTTGAGACCTTCCTTGGTAGCAGAAACAAGCTTCTTACCTTCAAATTCCTTCAGCTGACCGATACAGTACTCGTCAATAGCATCAACCATGTAAAGAACCTCATATCCCTTCTTCTTCAGCTTCTCAAGGAAAGGTGAGTTCTCAACAGCCTTCTTGCTCTCACCAGTAATGTAGAAAATGTCATTCTGGCCTTCCTTCATCCTAGTCACATAGTCCTTCAAGCTGGTCATGTCATCACCACTCTTGGTGGAGTGGTACCTCAGCAACTCAGCAAGCTTAGTCCTGTTCTGTGAATCTTCGTGGATACCAAGCTTGAGATTCTTTGAGAAGGCCTCGTAAAACTTGTCATAGTCTTCCTTGTTCTCGGCAATTTCAAAGAACAGCTCAATGCACTTCTTCACCAGATTCTTGCGAATAACCTTCAGGATCTTGTTCTGCTGCAACATCTCCCTAGAGATGTTAAGAGGAAGATCCTCAGAATCAACGATACCCTTCACAAAACTCAGAAATTCAGGAATTAACTCTTCACAGTTATCCATGATGAACACGCGGCGAACATACAGCTTGATATTGTTGGGCTTCTTTTTTGTGTCAAAAAGGTCAAAAGGAGCCCTTTTTGGAACAAAGAGGACAGCTTTGAACTCCAACTGACCCTCAACAGAGAAGTGCTTCACAGCCAAATGCTCCTCCCAGTCATTTGTCAGACTCTTGTAGAATGCAGCATATTCATCCTTGTTGATCTCCTCCGGCTTCCTCATCCAAATAGGCTTCTGCTTGTTCACCAACGACCACTCATTAGATACTTCCTTAATTTTCCTTTTCTTCTTCTCTTCCTTCTCTTTTTCCTCATCAACCTCCTCTACCTTCCCTTCCTCATCTTTCTTCTCTTCCTCATCCTCATCGTCAGAGATCTCCTTTTCAGTGGTTTTCTCAACCCAAAGAGAGATTGGGTAACTGATGAATTCTGAGTGCTTCTTAATCAGGTCCTTGAGCCTGCGCTCTTCGAGATATTCAAGCTGATCCTCCTTGAGATACAAGGTCATTTTTGTACCCCTACCAAGGCTCTCACCAGAAGTGTCCCTGGTGACAGTGAATGAACCACCAGCTTGAGACTCCCACACATACTGCTCATCATCGTTGTGCTTTGTAGTCACAATAACCTTCTCAGCCACCAAGTAAGCTGAATAGAAACCAACACCAAATTGCCCGATCATGCTAACATCGGCACCGGCTGCTATAGCTTCCATGAACTCCTTGGTTCCTGACCTTGCAATTGTACCAAGGTTGTTCACAAGATCTGCAACAATACAAATGAGGTGAGTATTTTTGCAAAGCAATTTAAACATGAACTAATTCTACAACTGATCCAACTTACCAGCCTTTGTCATCCCAATACCACTGTCCACGATAGTCAAGGAATTGTTGGTCTTGTCAGGAATAATGTGGATAAAGAGTTCAGGTTGAGCATCTAGCTTGCTCTTGTCTGTCAAGCTCTCAAAGCGAATCTTGTCCAAAGCCTACAATATGTAACCCACAACATAATCAGACATCTCATATGTTTGAAATATTATCCATGAATGACTATACCATACCATTGAATAACATATAACAAATAATCATGCTTCCAACATATGACCAGACTCAACTACGGATAGCATCTCCAATCAAACTACAAACATTAATTCACAAACAATCACATCTATTAAAGATTAAAGAAGCAGAATCAATTAAACAAGGCTTCAGCAATCAAACAAATAGCATCAAATCACAAACACTCACACATCTAACCTATGAGCAGAATCAACTATTGAGGACATCCAACCTGTGAGCAGAGAATCAACAATAGAAAATCCACAATCAAACATATAACATCAAATCACAAATAGTCATGCATCTAACCTATTAGCAGAATCAACTATAGAGAGCATCCGCTATAAAAACAGCTAAAACTAGACCAGAAATAGTCATGCATCCAACATATGAGCAGAAAATTAGCTACAGACAATCCACAATCAAACCGATCACATCACATCACACAAAGCCAATACACATCTAGCCTACGAACAGAATCAACTATAGATAGCATACAAAAAAGAAAATTGCACAACTACCAGTAAATCACAAATAATCATGACTCCATATGACCAGAATCAGTGATCAAATAACTAACATCAAATCATAAACAATCACGCACCTAACCTATCAACAGGCATGCAGTATTAAAAACAACTAACAAGATTTCAACAAATAATCATGCTTCCAACATAGGAGCAGAGAATCAACTACATAGAGCAACCACACATCTAACCTAGCAACGGGCATTCACTATAAAAAAGTAACTAACTCGATTTCAACAAATAATCATGTTTCCAACATATGCACAGAGAATCAACTACGTAGAGCAATCACACATTTATAATCTATGAGCAAACATCCGCTACAAAACAACTAGCACTGTATCTCAGATAATGCATACGGGCAGAGAATCAGCTGCGGAGAATCCATATCAAACAACTGAACATAAAATCACACTAAATCACAAATAGTCATGCTTCCTAACATATGAGCAGAAAAATCAGCTATATGCAATCTGCAATCCAAAAACTAACACTAAATCACAAATAATCATATGCTTCCTAACAAATGAGCAGAAAATCAGCTATGTAGATTCTGCAATAAAAAAACTAACAATAAATCACAAAAATTAATAAGCTTCCTAACATATGATCAGAAAATCAGCTATATAGTTTCTCTGCAATCAAAAAACAAACCTCAAATCACAAATAATCATATTCTTCTTAACATATGAGCAGAAAATCAGTAATATGTAAATCACAAATAATCATATACTTCCTAACATATGAGCAGAAAATCAGCTATATAAATCAACAAATAATCATGCTTCCTAACATATGAGCAGAAAATCAGCAATATATAAATCACAAATAATCATATGCTTCCTAACATATGAGCAGAAAATAAGCTATATATGGATCACAAACAATCATATGCTGCCTAACATATGAGCAAAAAATCAGCTATATAGAATCTGCAATCAAAAAACTAACAATAAATCACAATAACTATATGGCTTCCTAACATATGAACAGAAAATCAGCTATATAGAATCCCCGCAAATAATAAATACTGCATAGATTTGTGCACAAATCCCGAGGCAATGAAAAACAGCTCAATCAACACCACAAAAATATGAGCAGAATCAATTACAGAGAAAGTCTGTTATAAAAACAGCTAAAACTAAACCACAAACAATCATGCTTCCAACATATGAGCAGAAAATCAACCATATAGAATCCACAATCAAACAACTAAACATTAAATAACACATCAATACTGCATAGATTTGAGCATGAATCTCGAGGCAATGAAAAAAAACAGCTCAAATATATATAGATCATCTTACATCCGACGAAATGCTAATAATAAGCTCGCAAAGAAAGATCTCCTAGTTACTGTAAAACAGATTGATAATAACACACAACATTTATGCATCATGCATCTAACCAATGAGCATAATCAACTACAGCTATTAAAACAACTAAACATCAAATAACACATCAATACTGCACAGATTTCTCGCACAAATCTCGAGGTATAACTACGAATGCAGATAATATAATCAACAAATAGCATATAGATCGACTTACATCAGAAGAATTGCTAATAATCTTATGAAGAAAGATCTCCTTACTACTATAAAAAGCATTAATAATAAAACTCAACAGCTATGCATCATGCATCTAACCAATGAGCAGAATCAAATCAACTACAACTATAAAAACAACTAAAACTAAATCACAAATACAAAAAATCAACTAAACATCAATACAACACAGACTTCCCGCACAAATCTCGAGGCATAACTAAAAAAGCAGATGTATCCAGGCTTTGTAGTAACACTAAATCACAATAAATCAAACAACTAACAATAAATCACAAATAATCATGCTTCCTTCCTAACATGTGAGCAAAACATCAGCTATATATAATCTGCAGCCAAAAAACTAGCAATAAATCACAAATAATCATGCTTCCAACATATGAACAGAAAATCAGCTACATGGAATCCACATATAATCAATACTGCATAGATTTGTGCACGAATCTCGAGGCAATGAACAAAAAAAACAGCTCAAATATATATATATATATATATATATATATATATATATATATATAGAGAGAGAGAGAGAGAGAGAGAGAGATTGACTTACATCAGAAGAATTGCTAATAAGCTCCCTCAGAAAGATCTCCTTGTTACTGTAAAAAGTATTGATAATCAAACTCAATAGCTGGTTAATCTCAGCTTGAAAAGCAAACGTCTCTGTATCCGCCATTATTACAGATCTCAACGAAGAAGAAGAAAACTAGGGTTAGAGAAAAAGCAGAACAAATATAGAGAGAGCTTTGGTGTGCGAGTGATGAATGGGGAGGCTTAAAGGTGTTTATATACTGGGGTTTGTTTGGGAATTCTAGAATGTTCTATTTTTTTTATTAGTTGGAATTTTATTAGGAGTTTAATTAAATTAAAGTGGTGGGCCGGGTTTTTCGTTACTATTTGGATGATTCGTCTGTAATTGACTGATGCTGTTTTTTCGTTTTTTTAAAAAAAAAATATATATATATTATTTTTGGGTTTTGGAGGGTGTAATTAATGTAGTGGACGTTTGGTTGTAAATAAGTTAGGAAAAATAATGTAGAGAAAATGTATTGTTTTCACCGTAAATTATATACGAAATTGCTGAGATACATCTGAATTTTAGGAGGGTCCTATTACCTTTAGACTAATTAAAATTGTATTTTTTGCAACCTTAGTGCCTACGTAACATATATGTGTGCCTACGTGGACCTTCAGTGTGTTAATTCACTGATGTGCCACGTATGCATCATGTAGGCACTAAAATTGTCAAAAATACGGTTTTAATTAGTGCAAGGGTAATAGGACTCTCCTAAAGTTCAGGCGTGTCTAAGCAATTTCGTATATAGTTCAGGATGGAAAAGAACATTTTTCCAAAATAATATAAACATATTTACATAATTCTTACCTTTATAAAGTGATTATAAAGATCTTAACTAATTATATATCTTCGTTTGATATATTGAAAATTAATTATGTATCTCGGTTGATCCAAAATCGAAAAAAAATGTATCGAGAGATGAATATGTATCTTTACAAGGAAAAAATGTAGTTTTGTTGGATGAATTATGTATCTCGACAGATCAAAATCGGTAAAAATATATTGGGAGCTAATTATGTATCTTTATAAATAAAAAAATGTATTTTCATTAGATGTATCGGGGATCTAATTATGTATCTTTATAAAAAAAATAAAAATTCATTAGATGTATCGGGGTATCTCGACAAATCCCGAATCGAGTTTTTCAGTAATTATGCAAAACGTTGGATTTTTCTGTAATTAAATTTCAAACTGTCAGAATTTATGTTATTTGCCCCGATAAGTTATCCTGAGACTATGATGATGGTGTACGGCGTGAAAAGAGCTTAGGATAAATTTGGACTAATTTGGTCACCTTGTGTTGGGCATGACCAAAGTCGGTCCACGGCGGCACCATTTCGAGGATAATGTCGAAGAACTGAGGCTCACTCAGGCACTAGCGAAGGCGTCTAAGACCAACTAGGATAGAAAATGCGCGCTGATAGAGAAATGTGAGTTTGACACGCGCTAGTGGACTAGTTGCTTTCCAACGGCTATGGAACAAGTGGCAATCTCTTATAGTCCACAAACAACGTTGGAGGGTGCAATTCAACTAGGGGCCGTTTGATTGTAAATTAGTTATCCTAAGATCATAATAATAGAATTTTGACACAAAAAATTACATTGTTGGTGGAATTATTAGGATATATTTGGTTTGTTGGACTAAAATCGAAATACAATAGTCATAATAATATATATATTCAGTATAGTTTCACAAGTGAAACTAGGGAGGATAAAATGTACGCATATTTTATTTCTACCTTATAATATATATAGGTCGTTCTCTGAACTCTAACTTAGTGTTGTCTTTTGTCGTGTGTCTCGTCAACCAGGATTATGTTATCCGTAAATAACATACACTATGATGCCTTATCTTGAAGTCATCGCGTCAATCCATCTATCACTAAGGCCAACAACTATAGCCTCTAAACATTTGCATATAACATACTGGGCTTTATCGTATCTTTTTTTTCTAGATCGATGAACATTATAATGACTTATGTAGTTGAACACCTTGATATAAATTTGAACTAATTCGAAATAAAGTGAAAAACATCCATGGCCAAACAACTCCTAAATATATTCTATTAACACTATTTTTATTAAATCCAACAAATATAATATAACTTGTTAAATAGTGTGTTACTCATTCAAGGATCCACAAGTTCCATGGTGACACATTACAACAACAATAACAATATCCCCGGTAAAATTTCACAAGTAAAATTTGTGAAGGATAAAGTATAATTTTTTTTATCATTACCCCAAAAAGGTAGATGAGGTGTCATAAGCCAACACAAAATTAAATTTCTCTGTAAATGAAACAAAACGAATAACTCGCATACGAGAAGTGTGCGACTTACTAACAAATAAGATTTATCAAAAAAATTAATAAAACACACATGTAGAATGCGCTTTACTAACAAATAAAATTTATCGATAAAACGAATAAACCGCATATGTGGAGCGCGATTTACTAACAAATAAATTTATAAAAAAAAACCCGAACAAAACACAATTACTAATAAATATTTAAATTTATCGATAAAATGAACAAAACGAATAAAACACGCATGTGGAATGCGATTTACTAACAAACAAAATTTATCGAAAAAACGATGTGAGGAATAGATATACTAACAAATATTCTAACAATGACTAAAAATACTCACATTAACAAATTAAGGTACTCTAAACTGCTAAAAATAAGTTTAGGGGACTATTTTACACTCTTATCCAACCATAAGTTACCATTTTGTCATTATCTCTTCTTCTCCCACAATACATTTCCCACCTTTTCTTCCTCTTTCCCTCTAAAAAATAAATAAAATTTCAGCAAAAAATTCCCCACAACTTTTGAAGTGTTCAAAATTGGTCCTCTTCATCGACAACAATGGCACTGGCAGCTCCGCAATTCGGATTCAGATATTGCTTTGCTTCCCAAATTCCATGGTAATTAACAAGCATTCTCTTCAAGCTTTCGATTGATTTAATTTGCGCTTACCGAGAACACGACTCTAGATAGTAAGTTGTATATGGAGGTCAAGGATTGAGGTTGAAATTTAGTAGGTAGTCGATTAATGTCTAGTTAAATAAATGCTAGTTTACTTCTTGTTGTTATTATTATTCATCAAAAGGTTCAAATATATGGTCGAGCTGTTAGAAATGACTCATCTATGCTATACGTCAAGTTTGGCTCATCTATGCTATACGTTATAGAGTAATACTCGCCAAGCTTCGATTGATTTAATTTGCTCGTACCGAGAACATGAGTTTAGATAGTAAGTAATATATGGAGGCAAAGGATTGAGATTGAAATTTAGTAGGTTGTCGAACAATGTCTAGTTAAATAAATGTTAGTTTACTTGTTGTTGTTGTTGTTATTATTATTCATCAAAAGGTTCAAATATGTGGTCGAACTGTTAGAAATGACTCATCTATGCTATACGTCAAGTTTGGCTCATCTATGCTATACGTTATAGAGTAGTACTCGCCAAGCTTCGATTGATTTAATTTGCTCTTACCGAGAACATGAGTTTAGATAGTAAGTAGTATATGGAGGCAAAGGATTGAGATTGAAATTTAGTAGGTTGTCGAACAATGTCTAGTTAAATAAATGTTAGTTTACTTGTTGTTGTTGTTATTATTCATCAAAAGGTTCAAATATATGGTCGAATTGTTAGAAATGACTCATCTATGCTATACGTCAAGTTTGGCTCATCTATGCTATACGTTATAGATTAGTAGTCGTCAAGCTTCGATTGCTTTAATTTGATCTTACCGAGAACATGACTCTAGATAAGTGTAGTATATGGAGGCTGATACGAGAAAGACAAGAGAAGGCTCAAAAACTACTTAAAACAGTCCACAAATCAACTAGAACCCGAGGCCCCCTTTGAGAGCAACTTTCGGCCAACAATAACAACACAAGGATTACAAGATACAAGGTGTATTTTAACACCAAAACAACAACAATGACACAAGATGAAACAAGTCACGGATTCAACACAAACACAAGGAAAATTGCATAGAAAATAAAGATAGATAGTGAGACCAAGATTATTACAAGATTAAGAACCAAGTGTATTTCAACACTACCCCCTAATGAATGTAACAATCAAAACCACACTCTTACGGTGACCACCAAGGGAATGAACTCACCTCAAGATCTACCGTTTTCAAGCAAAGATCAATATTGGCTTTTCCAAGCCCTATGCTAAGGATGGCTTTTCCAAGCCCTACAATTAAGGGTGTTACACTCTCAAAGAGAGAAAATATGTCTTTCAATTCTTCATCATTCAAAATTTGCAAAGAAATGAGCTAAAATGACCTATTTATAGTGTATTACAAAAGAAGACAAAAAGACCACTTTGCCCTTAATGATAGGTGCGGCCATGGTGCGTAAATACACCATGTGTAATGTCCAAAATGCCCTTAATTAAGGTCCAAAACCGTGAGTCCTCAATCTTAAATGCTCCAAGCAATCTTCCACACGCGAGATTGCTTTAAGTTATGCTCAAAACGGGTCCTCCATGCATGTTCTTGTATTCTTGAGGTGACCAAGTCTTGAGCCTCTTTATGTTGGCCTCCAAAGATGTCATCAAAAGATAAGATGACCATTTGTCTCGTATCAGAGGCAAAGGGTTGGGATTGAAATTTAGTAGGTAGTCGAACAATGTCTAGTTAAATAAATGCTAGTTTACTTGTTGTTGTTGTTATTATTATTATTCAACAAAAGGCTCAAATATGTCATCGAACTATTAGAAATAACTCATTTATGCCAGTCGTTATAAGTTTGGTTCATCTATGCTATATGTTATAAAGTAGTACTCGCCAAGCTTCGATTGATTTAATTTGCACTTATCGAGAACACGACTCTAGATAGTAAGTAGTATATGGAGGTCAAGGATTAAGATTGAAATTTAGTAGGTAGTCGAACAATGTCTAGTTAAATAAATGCTAGTCTACTTGTTGTTGTTGTTGTTATTATTATTCATCAAAAGGTTCAAATATGTGGTCGAACTTTTAGAAATGACTCATCCATGCTATACGTCAAGTTTGGCTCATCTATGCTATACGTTATAGGGTAGTACTCGTCAAGCTTCAATTGTTTTAATTTGCTCTTACCGAGAACATGAGTCTAGATGGTAGTAGTATATGGAGGTCAAAGATTAAGATTGAAATTTAGTAGGTAGTCGAGTAATGTCTAGTTAAATAAATGCTAGTTTACTTGTTGTTGTTGTTATTATTATTCATCAAAAGGTTCAAATATATGGTCGAATTGTTAGAAATGACTCATCTATGCTATACGTCAAGTCTGGCTCATCTATGCTATACGTTATAGAGTAGTACTCGTCAAGCTTCGATTGCTTTAATTTGCTCTTACCGAGAACATGAGTCTAGATGGTAGTAGTATATGGAGGTCAAGGATTAAGATTGAAATTTAGTAGGTAGTCGAACAATGTCTAGTTAAATAACTGCTAGTTTACTTGTTGTTGTTGTTGTTATTATTATTATTCAGTAAAAGGCTCAAATATGCTAGTGAACTAGTAGAAATGACTCATCTATGCCAGTCGTTATAAGTTTGGTTCATCTATGCTATACGTTATAGAGTAGTACTCGCCAAGCTTCGATTGATTTAATTTGCATTTATCGAGAACACGACTCTAGATAGTAAGTAGTATATGGAGGTCAAGGATTAAGATTGAAATTTAGTAGGTAGTCGAACAATGTCTAGTTAAATAAATGCTAGTATACTTGTTGTTGTTATTATTATTCATCAAAAGGTTCAAATATGTGGTCGAACTGTTAGAAATGACTCATCTATGCTATGCGTCAAGTTTGGTTCATCTATGCTATACGTTATAGAGTAGTACTCGTCAAGCTTCGATTGATTTAATTTGCACTTATTGAGAACACGACTCTAGATAGTAAGTAGTATATGGAGGTCAAGGATTAAGATTGAAATTTAGTAGGTAGTCGAGTAATGTCTAGTTAAATAAATGCTAGTTTACTTGTTGTTGTTGTTGTTATTATTATTCTGCAAAAGGCTGAAATATGCAAGCGAACTAGTAGAAATGACTCATCTATGCCAGTCGTTATAAGTTTGGATCATCTATGCTATACGTTATAGAGTATTACCCGCCAAGCTTCGATTGATTTAATTTGCACTCATCGAGAACACGACTCTAGATAGTAAGTAGTATATGGAGGTCAAGGATTGAGGTTGAATTTTAGTAGGTAGTCGAACAATGTCTAGTTAAATAAATGCTAGTTTACTTGTTGTTGTTGTTATTATTATTCACCAAAAGGTTCAAATATATGGTTGAACTGTTAGAAATGACTCATCTATGCTATACGTCAAGTTTGGCTCATCTATGCTATACGTTATAGAGTAGTACTCGTCAAGCTTCAATTGCTTTAATTTGCTCTTACCGAGAACATGAGTCTAGATAGTAAGTAGTATACGGAGGCAAAGGATTGAGATTGAAATTTAGTAGGTAGTCGAACAATGTCTAGTTAAATAAATGCTAGTTTACTTGTTGTTGTTGTTATTATTATTATTCATCAAAAGGTTCAAATATGTGGTCGAACTGTTAGAAATGACTCATCAAATATGTGGTCGAACTGTTAGAAATGACTCATCTATGCTATACGTTATAGAGTAGTACTCGCCAAGCTTCGATTGATTTAATTTGCACTTATCGAGAACACGACTCTTGATAGTAAGTAGTATATGGAGGCAAAGGATTGAGATTGAAATTTAGTAAGTAGTCGAGCAATGTCTAGTTAAATAAATGCTAGTTGACTTGTTGTTGTTGTTATTATTATTCATCAAAAGGCTCAAATTTGTGGTCGAACTATTAGAAATGACTCATTTATGCCAGTCGTTATAAGTTTGGTTCATCTATGCTATACGTTATAGAGTAGTACTCGTCAAGCTTCGATTGTTTTAATTTGCTCTTACCGAGAACATGAGTCTAGATGGTAGTAGTATATGAAGGTCAAGGATTAAGATTGAAATTTAGTAGGTAGTCGAGTAATGTCTAGTTAAATAAATGCTAGTTTACTTGTTGTTGTTATTATTATTCATCAAAAAGTTCAAATATATGGTCGAATTGTTAGAAATGACTCATCTATGCTATACGTCAAGTTTGGTTCATCTATGCTATACGTTATAGAGTAGTACTCATCAAGCTTCGATTGCTTTAATTTGCTCTTACCGAGAACATGAGTCTAGATAGTAAGTAGTATATGGAGGCAAAGGATTGAGATTGAAATTTAGTAAGTAGTCGAGCAATGTCTAGTTAAATAAATGCTAGTTGACTTCTTGTTGTTGTTATTATTATTCATCAAAAGGCTCAAATATGTGGTCGAACTATTAGAAATGACTCATTTATGCCAGTCGTTATAAGCTTGGTTCATCTATGCTATACGTTATAGAGTAGTACTCGTCAAGCTTCGATTGCTTTAATTTGCTCTTACCGAGAACATGAGTCTAGATAGTAAGTAGTACATGGAGGCAAAGGATTGAGATTGAAATTTAGTAGGTAGTCGAACAATGTCTAGTTAAATAAATGCTAGTTTACTTGTTGTTGTTGTTGTTATTATTATTATTCAACAAAAGGCTCAAATATGTCATCGAGCTATTAGAAATAACTCATTTATGCCCGTCGTTTTAATTTTGGTTCATCTATGCTATACGTTATAGAGTAGTACTCGTCAAGCTTCGATTGATTTAATTTGCTTTTATCGTGAACACGACTCTAGATAGTAGTAGTATATGGAGGTCAAGGATTAAGATTGAAATTTAGTAGGTAGTCGAGTAATGTCTAGTTAAATAAATGCTAGTTGACTTCTTGTTGTTGTTATTATTATTCATCAAAAGGTTCAAATATGTGGTCGAACTGTTAGAAATGACTTATCAAATACGTGGTCGAACTGTTAGAAATGACTCATCTATGCTATACGTTATAGAGTAGTACTCGCCAAGCTTCGATTGATTAAATTTGCACTTATCGAGAACACGACTCTAGATAGTAAGTAGTATATGGAGGCAAAGGATTGAGATTGAAATTTAGTAGGTAGTCGAGTAATGTCTAGTTAAATAAATGCTAGTTGACTTGTTGTTGTTGTTATCATTATTCATCAAAAGGCTCAAATATGTGGTCGAACTATTAGAAATGACTTATCTATGCTATGCGTCAAGTTTGGTTCATCTATGCTATACGCTATAGAGTAGTACTCACCAAGCTTGTATTGCTTTAATTTGTTCTCACCGAGAACATGACTCTAGATAAGTGTAGTACATGGAGGCAAAGGATTAGGGTTGAAATTTAGTAGGCAGTCGAGTAATGTCTAGTTAAAAAAATGCTAGTTTACTTGTTATTGTTGTAATTATACATCAAAAGGTTCAAATATGTGGTCGAGCTATTAGAAATGACTCATCTATGCTATATGTCAAGTTTGGCTCATCTATGCTATATGTTATAGAGTAGTACTCGTCAAGCTTCGATTGCTTTAATTTGCTCTTACTTAGAACACGACTCTAGATAGTAGTAGTATATGGAGGCAAAGGATTGAGATTGAAATTTAGTACGTAGTCGAGTAATGTCTAGTTAAATAAATTCTACTTTACCTGTTGTTGTTGTTGTTGTTGTTGTTATTATTATTCAGCAAAAGGCTTAATTATGCCAGCCATCAAACTTTTAGAAATGACTTATCTATGCCAGTCGTTATAAGTTTGGATCATCTAAACTATTATTCACCAGACATTGCTTCGCTTCCAAAATCCCATGGTAATTAACAAGCATTCTCTTCAAGCTTTCGATTGATTTAATTTGCTCTTAGTGAGAACATGACTCTTGATAGGAAATAGTATATGGAGGCAAATGATTAAGATTGAAATTTAGTAGATAATCGAGTAATGTCTAGTTAAATAAATGCTAGTTTACTTCTTGTTGTTGTTATTATTCCGTAAAAAGCTCAAGTATGTCATCGAACTATTAGAAATAACTCATTTATGACATTTGTTGTAAGGTTGGATCATCTATGCCAGTGTCATTGAAAGTTTGACTCATCTATGTGCACTGTTGTTACGGAAAGGCTCAAATATGCCATCGAACTATTAGGAATGGCTCATCTATGTCTTCGGTTTTAAGATTGACTCATTTATGCCACTGTCAGTGAAAGTTTGGCTCATCTATGCCGCTGTTGTTACGGAAAGGTTCATTCGTGCCATTATTTTAGAATGGTGATTTTTGCAGAACCATTTTTGTCACATTGCCTCTTATTGGAGGTCCACGTTACCAAATCCAAATCAATCAATATTACATTAAAATAAAAAATTAAAAATCGGATCCATTAAAATAAAATTTGATCCACATAGTTAAAATAAAAATTGGAGAAACTCATTGATTGTGTCAGGTTTTATTTTAATGGGTATGATTTTTTATTTTGATTTAAGTAATATTTGTTGATTTAGATTTGGTGACATGGACTTCTAATAAGAGGCCACATGGCAAAAATGGTTTTGCAAAATCACCATTGCAAAATAATGGCACATATGAACTTTTCTGTAACGGTAGTGGCATAGATAAGCCAGTCTTTTAAAGTTGATGACATAGATAAGCCAAACTTATAACGAATGACATAGAGGAGCCATTTTCAATAGTTCGATTCCATTATTCTATTATTACCTGTGGCTTCTATACTACTTTTTTTTCCTTTTCTTACTATTTTTGTTATGCTTTACTCGTTGAGAGTCACACATCGGAAAAAGGATGAGTAACTGGTCTCCTTATTATGCACTTGGACAATCCTCCCTCATGAGCTAGTTTTTGGGTTGAGTTAGACCCAGATTCATTTTTTCCATTAATCGAGCCGAGGGTCGGTCTATGTACAAACTACTCTCCCTATAACCTATTTGTGGGGCTACATTGGGTTTTTTGTTGTTGTAGTACTTTGATCTTATGTATACGATGTAATTTTTCGGCGAAGAGCCCACTAACTCCGCCCATGGTGATCCTAACTTATTGCTTGAACTTCTTGTTGTTAATAATGCTTTGTGTCATAATGACTTTCTCTAATGGAATGATTTGCATAGATAAAATTATGTTATGTATCAATGGTTAGATCCTAGTTTTTTTAAACTTGATGCGAAATGGTCTGGTTTATGGGATGTAACCACGACACTTTTTAAGTTCTGGTTTCCTTAACATCGATAATACATTCCATGGTCCGCTAGATTACATAGATGTCTTTCGATAAAGATAGGTTATTCAACACTTGTTCCTGAATCGAAAAAGCATTTGTCTACTTTATTCATGCTCCACTTGGCGTGGTGGATATAGCTTAGTTAGTAGAGTTCCGCTCATTTCTAAAAATATGTAGCCTTGTTCCTATTTTTGGTATTTCCCTCCACGAGTATTAGTCCTAATTAGCAAAGGGTGAACTTGCAAATTCACCGTCTAATTAAACAAGCAAACAATTGAATTGGTTAAATTACATGATGCAACAAAATTGAGTGCGACAGTTTGAGACAACCTACTTTGACTCGTTTTATTGTTTACATTCTTCTGAATTGCCTCTTTTTACTGCCTATTACCATTAAAAATAAGATGGTCTGGTTTATGGATGAATGGAAATTTTGACGTTAGAGAGAAAATGCAGAACATAACAAAGAAAGAAGAATATAAGAAATGTCAGCTGCTTCATCATACTTGTAATTTGTAACTTGTTTATGCAAACAGATTTGGATATACCGTGCAATGTAAGATATCAAAATTACATCTACTATTGGGAACAGGGAGTGGTTAAAGATACTATGTGCGCTGACTTGAATTCCGCCTTGGCTGTTCTATGTTCATAAAGGCTATTGTTTTACTTTATAAACTGCAAGTTTGTCCAGTTATGGATGAATGGAATTTATTACATTCGAGAGTAAAGACCAAAAGATGACGAAGAAAGAATAAGAAGATTAGAAGTGTTTTTCTGCTTAATCAACAACAAAAACTGCTATGCCTCAATCCTAAATTGTCATATGCTTAATCCTACTTGTAATTTATAATTTGTTTATGCAAACAGCTTTAACAACAGTGAACAATGTAAGATTACTGTGCCTAAAAGCTCAGATGAAAGGATGCCATCCCTAAATGTCAAAAAGTTGCTCAGGAGGTCAGTTCTGCAATTTGTTGGACTGAGTCCCATCGTCATAAGCATTCCTCCTGTCTCATCTGCACCAATGCAGGAGATGAGAGAACCTGATATTATCCGGTAAATGTTGTTTCCGTTTCTTTTCTGCTTTTGGTTCGGTTGCTTACCTCCACGGTTTAATTGTTTATCTGGTCTAGATAAACTCAGTCATTGTTTTAATGCTGTTGTTAATTTGGATTTGAAGCATTCAGGACCTTAAAGCTTGATAGTGGAGTGAGGCTACAAGGTATAACCCTTTTTAAGGTCGTACGATAAATAGATTCAACCTGTTCTCTGAATCGAAGTTTTTAATTATCTATACTTCATATAGATAGACAGAGTTATGCCAAGAGATGCACCTATGTTCAAGATATTCGTGAACATTATACTAATCAAGACAAGTTTTTACGAGCTTGATTCGGTTAATAGTCGAAGTAAATCATCTGGTTTTTTTTCTTAATTGAAAAAACAAGTCAGGGTTAATTTTACATGAGCCCAGTCCAGTTGAGCTTTTTTCCAGACTCTTTCGAACATTTTATAGGTCGAGCTCAAGTTGTTATAATTGAATGGAACATGTATAACTTGCTTCTATGTTTGGCATGCGGCAGTTTCATGTGTTCAATGTTTGGTGCATGCATACGAGTTACGGCATTTAGGATAGGAAATTGTAGATTTTAACCCAATGAAAAAGTTAAGAGGAAAAGCAGCTGATGTTTATAATAAATGATCTCCTTCCTTACAGTTTTATGTTCCATTTCGTCATTGATGTCATCACAAGCATAAAAACATTATGATTGGGGGGGGGGGGGAGAAGTTGCGGTTTTGGGAGGCTTTGGATGAGGTGGTGAGAGGAGTGCCTAGTTCTGAGAAGATTGTTGTAGCGGGGGACTTCAATGGGCACATTGGGTCGTTACCGGGAGGCTTTGATGATGTGCATGGTGGTTTTGGTTTCGGAGAGGGGAATGACGAGGGAGCTGCTCTGTTGGATTTTGCGAGGTCTTTTGGGTTGGTAGTGGTGAATTCGAGCTTTCCGAAGAAGGACGATCACCTGATTACCTTCCGACGCGCGATAGCCAAGACCCAAATTGACTTTTTGCTGCTTAGGAAAGAGGATAGGGTGTTGTGTAAGGACTGTAAAGTCATTCCGAGTGAGAATCTTTCGACTCAACATAGGCTTTTGGTAATGGACTTGGGTATAAAGCGAGATAAGAAGAGAAGGCGTGAGGAGGGTAGACCTAGAATTAAGTGGGGCGGTTTAACGCTGGCGACTGCGCGGGTAATAGAAGAGAAGGTGGCGGGTATGGGGGTGTGGGAGTGTAGGGGAGATGTGGGATAGGGCGGCTAGGTGCATCAAGGAGACTGCTAGTGAGGTGTTGGGTATTTCTAGGGGCCGGGCGGGCCACCGTCAAGGGGATTGGTGGTGGAATGAAGAAGTTAAGAAGAAAGTGGAGGTGAAGAAGGGGGCGTATGCTAAGTTGGTTGAGAGTAAGGATGAAGAAGAGAAGCGGGCCAATAGGGAGGAGTACAAGATAGCAAGGAAGGAGGCTAAGGTAGCAGTTACGGCGGCTAAGACGACAACTTTTGAGAGCTTGTATGCGGGGTTGGAGGCGAAAGGAGGGGAAAAAAAGGTTGTTTAGGCTTGCTAAGGCTAGGGAGAGGAAGGGTCGTGACCTCGACCAGGTGAAGTGCATTAAGGGGGAGGATGGTGGAGTGTTGGTGGAGGACGGGCCATTAAGATGAGATAACAATCGTACTTTGATAGGTTATTGAATGACGAAGGGGATAGAGCTATTGTGTTAGGGGATCTGGAGCACTCTGAGGAGTGTCGTGATTTTAGGTATTGTAGACGCTTTGAGGTAGAAGAGGTCAAAGAGGCGGTTCACAGGATGCGTAGGGGTAGGGCGACGGGGCCTGATGAGATTCCAGTGGATTTTTGGAAGTTTTCTGGCGAGACCGGCTTGCGATGGTTGACTATTTTGTTTAACGGCATTTTCAAGTCGGCAAAAATGTCCGAGGCTTGGAGATGGAGTACTATGATCCCGTTATATAAGAACAAAGGTGACATTCAGAGTTGCAACAACTATAGGGGGATAAAGTTATTGAGCCACACTATGAAGATTTGGGAGAGAGTGGTCGAGTTGAGGTTAAGGAGGCTAGTGACTATCTCGGAGAACCAGTTTGGATTTATGCCCGGGCGCTCGACGACGGAGGCAATTCATCTGGTGCGGAGACTGGTAGAACAGTATAGGGAAAGGAAGAAGGACCTGCACATGGTGTTTATCGACTTGGAGAAGGCGTACGACAAAGTCCCTAGGGAGGTTCTTTGGAGATGCTTGGAGGTGAGTGGGGTCCCGGTGGCGTATATCAGAGCAATCAAGGACATGTATGATGGAGCTAAGACACAGGTTAGGACGGCGGGAGGAGATTCAAAGCATTTCCCTGTCTTGACAGGGCTGCATCAGGGATCTACTCTTAGCCCGTTTTTGTTTGCTTTGGTGTTGGATGTGTTGACACGGCGTATTCAAGGAGAGGTGCCTTGGTGTATGCTTTTTGCAGACGATGTAGTTTTGATTGATGAGACGCGGGTGTGTGTGAATGATAAACTAGAGGTGTGGCGACAGACCCTCGAGTCTAAAGGGTTCAGGTTGAGTAGGACCAAGACAGAGTATTTGGAATGCAAGTTTAATGACTTGCGGCAGGAGGACGACGTGGTAGTAAGGTTGGATTCCCAGGCGGTGTGCAAGAGGGGTAGTTTCAAGTATCTCGGGTCCATGATTCAGGGAAATGGTGAGATTGACGAGGATGTCTCCCACCGTATTGGGGCGGGATGGATGAAGTGGAAGCTCGCCTCAGGGGTGTTTTGTGATAGGAAGGTGCCGCCCAAGCTTAAAGGCAAATTCTACAGGGTGACAGTTCGTCCGGCCATGTTGTATGGAGCGGAGTGTTGGCCAGTCAAAAACTCTCACATCCAAAAATTGAAGGTGGCAGAAATGCGGATGTTGCGTTGGATGTGTGGGCTTACTAGGGGTGATAGAGTTCGGAATGAGACCATTCGGGAAAAAGTTGTGGCTTCGGTGGAGGACAAGATTCGGGAAGTTCGATTGAGATGGTTCGGGTACGTGATGAGGAGGGGCACAGATGCCCCGGTTCGTAGGTGTGAGCGGCTAGCATTGGATGGATTCAGGCGGGGTAGGGGTAGGCCGAAGAAATACTGGAAAGAGGTGATTAGGCAGGACATGGAGCAGTTGCAGCTCACTGAGGACATGACCCTAGATAGGAAGATCTGGAGGACGCGAATCAGGATAGAAGGTTAGTGATAGTTTGGGTCGTTAGGGTAGGACAATACTGGGTGGGTGTACTTTTCTTGTTATGCCACATTGTTGCATGCCTTATTACGTATTTGTTTACTATTCTTTGTTTATTATCCTTTGTGGGTGGATTGGTTATGTCTTTTCATCTTTTCCCATGCTTTATTTCGGATTTAATTAGTATCTCGTGTCGTGAGCTAGGGGTCTATCGGAAACAACCTCTCTACCTCATCGGAGGTAGTGGTATGGACTGCGTACATCTTACCCTCCCCAGACCCCATTATGTGGGAATACACTGGGTTTGTTGTTGTTGTTGTAAAAGTATTAACGATCTGTTGGGTCTTCTGCAGATATTGTTGAAGGGGAAGGGCCAGAGGCTCATGAAGGGGATGTCGTTGAAATTAATTATGTCTGCCGACGATCAAATGGATATTTTGTCCACAGGTACTGCTTTAAACAAAAATCAACTTAAGAAAGTAAGAAAATTATACGGTTGCTGAATGAAAAATATAGAAAAAGGAGAGAACATCAGTTTATGTTCGCTCTTCCAGATGCTTCTTCATCAGTAAATCCACATCATACTTTCTTCTGTTCTGTGGAATATACATTGAATTATTTCGTTTTGCTTCAATGTAGTACGGTGGACCAATTCAGCGGAGAGAGTGCTCCTGTCATACTTCCTCTGGATGATAAACAGGTCATGGTATTTGCTAGCTTTGGGCTTAAAATAGAAATTCTAAAGGTCAGACAGCAACCTTCTGACTTCCATTAAGTGGCATCACCGGAAGGTCTATTGCATGTCGACGCCTTTTGTGCCTTTAAAATGGGAGATATATAGTGCTTGTGGTCCAATAGTGCCACATAGTTCATCAAACAAGGTTAACAGGTAGATCCTAGACAAGTTTTGTTAGTGTGTGAAAAAATGTATTGTTGTTCCGAAGCAACATGCTAGAGAATCTCGGTACATATTTGGTCCTACGCGTAAAAAGAAGAGAAACTTAGTACTAAGAAGAATAACGGCCAGGAGAAGCCGTTGTCTTGCCGAGCAACATTATATGTTTCAGTCTTTTTCAGATGCCAACATTACCCTGCCTTGAAATTGTGAGGTTAAAGATGTATTTCGCGGACCTTTCTGACATTGCTTATGTCTTCCCACTAGTATGGATCACCTCCTATAGTAACTGCATTACCCTCCACGCTGTCAAGACTGGCGAGGTTAAGGATGTCTGGGTTGTCTATGTCGTCTCACTGTAGTAAGCCGCCTCCTATAACTGCAATGGTCCCTCTTCTTTCCATGTGTTATTGTGTGAGGGGTGGGGGTGAGGGCATAGTTGATAATTAGCTGATTTTTGTTCGTCTTACAAGTCTTCTTGAATCTCTGCAGATAATAGAGGGTCTGAAAGAAGTCCTTATCGGAATGAAGCCCGGAGGTTGTTCCTACGCTCTTAAAAGAAATAGTTTCTGTTTTTCAATGTATACAGTTCTAGGTATTTGAACTGTAAGTCCTGTATTGCAGGAAAAAGAAGAGCACTGATACCGCCTTCCGTTGGATACATCAACGAGAATCTACAGCCAGTACCTGAAGAGGTATGTGTTTCGCTGATATTATCATTTAATCTACTTTTGGTAGCAGTTATCCTACACTCGTCTCCCAACTAACTGATTCTATGAGTAACTCTTTGGATGTAACTTTGGCTGGTTAATTGTAAAGCGGATTTCGCAAGGAATTCAGGTTCCTCTTATGATTCTTTAGTTGATGTGCGATGCACCAGTAACGAGGTGTGAGAGAGGATAGTTATAGCAAGTTTTAGGAGAGGTAGAGGTAGCCGAAAAAGAACTGGGAAAGGTTATTAGACATGACATCGGGTATCTTCGATTTACTGTGGACATGAACTTAGTTAGGAAGGTACGGAGATCGAGAATTACGGTAGAAGTTAGGCGAGTGCTTTCGTACATTTATGTAGGAGAGGAAGGTGGCTAGTCTCCTCTCCTTAGTATTTACACGGTATCTTAATTTTCATTTTTACTATTATACGTTGCTTCCATTGCTTTGTTTATCTTGCTATTTCTCTGTCGTTATTTTCCTTTCAATCCTGCTCAGTTCACACATTTGTTATATGTTTTGAGCCGGGAGTCTATCGGAAACAACCTCTCTATGTCATATGAGGTAGTGGTATGGACTGCGTACACTTTACCCTCTCGAGACCCTACTTTGCGGGAATACACTGGGTATGTCGTTGTTGTTGTTGTTGGTTTATTGGAAACAACCTCTCTACTCGACAAAGGTAGGGGTAAAGTCATCGTATATCCTATCTGCTCCAGACCCCACTTGTACGATTACACCGGTATGTTGTTGTTGTCGTCGTCGAGTTGGTTCATCTGATATTGTTTTCTTGCAGTTTGGACCAAGACGTAGCCTTATGTCTCACATGAAGGAGCCTCTAATTTTTGAAGTGCAGCTGTTGAAAGTTTTATCATGAGTGATTAACTATATCTCTAAGTTGCTCGGACTCTTCAAAAATATCTGCCGGTGCATGTCGAATATTCCAAAATTAGTGTATTTTTGAAGGATCCGACACGGGTGCGGCAACATTTCTGGAGAGTCCAAGCAACTTAGCTATATCCGATGTAATTAAGTAATTTAACCAATTAACTTTCATTACTAGATCTCTTGACAAATGTAATAAGTTCCCCCAAAACCAAAACAATCCTTTTTTGGTGCAACTGTTTTCCATCCGAAGTTCGGTACCTGTATTGGGAAATCTGTTTCAAGAATGGCGTGCTCGTAAGTCGAGGAGATAGATTAGTTGGCAACGAGCAAGTAAGAATTGTCTCAATCAAAATTGATCGTCAAATCATTTGAAACTGAATTGCTACTTTTTCCTTGTTATTGATACAATAGTATTCTCCGTCTCTGTTTGATTATATTCGAATTCTCGCATTATAGGGTCCATTTATGAGGGTGGTGGTGCTTTCAATAGGTTTTTTTTTCCGTTTCAGAAACTCGAATTTGAAATTTCTAATTAAAAATAGATTGATTTTCAAGCCTACACCTTTACAAAAATAGTAAGTTGATCCCACTAGTTTGACATATTCCAACTAAAAGTGTCTTGGATTCTGAGCCATTTCTAAATTTCTGTTATTTTTTTTTATAAAGAATAAAGAAATTTAAATTAATTGAAACAATGAAATATGGTTGATCAAAAATTTCGAATTCAAATCCAGAAAATAATACTAATACTAAAACCTCTCGGAGATTGGTGTTGCTAGATGCAAATTTGGAGTAATCAAATCGACGAGACACAAATATCAAAGATTTCATAATTGCAATTTAAATATGAAAAACTTTTTGAAAGGAACGTCTTTACTCTATGAAAGATACCAGATCAATGAAGTGCGAATATTTGATTGATGAAAGAACGTAATATGCGGTTAATTTGACCTCAAAATATGCACATGGGATCAAATATGCGCTTCATATAGAGACATGCAGGTTTCTTAGAATTATGACACGTGTTAAGCGAATATATGTGAAATTAAATAGTCGATATTAAAAATATAATGAGCCAAAAAATCAACGGAGGAGAAATTTATTCAATTTTGAATAGTACGAAAACATATTGGGACCATTTCTGTTAAATAAAAGGAAACTAATGGGGTAGACTAATAGATTCAGTAAACTTTGTGGGCCCAAAGTTAACCTCAACAAGACAGTGGACCCCACATCCAACTCGATACTGACGTGTAATTTAAAATGTTAAAAATGAAAAAAAAATTAAAAGTAAAAAACAATGGAAAAAGATTTATAATTATTTATAAATTAAATCAATGAGTATATAGTAATATACATTATTTTATATAATCTTTTTATAGATTTATTTTAGTATAATTAACAATCTCGATTTTGAGTCTGTTGAGATACATAATTAGCTCTCGATACATTCGATAAAGATACGTCTTCTCTTTTGTAAAGATACATAATTAGCTTTCGATATTTTTTTTCATTTTTGAGTCTATCGAGATATATAATACATCCAACAAAAGATACATTTTTTCCTTTATAAAGATACATTATGTGCTCCTGATATATTTTTTTTCATTTTGGATCCGTCAAGATACATAATTAGCTCCCGATACATTCAGCGAAGATACGTTTTTTCCTTTGTAAAGCTACATAGTTAACTCCCGATATAATTTTTTTTTTTTTTTGAATTGGTCGAGATATATAATACATCTATCGAAGATACAGTTTTTCCTTTGTAAAGATACATAATCAGCTCCCAATACATTTTTTCAAATTTTAATCTATCGAGATACATAATTAACTCCCGATACATTCAACAGATATATATTTTTTCTTTTATAAAGATACATAATTTTGCTTTCGATACAATATCGACACATTTTTGTTTGGTGCAACCCCATTTTGTATATATCTAGAAATTTAGTGTATAACTATAGGTGTCACTGTAAAATTCAAAAAAATATCAACACAATAATACAAAAAAACTCCCCTTTTATGAACTTTCCACCCTATAAATTCACTTGGGTCACCACCAAAATTGTTTATAAAATCATATATATAAATATATATTAATATTGCATAAAGATTACTGTTTTCTTGATTTTGTGTTTCTTTTTTGTAGTTAAAGATCCTTTTTTTAGCTCAATTTAGTTGATTCCAGCCATAAAAAGGTATATTCCAGAATCTTGATTCTTGAATTTATATATATACATTTCTTGTTTAGCGCTGATCGTAGGAATGGAGGATTAGTCTCATGGCTGCAGGCTTGAAAAAAAAAAAAAAAAGACTAATATATCTTTTATGTGTTGGACTATATGTTTTTTTTTTCTTTTAATAGCTGTAGTGTTCGAGCTAGCTTACATGCATCAGGTACGAGATAATTCTATCCATCGAGGCTAGGATAGATTGGAAGAAATGACCTAGTGCTTTGTGTCCGCTGGGATTTGAACCTGAAACGTTATGATTCTTACTCACTTCATTGACGACTAGGCCACACCCTTGATGCTTGTTGGGCTATATGTTAAAGATTTGGTTTTGGGCTTTCTTTATTTGTGATAAATTAATGTTTTTTTTTTCTTTTAATAACTCTGGGCTAGCTTACCCGTAGCAGGTATCAGGTAACTCTATCCATCGAGGCTAGGATAGATTGGAAGAAATGACCTAGTGTTTTTGTATCCGTTGGGATTTGAACCTGAGACGTTATGATTCTTACTCACTTCATTGACGACTAGGCCACACCCTTGGATGTTTGTTGGACTATATGTTAAAGATTTGATTTTGGGATTTCTTTATTTGTGATAAATTAATGTTTCTTTTTCTAAATAACTTTGGTGTACGGGTCAGCTTACGCGCATCTCGACTAATTCTACATGATATCTGCCACCTCCTACCCGCAACAGGTATTAGGTAACTCTATCTATCAAGACCAGGATAGATGGAAAGAAATCACCTGGTGTTTTTGTATCTGCTGGAATTTGAACCTGAGATGTTATGATTCTCACCTACTTCGTTGACGACTAGGCCCCACCCTTGGATGCTTGTTGGACTATATGTTAAAGATTTGATTTTGGGATTCTTTTTATTTGTGATAAATTAATGTTTTTTTTGTTATGTTTAAGTGTTGAAGTAGTCCTGTGTTGTTTACATTTCTTTTGAGCTGAGCGTCTACCGGAAACGGTCTCTTTACCCTGCAAAGGTTGAGGTAAGGTCTGCGTACATCCTACTTGCTCAAGACCCCACTTGCAGGATTACATTAGATATGTTGTTGTTGTTGTTGAAGGGGAGCCATGGAGTAACTGGTAAAGTTGCTGCCATGTGACCACGAGGTCACGGGTTCAAGCCTTGGAAACAGCCTCTTGCAGAAATGCAAGGTAAGACTGAGTACAAAACACCTTTGTGGTGGGGCTCTTCCTCAGACCGTGCGCATAGAGGGGGCTTTAGTTCACTGGGTTGTCCTTTTATGTTGTTGTTGTAAGTGCCGAGGGTCTATCGGAAACAACCTCTCTACCTTTGCAGTAGGGGTAAGGTCTGCGTACATTCTACGCTCCCGAATGCCCACTTGTTGGATTACAGTAGTTATGTTGTAGTTGTTGCAAGTGTTGTAGTAGTTAAGCAGGTAGAATCTTTATTGCTATATATTAATTCTTATGGTCCCCCTACTTCTCCTACTCTAAGGGCCCTCATGAGGGGTTGATTTGGTTGTATGAAAGGTGCAATCTTTTTCATACTTTTTAGCTGCTGAGACGCTGAAATAATTTTTCAGCATTGTGGGTGATCGTTTGTAATCAATTTGAAGATGTTTGGACCATGTAGTAGTCAGGATTTAGAGAGATTCTTTTATCAATATTCTAGGACGCGTATGAATTTGTGAAACCTTGATTGATTGCAGCAAAGGAGTAATCCGTTTAGTACTCTTTTAGCTGCTAAGACGCTGAATTAGTTTTTCAGCATTGTGGTGACCCTTTGACCTTTGTACTCAATTTGAGGATGTTTGAACTAGGATACAGCAGAGTCATGAATATGCGGTGGTTAGGATTTAGATAAGTTTCTTTTATCGATTTACTAGGACATGTAAGAATTTGTGAATCCTTGATTTGGTTGCTGCAAAGGAGCAATCTTTCCATACTTTTTAGCTGCCGAGATGCTGAATTAATTTTTTAGCACTATGGTGACCGTTTGTATTTAAGTTGAGGATGTTTGAATCTATGTTGCTCGGTCTCTTCAAAAGTGTAATCTGGTGCTTGCCGGATCCTTCAAAAATAGTGCATTTTTGGAGGATCCGACACGGGTGCGGCAATTTCAAAAGAGTCGGAGCAACTTAGGATTGAACTATGATACAGCGGAGTCGTGAATACATGGTAGTTAAGATTTAGAGAGATTCTTTTATTAATTTACTAGGACATGTACGAATTTGTGAAACCTTGATTTGGTTGCAGCAAAGGAGCAATTCTTTTCATATTTTTAGCTGCCGAGATGCACTATATTAAATTTTAAAGATTCTAGGTGATCATATGGGACTGACGTGTTGTTATTATTGTTTTTCTGGGTGATCATTTGTACAACCAAAAGCTTAGTAGCGATTTATAAATCTGGGAACTGAAGAATACACGTAATGTGTCAGTATCGTAGACGTTTTGCATCTTAAAGCAAAGTGCCAAAAAGTATAAACAGCTGTATCTAAGTCGAGGAATCATGAATTATGCACCTTACTGTTTTGAGTTATGTTGGACAAGATCTCACTTGAAAGGAAAGGTTTAATTTTTCGGAAGTATGTTAGTTACCATCTGGATGACTATTTTATGTTGTTGGTACAATCTTCTGTAAGCTTTTATTCAATCAGCTGATTGTTACGTAAATGCAGAGCCTACAATTTACAAATGGGTTCAAAAGCAGTTGAAGATTTGTTAGAGGCGTCGTCAGGAGTACATTATTCTGGCTTTCATTTAGAAGAGCCACATACTTCAGAGATTGATCAACCAACAACTTCTATAGATGGAAGTGTTAAGCAACCGTTTGTCATAGGTATGTGGAGGCGGTAATATATCTCGTGCTGTTGCTTGAGCTTTTTCTAAACTAACTGTACTTTCGAGGCTATTGTGCTTTGCTTAATCATAGAAGGAGATAAATCATCGAATTGTTCCTCGCACACTTATGTTTGATGAATCTCAGTGTACACGATACTTTTACCTTCTGAAACTAAGGACAGATACTCAATCTCTTTATCACAAATATATGCAGAACGATTAATTGCTGTCATCATTCAAATCATTTTCGGCAGATGCTAATGGCTCTTGCATCTTTAATACTTAGTAAAGTTATACATGCATATGCTTGATCACATTGGATGAGAAAATTATGATGTTGAATTTGGTGATGGAAAGGAAATCATTGAGCTTGCATAAAAATTATTTCAGTTAGTTGTTTGACGTAGATATCCAGACCAAGCTTACTAAAGCCTGGATTGATTTTTGTGCCTGATCCATCTCTTGCCCGTTGCAATGATTTTGTATCTCATCTTAGTGGAGTTAGTTCAGCATTTACTGGAACTCTGGAAGCATATGCTCTGAATTTGTTGTCTGTCGTTTGGTCAAAATAGCAGTTTGTCGATTTGGCATGAGGAGATCTGTTGGGATTATTGCCTAATGTGGGAGCAGTTCATGTAACATTACTACAGTAGTGAAACTTAAACTTTGGACTGATTGAACTTTCATGCTATTCAAGACCGTAATGCCAATTGTGTTTGCATCTATCATGATTGTTATCTTTTTTAATCATTCCAGCTCTCTTAGTGTTCTCTTAATCCATGCCCGTATAAACCGTTTTCCCTGCAGGAGTTGCTGGAGGTGCTGCATCGGGCAAGACTACAGTTTGCGATTTGATTATTGATCAGCTTCACGATCAGCGTGTTGTCCTAGTTAACCAGGCAAGTTTTCTTCATAGTGAAAAAAAAAACACCTTTCATCACTCTAAATTTGACTGACAGCATAATTCTTTTTCTATTCGTTTTTAGATTTTTTTTCTAATGCCCTTAAGACCAACCACAACCTTTGAAACTAGGAAGCGATGGACCCAATCCTCTACCGTTCTCCACTTGAATACTAGTCTTGGTTCGCTTGGCGTAGGGCTCGATCCCGTGACCCTATCCACAAAGTCCCTCAACCTTTGCCAAGTGAGCTAAGGCCCGGGGACACATATAAGTGATAAGTATTCACTCTTTGCTTATTACAGCTACTTCACCTGGGGTCCTATTCCATATTCCAGATTTGATTGACTCGTGGATCTGAGCTTTTACATGTGAAGTTCAGTATAAAGAGTTCTTTTACAGGACACGTCTAAAGCTTCATCTGACATGTTTCATTGCTGAAGTTGTGGTCATAAAAATCACCGAGTGTAGATATTTGTCTGTCTTGCACTACTTTTCAGTGTGTCCTTGCTTGATATTTGTCTTAATTTTGGGGGAAATGGCATATAGCCTGCCAAACTCGAACGCTGATTTCTCCGACGTGTGTTTCAATTGGCAGGATTCTTTTTATCACAATTTGACTCTAGAAGAACTCACAAAAGTTCACGAGTACAACTTTGACCATCCTGGTTAGTCTCGTTCTTTATACTCTTGCATTGAATACACAGGTAAAACTGTTTATTTCTTCATTCCTTAGAGAAACAAAGAAATCATTTTCTATCGTGAAGTATCGACAGTTATCTATATTATCATTCTCACAGTTGCCGATAGATCATATTAACTCCGTGAAATCGGTTAATAAGGATTTGAACAATTAATACATGTTTTCACAGAAGTGTTAACTCCATGGAATCACTTAATAAAGAGACATGTACTTAGTTTCTATGTGCTAACTTTTTTTCTTCTTTCTAATTATTGTGCGTCGTTTTTTTTCTTCTTTCTAATTATTGTGCGTTGTATTCAGATGCATTTGACACTGAGCAACTGTTGTGTGTGATGGAGAAATTGAAGCATGGGCAAGCTGTGGATATTCCAAAGTATGATTTTAAGAGTTACAAGAATGACGTATTCCCTCTTCGAAGGGTAATGTCTTATATAGCATGGTGTTTTCCTCTTATTTTTATATCGTTTCAGCTTGTACTGTTACATCGATATCAATCCAATTCCTTTTAAGAGTATGTCACTTAACGTCGTCCATCTTTTGAACATTTTTTATCTGTGATCCAAACCTGCCTCCAAGGGAAAACAAGGAGGAAAAGGAGAAAGATAACATTCCAATGATTTGGAACATAGACACTCTTCTCGATAGATTATTAAGATAGGCGTGTGGAATCCTACTGCCTGCGTCTAATTTTTTTTTTTTTTTTTGAATTATGTGTCACTGACCACTCTGACTTAACTTGGTAGGTCAATCCTTCGGATGTTATAATTTTGGAAGGCATACTCATTTTTCATGATCCTCGTGTCCGAGATCTGATGAGTATGAAGATATTTGTAGATACAGGTTCTTTCCTCTCCTTTCTTTGATACATCTTTATATCTCTTGTATTATATTACTGCTTTGTCTCCCTGTTGGCATGAGTTCTGTCCTTCATCGACTTCTATTTGTGATATTAAAAGAATAGGGTGCCTTAGTCATTATCTCATCCGGATTTTTTTCTTACGTGCATCTTGTTCTTTTCAATTATTTCACCTAAAAATGATAAAACCGAACTTCAAACAACAACAACATACCCAGTGTATTCCCACCTAGTGGGGTCTGGGGAGGGTAAAATGTACGCAGTCCATACCACCACCTCCGAAGAAGTAGAGAGGTTGTTTCGGATAGACCCCCGGCTCACCGAACTTCAAACACTAACTGAATTTTTGTTCCAGTCCTTTATTTGTCTAGACAACATTAGATTTATCGAGAAGAAAAAAAGAATCTAGTAATCGGAATACTGCTATGCTACATGGATGTATGTGTAGAAGCACCAAATCCATATTGAAGCGGATCATTGGAGTGATTTTACTTATTTCTTCGCAGCGTTTGTTTTTACAATTGTTGTCAGCTCTTCCTATTGTTCGATTTGCCGGTTAGTCTTAATCACAAGGATATTGCTTCTGCTTGTTGTTCCATTCCATGTCGACGGACATCTATGGTGAATCTTCTACTTTTGTGGCTTCATAATTTAAAATTTTCAGCGCAGATGCTGATGTACGCCTTGCAAGGAGGATAAGACGAGACACTGTTGAAAAGAATAGAGATATTGCTACAGTACTAGATCAGGTTAGCTGAGCTTTATATGTTTTTTGAAAGAATTTGTGAGCTAACTTTTTGCCCGCTTCATGGCCGTGCATGCACCTGGACTCTGTTCTCGACGGAAGGTTCTAACAAGGCCTTTGCAAAACTGACGACTTGCCCAAAATTCAGCATAATTCTTTATGTAATTTGTTAGCTTTTCAAGACTAACGTAATGTAATGTTTGTGCAGTATTCCAAGTTTGTCAAACCGGCTTTTGATGACTTCATTCTTCCAACAAAGAAGTATGCTGACATTATCATTCCCCGGGGTGGAGACAACCATGTTGCGATCGATTTGATTGTGCAACATATTAGGACGAAACTTGGTCAAAATAATCTTTGTAAAATATACCCTAACTTATATGTTATTCAATCTACTTTCCAGGTGCTATTTCCATCTTGTTCGTCGATATGTTCTAGTCCCCAACTGTTTAAGCTTCATCTTGAAGTCATTTTCATGTTCTTCAAGATCAAGCTTTTATTTTGTTCTAATGATTGTTATTTGTTCCATTTAGATACGCGGCATGCATACACTTATCCGCGATGCACAGACGACAAAGCATGATTTTGTGTTTTATGCTGATAGATTGATTCGTTTGGTAAGTTTCCCTTTCTTACACGGTAATCTTGTTTAGTTTGTAACGCGAGAAGTCCAAATCTTTGTTTTCCCTTATCTATGCCTCACTTTACCAGGTTGTTGAGCATGGACTAGGACATCTGCCATTTACAGAAAAACAGGTGATCACTCCAACCGGTAAGCGCTATCCCCATGACGCAATACTCATGACTTGTACTCGGAAATGTTTTGATTTCTTCTATTGTCGTAGCCTATTTGGTAAGTTCGGTCTATATTAAGGTGTATGGACCAGGCTAAATGCTATTGTTGTCTCACTTTTTTCCAACTCTTCATTAGAATGTTGTGCTATCACTCATTGCGATACTGATCTGACCAGACTCGCATGGAACGAGGTTCTCATAGACAATATCGTCATTTGATTCAGAGTTTCTTCTATTCATGTTTATTCATAGGCTTAGCTCTTCTTGCCGTCCTCGAACATGAAAAATGTAATTAAATAAACCCACCTCTGTTGACTGCAGGATCTGTATACAGTGGTGTAGATTTCTGCAAGAGGTTATGTGGTGTCTCTGTAATTAGAAGGTAATTATTGTTCGTCTCACTTGGTACCTTAGAAGTGACAATTTCAGCGTTGCTTCTTCGCGATTGTAATTCCTTTTCATACTTGATTTTGATATGCTTTACTTGAGCCGGGGATCTATCGAAAACAACCTCCTCTTGTGGGATTACACTAGATATGTTGTTTACCTTAGAAGTGACCGTGGTTGCTTCTTATCTGCCTTCAAAAGTAGATTTCGTCATTGCAACGTTCTCTTTACTAGCCATACGAGTTCCTAATTTGTGCAGTGGAGAGAGCATGGAGAACGCGTTGCGTGCATGTTGTAAAGGTATCAAGATAGGCAAGATTCTTATCCATAGAGAAGGTGACAACGGCCAGCAGGTTAGCGATCTCTTTGCCCCCCCGAATCATTATATTAGCATTCGCTTTCTCTCATTAATGGCATGAATAATGGTGCAGCTGATCTATGAAAAACTACCAGAAGATATTGCACAAAGGCATGTCCTTTTGTTAGATCCTATCCTTGGCACAGGTTAGTCTATTTTCACGAACGCCCTCGACCTCTAACTTCTGCATTACATCATCAAGCATTTTAAAATTTTCTTGACAAACGATTGCGTAACCGAGCCTATTATGTGACAATCCATGATGTTAAATTTTTCTTGACAAACGATTGCGTAACCTTGGAGTAACTGGTAAAGTTGCTGCCATGTGACCATATGGTCACTGGTTCAAGCCTCGGAAATACCCTCGTGGTGGGGCCCTTCCCTGGACCCTGCGCATAGCGGGAGCTTTAGTGCACCGGGCTGCCCTTTTAAACGATTGCATAACCGAGCCTATTATGTAACAATCTGCAGGGAATTCAGCAGTTCAAGCTATTTCTTTACTGTTAAAGAAGGGAGTCCTAGAGTCCAACATTTTATTCCTTAATCTTATCTCTGTAAGTTTACTGGTTCATCCAATTGTTGGGTTTGATTCTCTTTACATCCACTCATTGCGCGTAACAAGAAGGGGAGCCTTGGCATAACTGGTAAAGTTGTTGCCATGTGACAGAAGGTCACGGGGTTCAAGCCGTGGAAACAGCCATTTGCATAAATGCAGGGTAAGGCTGCGTAGAATAGACCCCCCCCCGCATAGCGAGAGCTTTAGCGCACCTGGCTGCCTGTATAACGCGTAAACAAGTAGATCTTCTGTTGCAACATAATGCCGGAATCATAACTTGTGGTGTTCTTAAACTAGGCACCCCAAGGAGTACACGTGGTGTGTAAGCGTTTTCCAAGAATAAAGATTGTGACATCTGAGATAGAAAATGGTTTGAACGAAGAATTTCGTGTTATCCCTGGAATGGGAGAGTTTGGTGACAGGTATTTCGGCACAGATGATGACTGAGACATTAAATATTGGTGGTCGCGTTCCATCTCTGAATCGCGGGAGAGAGATCGTGATGAAGAAAATAGAGCCAGTTGAGCATGATCAATCAATAATGTGTTCATAGCTTTGGACATTTCAAAATTTGTATTCTGACTATAGTTGCCTTAGAAATGCAATCTTCAAACTTATTTTACATTTGAGTTGCACTAGTTTTTCTCCTCGAAGACGGGTATAATTACACCCTGGACCCCATCGCATAGCAGGAGCATTAGTGCACCCCATGCATAACAAGAAGATTAGTGCACCGAGCTGTCCTTTTCTTTTGCTCATGAATGATATGTATTGTATCAATATCATGCATCCTGGACCCCGAGCATTAGGAGGATTAGTGCACCGGGTTGTCCTTTTTTCTTTTTTCTCATGAATCAATCGTGTGTAACATCATCCCACAAGTGGGGTTTCGAAAGGATAGGATCGGATACAAATTTTACCCTACCTTTGTAAGGTAAAGGCTATTTTCAATAGACTTTTGGCTCAAAAGAAGCGTAATCAAAATACGATAGAAAGGAAAATAACGACAACAAAATAGTAATGATCAGCGTAATCAAAATACGATAGAAAGGGAAATAACGACAACAAAATAGTAATGGATCATTGGGGGTAAAACTGTTGCATATCTTGGAACTTCTATATTGGTTTAGATTACTACTACTGCAGTTATTCATAATTCAGGATAACAGCAGAAAGCTGCTAACAAATGGCAAAAGAAGTGTGTATCTTATGGAAAGATGCGTGCAATACAACAACATATCCGGTATATTCCCACCAAGTGGGGTCTGAGGAGGGTAAGTATACGCAATCCGTGCACAACAACAACAACATACCCAGTATATTTCCACCAAGTGGGATCTGGGGAGGGTAAGTGTACGCAGTCCGTGCCACTACCTCAGATGTGAGATCGAGAGGAGGTTTCCGATAGACCTCCGACTCAAAATAAAACAATTTAGATAAGGAATAGTAAAAGTACAAGATACAGATGTGTGCAATATGTGATAAAATTAACCTACTTAAAAAGTACGAATATGAAAAATTGAAGTGTAAATGCTCATTTACTACCATGCATTAAGTTTAATATAACACCCAAACAACCACAGAACAAAATAATTCACCTTGAGTTTCAAGGTTAATTTTGTGTCCACCAAATACAATTTCAAAGACAAATTTGAATGCAATGGTAGGAGGACATAACTTAATCTCAACAATGAAAAATGTTTAGTATGAAAATTTTCAAGTCACAAATCTTAATTCTATGATAGGAAAGGGATATAGTTAACCCCCAAATAGATATCCGGCTGCTTGTTCTTCGTTACCATCGGAAAACTTCAGAGCTTGTATTACTGCATCCCGTCCAAAGCCTAACTCGACAAGCTTAGCAACTTTGGCTTCGAATTCAGGTTCCTGCACATAAAACATCGATTCCAAGTTTGAATTGTTCTTCTACTGAGGTTCATATTTGTTCACAAAGGAACAAGAAAATTCACGCGCTGCACAAATTTACCTGTGTCAAGTTCCCGCGGGCACCTCCTGCGGATCAAGACAACGTTGAATCATAAGTAAATGCAATTCAGAAGACAGAAAATAAAGATGAGTAAAGCATCTAGTACCCGAACTATGACCAAATTTGCTACGACACACTCCAACCCCTATTCCCCCCCCCCCCCCGAACTCAATTTTAGCATATTTTTGTGTTGTCGTAGCACCTTTTGTCAACCATTTTAGCTGACGTAGCACCTTTGACGTGGGCCCCATTTTATGTAATAAAAGCGTCACGTCAGCACGAAAGGGTGACAAAAATACGCTAAAATTGAGTTAGGGGGTAATAGGACCCCTGTGAAGTTGGAGTGTGTCGTAGAAACTTTGGTCATAGTTCAAGGGGGTACTAGATGCTTATATCAATAAAGATAGCTGCAGAAACAACCGTAAGTAAGAAGAAAGAGAACTGCATGTCGACATGACTTCCTAGATTATATTAAGCAAATAATCTTAAAGAATCTGAATCCCTGGGTGCAGAATAACAGTTGAAACTGACGGAGAAAAAGTTGCAACGATCTAGGTGGAATATCACAATTATATTTGGATATTGAAGCTAACCAGAAGGACCTCCTTTTGTAGGATCAGTCTTCTCCGTTGCTCCAGATGTTGCCTGATACAGCAAGGAAAGAACCAAGTTTAGCACTGCTCGTAGAAGGTCAAAATTTCTGATTTGAATATTAGAGGAAAACGATGATATAACAGATTATGAAAGGGCTAAACAATCTTGAAGATTTAGAAAGTGCAGCATAACGTAACTGCACCGGCCTTGGAGCAAACTGGCGAAAGCAACCCCAGAAAATAAAGAAAATTTCATCAAGAATGTCGTAATTGTAAAAAAGAAAGAGGCCAACTTCAATCATTTCATCAATGATTCCATTAATTTCACAATCAAATTTATCTTTTATGGCGTCAAGTGCACTCAAATTTGTACAACATTAGCTCTTGAAATAGATCAATTTTTTTGTTCATTACTTGCTCACATTAATCTACATGCCCACTACACATTACATGCCCACTACATACTTCCAGAGGAAAAAAAAGAAAGACGCTAATGTTAAATTCAGAAAAAATATTTTTATTTTAAAAAAAATGCCTTTACCTGGGCTCCTGAGCTCGAAGCCTCCTTGGCGTGCCTCTCCTCATCAAGAAAATGACCGGGAATGTCCTTCTCTAAAATTTGAAGTACAAAAAACTTGGTAAAAGCTCAAAAGTAGTACTATCCAGTATCAAGGTAACCAGGAGCATCACCAACCATGTAGAAATGGTACAGCAACTTCCCCTCCACCAACTCTCAGAACATTGTCCTTCAGATCAATCATGCACTGCAAAAACTCATTACCATTAGCTTATAATATGTATTAAAAAGGAAACAAAAATGGAAAAAATGTTACGAGCAAGGCAAGAAAGTAAACCTGGTGCTTGCGAAGCATATCAAGTCCAAATAGAAATTCCATATTCGGAGAATCCAGCACCACAAAAGAACAAGGGTAAAAATTGTTTCCAATCTGCCATAGTTAAGAGTAGCAAATTGAAGTCAAACATGTTAACAGGGCATCTCTAGGAACTTATCATTAATTTGAAGGCAGCATATCCACAGCTTCTCGTTAATTCCAAAGCTTCCGTTCACTAAAACAAATGTTATATGTGGCTGGTTGGACAACTTAATCCTCATGTGTCATGACTAGAACAAGTAATTATCACCAACTGACTACTGGGACAAGTCATCGGAAAAATTGATTTAAAGCAAAGAGCCAGTAAGTTAAAACTACTTACAAATTGCAACTGACAGATTATTAATTATTTGACTATTATTTTTTTTTATTTGATACCCGTGGTGTCCGGACCAGCTTGTGCGCACCTCGACTAAATCCACGGGATACCTGCCACCTCCCACCAGCATAAGGTACCAGGTAACTCTGCCCACCAAGGCTAGAGCAGATGGGAAGAAATCACCTAGTGTTTGTCTCTGCTGGGGAATGGGAATTGAACCTGAAACCTCATGGTACTCATCCCAACTTCATTGAACCACTAGGCCACACCCTTGGGTGCTATTGACTACAAGTTGCGCATAAAGGTTAGTGTGTAACTAATTTATGATTTAAACTGCTAACCATAGAAAGGATAGTTAGCATCAGGAACCCAGACAAAATTGAACATTAGTAAGACATAGTACAGTAATAGCGAAACTGAGAATAGGATATGGAAAGCATTTGACAGAAGCAGAATTTAACCACCCAGCAATCTATTTAATTTCTGGGCAGTGCATGAGAAAAAAAGGATTCATCGGTAAAACAGCTGCATCAACTATTTATGGTAAAAAACAGCTGCATCTATTGTATACTGTCAATGCACTTGAAGTACACACACAAGACTGAAGTAGCTCATAAGCTCCAAGGACGCAACAAACCTTGATTGGAGCAACATGAATACGACCTAGTATCTCTGTTTGACCAACTCCACGAGCAATGCCCTTGTAGCGTGTATCTAGTAACCTCAACAATCTGCGAGAGAAGGGGTCAACAGTGATAGCTTGGAAAAGAATAAGCAGCAACAAACACCAGCTATATTTATTACTACATTATTCTAAAGTAAACAAAACCAAAAATCTGAATGTCAAACTGAGTAATGTATTGCCCTATAAACTTCTACTGTTTGATAACCAAGAAATCCCCAAAGATCAGTGGCATACGGCTTAAAACTCTGCGGATGATGGGTCCACCCATCTACCCTAGACTTTTACTTGTTAGTTATTCACTCAACCCCGTCATCAACCTAATGGATACCCCCTGCCTCCTGGCTTGTTAAGGAATTTTAAAGGTAGTTCTAAAATCTTATAAGTTAGAAAAGGGATATGAATTAGGAACATTATAATATAGGTGTGTAGTGTGTTTCATACAATAAGTAAGCAACTATGAACTTCAGAACTAAATTTTTTTTAGATTAGCCTTGAGACACTATAGCATGTCGATGAAAAGCATGCAGTCTTAATGCCAAACAGTCTACAGCAGGAGTTGAAGATTCTGCACGATGTGCTTCTATAATTCACATTGAATTCTTAATTTGTCTATTGCTATTCTTCTGTCAATCTAGAATATGAATTTTTGAACAATATACCTCAATTAAATTTTATTTTATTTTTAAAAAAAAGGAACTCTTCTAGTCTCCCTGACCTTTTTTTTTTATAAGGTAAAAATATATCTCTGACAAAAACTACTCATCAATCAATGTGCTTGCAATTTAATTTTATTTTTTAAGAAAGGAAGGTACGAGTTTGCTATATAATAATCATTTTTTCTAACCAAATACAAATTACTATAAAAAATACAGCACAGCCTCAGAAATCATACCCACAACGTTCTGCACAGCTTTTAGATATAATTGTGGATTGAGCTCCACTATCCACAAAAGCCTAAAGCAAAGAGAAACAAAATATCCCACTGAACCAAATGTAACAAGATTTACCAAGAAGATGGAACACATTCAAATCAAAAACAAAATCCCTACCTTTAGAGGATGACCATTTACTTCCATGTCAACATATAACATAATCTGAATAAGCCAAAAAGCTACCCAGCTTCATTAAAACCACAGAGAAAATCAAACTTTGAAAGGCACAAGGTAGCTTTACATACCACAGTGCCAAAAGCTTCAGGATTGTGTTCCAACGCAGCTTCCCAGTTTTCTTCAATTCCTTTCTGGAAAATATGCAAAACATGAAAAAGCTCTAACACAACTAGACCCAACTTACATTGCATAAAACAACAACATACAGTGTATTCCCACAAGTGGGGTACGGGGACGGTACGATGTACAGACCTTACCCCTACCTTTGTGGGGTAGGGAGGTTGTTTCCGGTAGACCCTCGGCTCAAAAGAGAAGTTTCCGAAGAAAGACACCACCGAATAAAAGAAAAAACTACTATTAAAGTAGACGGAGAAACATTTGGCAAGACTTTATGATTATACCATTTTACTTTTTTGATGATTTGGTATTAATAAAGTCATCAAGAAGGTGCAAGAATTACAAGATATGGCATTTGAGCTTATAAAAAATGACTGGCTGGCTGTACAAAAGTTACGCCGTTTTACTGCAATATAATCTGCGAAGAGAGTAGGGATGATCCAGGACAAGCTCCAAAGACTCTAGCAATCAATCAATTAGGTCCAATCCCAAATTAGTTGGGATCGGCTATGTGAATCTTCTACATATGTTATTTGAGATGGATGAAACTTCTACATATATTAATCAATCAAATCAACTACAAATTCCAGAGTCCCTATCAAAATCCAACAAGCAAAGGCTACCGATGATTTATAGGTTGGTCGAATGATGATCCAAACAATATTTCAATATTCAGCATACTAGAGCTGTTGGAAGAGAAGCTCACAGGAAGGTATACAGTTTGTTTTAACGTCATTAGTTGATAATTAGAGTGACTTAGTATAAAAGCTAGTTAACATAGTAAAATCAATATTTGATCAAATAATAAACGTCCCTGTGAAGAAGTTAACCACTTTCATATATTTGCCATAACATTTATCTAAACAGTGGTAAATCATGCTTAAATAGGAGCTAGATCGTTTTCCCAGAAAAATAGAAGGAAGGAGGAAAAGCATGGCTGTTTATGGTCCATTCAAGTAAAATAAGCATATTAAAATTAAAGAATGTATACAAACGAGCTACGATGCTTAACTGCTAATAACTTGAAGCAGTCTAAAAAAATTGGCCAGTACACTTCAGTTTCAAAAACATTCTATAATAAGGACAATGTAGATTGATATGCCAACTAACCTGGCGAATAGCCTCTTCAATTTTCTTTTGTGCCTCGACATCGAATGGATCAGCATACAGCAGTGCCTATGATTCAACATAAATTTATATTAATCAATGAATATCAATCAATCAACTATGCCTCATTCCCGAATTAGTTGGGTTGGCTGTATGAAACTTCTTTATCTAGCCCGCTTAATGAGTACCTAGGTGAGCACCGAAGGAAACAAAACGAAAACAAATCAAATATCTATAGAAAGTTAAACTATGAAAAATTTAAATCAAACGGTTGAGAAATTCTGAGCAGCCCCGCCGACTTCATATAAGCTAGGGGCAAAGCATCAGATGGCCAAAATATAGTGTAAAAGCTGACCATATAGCTCTGGGAAACACCTTCAAAAGCCTGTGGTAAACCCTAAGGTCACATCCTTGGTAGATATTGCATGATACATTACAGAAAGAACACTTCCAAATTGCGGCATAAGGGAATTTCAAAATTCTACTCTTCTTTACAACAGATCACTAGCATTAGTTCCTATGATCTTTTAGCACGATCATTAGTTCCTATGATCTTTTAGCACGATCATTAGTTCCTATGATCTTTTAGCACGATCATTAGTTCCTATGATCTTTTGGCAAGAAGTTGTAAAGCAATCACTAAAGGGACTTTCAAAATTGTGGAGTACATTAAAGCATACAGAAGAAAAGACGGTAATTTAGCAATAGAAGCTCCTGACCATCTCCTCCTCTTGACGGCTCCGTAGCACTGATTTATGCTGATGACGCAAACGTAGAAGCTCTTGCAGCCTATTTAAGTCATTCCCAAGGACAGCTTGTGCTAACTCGGGATCATTCTGCAAGTTCAAACATCATATACAAGCTCATGGGACCTCTGTGTTATGAATTGATCGCAACCAACCACAAGGTGGAGCGGAGGAGAGCACAAATAATAGCAATCATGTTCACATCAAATTGATCCAAAAAATAACACAGTATAAGAGTAATCCATCATAAAGATTAATGCATATGAAAATTTCCTCTCAGAATCTAACTTATCCTTCACCGCGCATGTAAGATCACAATCAAGTCAAATTAGCAACCATTTTAAAATCAGACTGATCCAGCAAAATTACGAAGTATAATAGGAATCCACTAAATAAGTACGAAACTTCCTAATCGGCGTATGACTATTCCTTCATCATACCCATAAGATCATGATAACATCATATGTAAGGGCAGTTTTTCTTTTAACAATCACCAGCTAGGAAATGTACGGATGCTAACTAGTTCAAAAACTCTGAGTAGGTACATGTTTTGAAAATTGCAATTTTGCACTAATACAATATGCTTTTAAGAACTTCATTTCTTTCTTAAACTGTTTTAGCAAAAGCAAAAAGAAAGGAAATAGCTAAATTCCTCCACCTGAAAAAGTTGGGCCATCAAATTTGAATCATTTCGCAAGTGTTGTTGGAAAGCTGAAGGATTTGCTGCAGACCCGTCTTGTTTGAAGCTCAAATCATTTGCAGGTGCACTGGAATGCATTCATTTAATTGTTAGCAGAAGACGAAAGACAAGATGTATTTGCAAGATGTGGCAGAGTAATGGGGAAGGGAACAACATGGGACGGTAAATAGCCGATAAAATAATGAAACATAACTTAAGAGACATCAGCAGAAAACACACCTAGACAGGGATGCTGCATTAGACACCATCATCACCAAATCTCCATCACCAATGCCTAGCGCACTCAATTTATCAGAATTACTCATTTCCCTCCCATTGTACAGAAGTTGTTGTTGCTGCAGAGGCACTTGTGTCTTCTCGTCCAACACATAAACACAAAACCAATGTAAAAGTAAGTGCCAACAGTGCCTCCATCAGAATTCATATCACAACTAAAACTTCATATGTTCTAAGCTAAGCCTTGGCTCAACGCTAAAAGTCACCAACAGTATCACCGAGGTCAGAGTTTCAGGCAGAAACAACCTCGTGCAAAAATGCAAGATAAGGCTCAAGGGCGATGGACCCCCTTCAGCAGAAAATTACGCAGTTTATACATGGTTAAAATCAATGTTTATGTATATATAGTAGGTTGAACCCCCTTTGGCTTCTTCATGTGTTTATGTTCCATATTTTGAACCCCCTAAGTGAGATCCCTAAGACCCAATATGGTCCGACCATTCTCCGTACCCTGCATATAGTCGGGGCTTAGTGCACTGAGCTGTCCTTTTCTATAAATACAACAACATACCCAGTATAGTCCGACCAAGTGGGGTGTCCTTCTATAAGCGTAATCCAATATTTCAAATCGTTTGAGACCATTCCATTAACTACATTATACTATACAACTTTCACAAGTTTGGAGAGTTCAAATTCATTTTATACTCATATTCTAAACTTTGACATAACATTCAACTAACATCCAATTGTTCAACTGAAACTTTCAAATGCAACCATATTCGCCATCTAATATGAAATGGGACAATGAAAAATTCCAACTAACATAGCGAGCACATAGTGCACCTAGTTGTCCTTTTCTATAAGTTTATATAATCTAATATTCCAAATCGTTTGACACCATTCCGTTACTGTACAACTTTCACACGTGTGGACGGATAGCAAGACAAAGCACTACTACCTACTAACCTCCTAGCCTAACAATATTACTGTATATAACTTTCATTGACTTGGATGACTTCAAGCTCACTTACTACTCAAAGTTTCAAACTTTCAACTGTTTACTTAAGTTTCTTCTATTATCACAAATATAAATACACCCATGATGAAATTTTGTTATCGAAATTCCAACTAACATAGCGAGCACATAGTGCACCGAGTTGTCCTTTCTATAAGTTTATATAATCCAATATTCCAAATCATTTGACACACCTCCATTAACTACATTAAACTATACAACTTTCACACATATGGATGCATAGCAAGACAACACACTACTACCTACTAACCTCCTAACCTAACAATATTATTGTATATAACTTTCATTAACTTGGACGATTTCAAGCTCATTTACTATTCAAAGTTTGAAACTTTCAACTTTTTACTTAAAGTCTCTTCTATTGTCACAAATATAAATACACCCATAATGAAATTCTGATCAAAGAAAACTTGATCAACTATCGAAATTCCAACTCACATAGCGAGCACATAGTGCACCGAGTTGTCCTTTTCGATAAGTTTATATATAATCCAATATTCCAAATCGCTTGACACCCCTTCCATTAACTACATTATACTATACAACTTCACACATATGGACGGATAGCAAGACAACGCACTACTACAACTAACCTCCTAACCTAACAACATTATTGTATACAACTTTCATTGACTTGGACGATTTCAAGCTCATTTACTACTCAAAGTTTGAAACTTTCAACTGTTCACTTAAGTTTCTTCTACAACAACAACATACCCAGTGTATTCCCACAAAGTGGTGTCTAGGGAGGGTAAAGTGTACGCAGCCCATACCACTACCTCAGATGAAGTAGAGCGGCTGTTTTCGATAGACCCCGACTCGTAGAGCGGCTTTTTCCGATAGACCCCGACTCAGGACAAATAACAGTATAACCAACAAAAAACATGAAAACAAACAACAAAATAGGGTAATACACCACTAGATAAACCACATAACTCTGTCTATCAAGGTTAGAACTACAACAACAACAACATACCCAGTGTATTCCCACAAAGTGGGGTCTGAGGAGAGTAAAATGTATAACAACTTAAAGTTTCTTCTATTATTATTGTATACAACTTTCATTGACTTGGACGATTTCAAGCTCATATACTACTCAAAATTTGAAACTTTCACCTGTTCACATAAGTTTCTTCTATTATCACAAATATGCACACCCATAATGAAATTCTGCTATCGAAATTCCAACTGTGCCATATAAATAGCTGACAAAAGCATAGTAAAACAAAACCAATAAAGAATTCCAGCTAACCTCAACTTCCAGTAGAGCTTTCAGGTTCTCTACCTATATCAAACATGTCCACAACACAAAATTTAAGATCCAATAAACAAATACAGCTAAAAAAACAAATAATAAATATGACAATAATCAATTAATAATGAATTAATTTTAATTAATTAATCAATTAAAATTACAGATTCGTCGCGATCGACGTCGAGAGTGACGATTTGTTCATCAGTAGTCATTACAGTGATCTTCATCTTCAACTATTTTCAGTTCTAAGTGTTGCACGAATTCCGATGTCAAATTTCTCCGGCCAAATTCTTCCCGCCGGTCACCGGAATCTTCTGATGTCCGACGGCAAGTGTTTGAATTTGGATTGGTAACGTTTGGATATATATATTGAGAGAGAGAGAGAGAGATATGGTATGAACTTAAGGGGTCGTTTGGTTGGGTGGTATAACTAATCTCGGAATTAATTCTTAAATGAGCTTATTTTATATTTGATTGGAATAAATTGCATGAAAATTCATTTCGAGATTAGTTATTTCGAGATCGTAATGCTATTTTTATCCCTTTTTGAAGATAAAATAACTAAAATTGAACAGTTCAAGTCATATCGAGGTCTACCGAAAATATTCTCTGTTTCTCGAAAGGTAGTGGTATGGACTGCGTACATTTCACCCTCCCCAGACCCTATTATGTGGGAATACACTGAATTTGTTGTTGTTGTTGAACAGTTCAAGTCGCACGATCCGCTCATATAAAATTGAACAAATAAGCACAGATATTTTATGTGGCAAAATACATATAGAACACCATATAAGATATGAATTAGTCACGCAGCATGCAACATAACGCATGTGTATCTATTTGTTTAACTTTATACAAATTTAATAACTTACATATACACATCGAAAGTTACGGACACAGATGCAAGTTGAAATCAATTTAATTTAAAAGAAAATACTATGTATTAGGCCAAAATTAAATTAAGTATTGAGCAATTTTACTAGGCGTTTCACCATGAGATTTTTTTCGCAAATCATTTTACTTTAGTGAAAAAGTAAAAATAATAGTGTCTAGCCGTAAAAATCATTTCACTCGGTGAAAATTATTTTCACTTTTCTTCACTCTTATTTTTCGCACAAAAATTCAAAAATCAGTTATAATTTTGCGCGTTCCTCTACTAAAACGGGTTAGAATGCATGTATGCCTAATCTATGCAGACTGGGTGGTCTATTCAACAATACAGGATATCCCTGCATAACTTATTGAAGGATTTTCATACGATCATTTATTTTTTTCTCGAATCGGTTCCCATACAACCTAAGATATATGGCCATATTATGTTAACTGTTCGTATTTTATTCATTCCATCAGTATGCTCTCAGGTACCTGTAAGAAATGTATTGAAACGATTCTTTTTAATGAATAAATCTGATCGCAACTTCAAATATGGAATACAAAAGGATCAAATAGGAAAGGATACTCTGAATCATAGAACTACAATGAAATATACGATCAACCAATATTTATCAAATTTGAAAAAGAGTAAGAAGAAATGGTTTGAACCTCTTATTTTGATTTCTCGAACCGAGAGATCAGTGAATCGGAATCCCGATGCATATAGATACAAAATTCACGACCAAACACAACACCAACTTCAACTTCAACTCCGAAAAATTATCAGAGAAAAAACTCAAATACGTCATTGAACTATTGAAATGGCCCATCTATAGCATCCGTTATAAGTTTGGCACATCTATACTATCGCCTTTAAAAAATTGACTTATCTATGACACTGCCGTTATAGAAAGGTTCATTTGTGTCATTATTTTGCAACGATGATTTCGCAACCTCTTACTAAAAATCTGCGTCATCAAATTTAAATCAACCATATTACATAAATCAAAATAAAAATCATAATCATTAAAATAAAATAATTTTATAAAAATCATTGTTACAAAATAATGACACAAATATTTTTTTCTGTAACGAAAGTTAAACTTTTAAAGAAAATGATGCTAGCGTATTTGAGCCACCAACATGGGTTATGATGCAGTGGATGGGGCTGCTCCACCCTTAATCAGGGGTCGAGGGTTCGATTTTGGGTATGGAAAAAACTCTGTTGGGAGCGCTGCCACCTTAATGGGCCCTGCAAAGCGTGATCTGGATTAGTCGAGGCTCCGTGCTGCCACCTTAATAGGCCCTGCAATGCGCGATCCGAATTAGTCGGGGCTCCGTGCTGCCACCTTAATGAGCCCTGCAACGCGCGATCTGGATTAGTTGGAACTGCCACCTTAATGGGCCCTGCAATGTGAGATCTGGATTAGTCGGGGCTCCGTGCTGCCACCTTAATAGGCTCTGCAACGCACGATCTGGATTAATCGGGGCTCTGTGTTGTCACCTTAATGGACCCTGCAACGACCGATCTAGATTAGTCGGGGCTCCATGCTACCACTTTAATAGGCCCTGCAACGCGCGATCCGGATTAGTCGGAGCTCCAATGTGGACACGTTAACGGGTCATGCAAAGCGCGATCCGGATTAGTCGGAGCGATTCAGATTAATCAGGGCTGCCACCTTAATAGGCCCTGCAACGTGCGATCCGAATTAATCGGGGCTCCAATAAGGACACCTTAATGGGCCCTGCAATGCGATTTGGATTAATCGGAGCTCCAATGCGTACACCTTAATGGACATGCAACGCACGATCCGGATTAGTCGGAGCGATTCGGATTAATCGGGGCTGCCACCTTAATAGGACCTGCAACGCGCGATCTGGATTAGTCGGAGCTCCGTGCGGCCACCTTAATAGACCCTGCAACGCGTGATCCGGATTAATCGAGGCTCCAATGCGGCCACCTCAATGGGCCCTGCAACGCGTGATCCGGATTAATCGAGGCTCCAATGCGGACACCTTAATAAACCCTGCAATGCGATCCGGATTAGTCGGGGCTCCAATGCGTACACCGGACACCGGCTGAAAAAAAAAAAGGTTTATTTGAGCCTTTTTTTTTTCAAATTATTATTTTCATGCCCAAACAAAGCCTTAGTGAGAATCACTCTCTCTCTATATACATATATACATTCTCTCTCTCTCTATATATAATAGTGAGAAGAAAGGTATATACACTTTTTTGAGATGGTAATTGATCTCTACAACAGTTGGCGCCTTCTCTTCTGATAAAAATCCCAAATTTCATCCATCGGAACCCTAGCTTCTATAAAATGGTACTAATTTCTATTATTATTATTATTGTTTTTTTTTTTTGATGTACTAATTTCAATTTGTTTAAATTTTTATTAATTTCTATGTTTTTTCTTTTTATGTAATTAGTGAAAAAAATAGTTTGATTTTTGTTGAAACGAAAGAACAAACGGGAGTTATGGCGGATGGTGGGAAGGTGGTTAAGCGTGCCAAGTATAAATCTTCAGTTAAAGTACCAGGTGTACCTGGTGTTTTGAAAATGGTATGTTCCTTGTGATTATTTGCATTGTTAGTTATGTTATGTTATGATTGAGCTTATGATTGTTTTGTATGTGCGGAAAAAGGGTAGATGGATGTAGTGACAGAGCCGGGATTTTCACTAAGGACGGAGCCAGGATTTTCACTAAGGGGTTCATAAGTGCATATATGAACTAACTAACCGAAGCGGTTCAACATTTACTATATATACTTAAAAATAATTTTAATCATGTGTAAATAGTATAATTTTCCGCCGAAGGAGGTACGGATGAATCCCCTCGCCAAAGGGTAGCTCCGCCCCTGAATTTGAGCTGCATGACTGTTTTGTATGTGTGAAAAAGGGTAGCTGGATGAACTAAAGCTCGTGTAATGTGTGGGGTCCGGTGTATTATACTCGGTCATACAATGAACCAGTGACATTGTTTACTATGCACAAAGTCGAAGAGAAACAAACAGTAGTAACAATAACGAAGATTCCCATTCGTTTAAGCATTGGTAGACAGAGTTGTCAGGTAACCATTCTGGCGGGAGTTAGCAGGTACCTGCTGGTGGGAGGTACCCATGTAATTAGTTGAAGTGAGCATGAACTGGCCCTGATATAATGGTTATTAAGAAAATAGATCCGGATTGATACAGAGGATTAATATGACTAATATCAACTAGTAGGTACTCATGTACTTAGTTGAGGCGAGTACAAGCTATGCTGACCGGACACCTAGGTTATAAAAAAAATAGAGAGAACTCATATAGAGGATTCATTTGACTAACATCAACTGGTTTGAATTGAGATATAGTTAAATGATTGAAAAAATAACAATGACAAGTAATGCGAATGATATGTCGAAAGTTGAGAAAAAAATAGCATTAACAGTAACATTAAATCCCAAATAGAGCTGAACATACCAAGGCTTTCTATGCGTCCAAGCCTTAGCGGCCAGAGTTATCTCATACCCGTGGGAGGTAAGTACCTTGTGCTAGTGGGAGGTAGCAGGTGGCCAATCTAATTAGTTGAGGTGAGCACAAGTTGTCCCGGATATAACGGTTGTAGAAGAAATCGAGCCGTACTGAATAGAGGATTCATTATCAACTGGTTTGGAATTGAAACATAATTGATTGATTGAACAAATAATGCAACTGGCATGCTGAGCTGGTAGGAAGCAAATGGTATGTTAATTGACTGGTAGACAAGTTTATAGCAATATGTGATATGAGTGTTTTTTTTTTTTCAAAAGAGTGTCTATTTATTCTTCCCAGTAGCAGACTACTGCCTAAAACAGATGGTGTCTCTCGTTCTATCTATTGACATATCTCCGTTACTGGTTCACAAATGGAGTAGAATGGATATTAAACATTTATAGAGTCAACCCTAACTAGTGTGCGGTGAGGAATTATTTTTCTTTGCATTTGGATTAACTAAATGTAATTTTGACAATAAAGACCACCCACATCTAATCGTACGGATGGGGGTGTGAGTCACCAATGGATGAAAGTGGGAAAGGGAACTGTTGGACTCCTGGTTAGAGGTTTTGGGAGGTGGGGTTTTAATCTGAAAAAATAAACTAAACACAATTTCTAACAATTAAATAAAGCACAAATTCTGATGGGGTTAAGGATTCAACAATAAAGAATTCGTTTTAAAGATGGTATGGACCATGCATTTCAGATTCTATATGATCTGTATGGTAGATTCTACTACAGTTGTTAATGCTACCAACTGTTGATTTTCTAGTTTGTCTTTTTTATTGTGTGTAGACCAGGGAACGATTCTTTTTTATGCCGAATGATCCAACTTTAACGACAAAGCTTAATGTGGAGTTCAAGTTGATTAAAGGTGCTTTTGTTCATCCTTTTTCCCTTCACGACACTTGAATTCTCTCTCCCGCCTCTCTCTCACACTCTCTATCTTCAGGCCACAAGTTTTCCAAGGAGGGTTCAAGTAAGCAGGCTCTACTTAATCTTACACAAGATCAGGTTTGGATTTATGATTACCAAAGCGTTCTACTTGTGAGCCCTTTATTATGAGAGCATGACTGTTTTCTTTCTGTGTCTGGTCGAGTTTAGAAACAGTAGACTGATCCCAGTGCTGGTGAAGTCTACAAACTGCCAACTTATCTGAGTACTGCAACTAAATGTATTCCATTTTCTCTTATTTTCAGGGTGGAAATTATCTTTTCGAGTTTGATAGCTTCCCTGACCGTGACCAGTGTCGGGACTTTGTTGGTTAGTCTTTATGACATTCATTGACTCATCCATCAGTTTCATCACTCAGCTACAAGTGGACCATTCTGCTTCAAATATGTGAAAACTTGAAATATACTGGACTTCATTACATTTACGTGTCTCGTTGTTGATTCCTTCTTGTGGTGTGTGATCCAATCCGTTTGCTCTTTGTTTTTCATGTACTAGCTGTGGCCTGTGTGGTGTTGTACTTGAATATTCTGAATAGTTAGTCATTAATAACAAACAGTCAAACATGTTGTCATTCGTATAAGTAAGATTTTGGGTTTGTTCATTTACCTTATTTTTATCGATGGATTTTCCTTTTGGGCCCAGAAATGTTGAATTGGAACTCAGTGTAGTCATTGGTCGTTTAGTAGATTTTTGTTTAAACGAGGAGACAAGACAATATAAAATGGTTGGGAAGGGATGAGACCAGCCTTCTCGTGTTATTGAGTATTGAGTAACCTTTTCCTCTATGATTCCCTTGCCTCCTGTGTGCAAGTGCGGTTGGCTTGGTGCTGAACTTGAGCTAAGATATTGCAGCCTAAATGCTCCATTCCACATGTATATAGTTGACATAAATTATTTCAAGTCCAGTTGGATTTTTCGGAAATTTTATGAGTCAAGCGTTGGTTTTCTACCTAATGATTTTTGTCGCCCAACTTGCTTTGCTGTCCGTAGGTTAAGATAGCAAAATCAGAGAATAGCCTCTTAAGGCTTTAAGATTTTTTTTGCTGTATTATATTACTAGTTCAACACCGGCTAGCTCGTTAAAGAGTATGCAGTTACTATATGATACCCTGCATTCGACATTCCAAGTTGATATTTTAACATTATGGGTTTTGTTACAAGTTTGTTTACCCTCGAACAGCCTCAGCAATTGCAGCTTGTGGGGAAGTGGGGAAAGCTACTTCCGAAAAAACTGCTGTTCCGCATGATGAGCAACTCAGTGCAACAGAAATGGGGCGTCGGATTAAGTTACTGCAGGAGAACAGGTGAATGGAACTTTTCTCTGGTTCAATTTTGCAGAAGGCGGGGGCCTTTTCTAGATCTCTTTTTGTTATACTAGCTAATGTTGTAAATGTGTCTTGTAACTGTAACGAGTTTATCTAAAATCTGCAGCTATTGTTGCTAATTTTCTCTCCTAAATTGGCATTTCATCTTCTTCTTTTCATTTCTTGTCTTGTTGATATCACTAACAAGTGTAAGTGGCGGCAGTGAGTTGCAGAAGCTCCACAGGCAATTGGTCATTGGAGGTATTCTATCAGAGGCTGAATTTTGGGCTGCTAGGAAGGTTAGTAGGTAGAAAAACCTTGTTGAATAGATTATTTTTCATAAACATAGTTAATCACTGTGTTACGCTAAAAGTTTTGAGCTGTACCTGGAATCCCTCCTTAGCAGCTGGCGGCTGCTTTCTGTAGACTAAACCGTTATTTATCTTGCCAATGGATTACAGAAGCTGCTGGAGCAAACTGAAAACAAGAAGCCAAAACAGCGGGTAGCTTTAAAAAATGACATGTGGAGTGTAAAACCATTATCCGATGGTCAGGTAAGAGGGAAATCTTCTCCCCATTTGTCACCATACTTGCGTGTATACACGTGTTACATTTTTTCTGATAGGGTGCTGTTTTTACCTTTCCAAGATATATCTAAGCCATAGTGATTTTCTTGAATTCTATCAGATCATATTACTCTTAAAGGTATTCACCGCTAAAATTCAGATCATATTTTTCTTAATTGTGTAGGTGCTTAGCATTGTGATAAACTTCTGTCTCCTTTTTGGATTGAGTAATGAAATTACCTCTTTAGATGCACAGATAAACTTGTGGCTCCTTTTACAAATAAATTACTAGAAGCAGATGAATATTTTTGGCTTTAAACCTTGTATTGACAAAAATGTGGTCTGCAGTCTTGTCTCTCCCTCTCCCCTTCCGATTCCACCTGAGCTTGACAATCTGTTGTTTTCATTGTTGTTTCAGACGAACAGAGTTACATTTAACTTGACTCCAGAGGTTATTCATCAGGTAACATTTTTTGTTTTACGAAGTGTTTAAATCGAGTCTTATCAAAACAGTATGAAGCGTAAATTTAGCTCAAAAAGGGGCACTATCAATGCACATTAACAGTAGAGATGATGTAGGTCAAGGATGCGATGCTTCCTCTTTTAAAATCATTATGAAAAATGGCTACTAGGTTTGATTAGTAGGAGGAGATTTAGTAGTGAAAAATAAGGAACTATCGAGCTAGAAGCGTCAGACAGGAGCATCAATATAGCAAGAAAAAAAAATTGTTGTATACTGATCTGGGTGCTGCAGACTGTACGTATTGAGTGTGGGGTTAGGATTGGGATTATGGAAAGCGGGATTTGGTTTTGGTTTCATTTTTTTGAAATGATTCTAGGAATGTGTTTGGGCAAGGCAGGCAACAATTGTGTAGTATGATTTGTTTGGATTATGTCGTTTTGAAACGCAAATGCTTAAATGAGATTACGTTTTGGAAACGAAGGGCCCGTTTGGACATCCGATATGAAATCATGATGAAATCAAATCGATATGAAGTTGAAGTTTTTCCGGCATGCAATTTGAATTTTTTAAGTTGTATTTTTTACATAAACATGAAACCCCACAAGTTGTGAAAACTATCAAAATTTCCCCAATACTTATACAATCTTACCAGATGAGCAAACCATTGTTCTTTAAAGTGTAATTCTAGGCTAGTGTACGAAATTAAATGACAAAAGCTGACAACTGAGTTTTTTCAAGTTTCTGTAGTAGATTTATATGTAATTGTTTTATTTGTAAATCTCGTCTAATGTGGTAATTCTTTTTCAGATTTTTGCAGAGAAACCAGCTGTCCGCCAAGCATATTTAAACTTTGTTCCTGGCAAGGTAAAAGTATAGTCAGCTGGCTGTATAGACAATTCTTAAGATTTCAAGCCGTTTATCTTGTGAATTTTTCATGCATGAAGCATGCTGAGATAGATATGCATGCTTAGCTTGTCACAAAAATTGGACTAATTAAGATCATTGAAGCATTTTTTACTGAAGCTTTAGATAAACCTTTTTCAATTACAATTGAATATAGGATGGAACAGGCCTTTTGCTTCCTAAGGGGTCGTTTGGTTGGGAAAATGTTATCCCGGGATTAGTTATCCCACCATGTATATGGGATAACTTATCCCATCACTATGGTGTAAATGGTGGGATAAATAATACCGGGACTAACTAATACCTCACACCAAACATGGGATAAAATCATCCTTCATTTTATCCCAGGACTATTTATCCCTTATACCTCACACCAAACGACCCTTAGTGTAGTTCATCTTCAAGTTTCCATCTTAACTGCTTTACTAAGTGGTAACAAACTCCCAAAGACACCTATTACGTTAATGATGTTATTTAAGAATTAATCATGCTGCATCTCTTGATTCTGCTCTCTATCTCAGATGTCAGAAAAAGAATTCTGGACTAAATATTCAAGGGCTGAATACCTCCACAGTACAAAAAATATTGTTGCAGCTTTTGCCGAGGCTTCCGAAGATGAGGAGCTTGCAGTTTTCTTGAAACAAGATGCTATGTTAGCAACTGAAGCTCGGAAGAAGGTGTTCACCAGATAATTAGTGTTTTCATTGTTTTCTAACGACTTCCATCCTAAAAGAACTTCCACCGAGAGGGGATGGATGGAGAAGAACTTTCAGAAGTCTTTACATTTTATATTCTTTTCAGATCAGAAGAGTGGATCCAACTCTGGACATGGAAGCAGATGAAGGTGATGATTATATGCATCTCCCGGTACAACAACTGAACTTTATTCTGCAATGCAATTTGATCATCTATGTTTGATTGGACCTGCTGTTCTTGTATATGCTTTGATCTAACCCCTTACAAGAGAATTGGAGCTAACCTATTTTTCATATAACATGGTAAAAAATAGGATCATGGGCTACCTCAGGTTGAAACTAAGGAGATTCTAGAACCACAGTATGAACCATTCAAAAGGTCTTTTTCGCAATACCTCAATCAGCATGCAGCGGTGGTTCTTCGAGGAAGAGTTATAGGTAAGCTTCTTTGAACACGCTTTATCAATAACATCAGTCTACCGTAACTGAGTAAGTTTCTTTAAGCTTCTTTCTCTCCTGGGACAAATTGTGAAGCAGCCTGAAATTGTCTCTATGAGGGCACGTTCATGCAAAATGATAATGATAACATGTACACTGCTTATTCTTCGTTATGCATCATTGATGTGTCTTCCATGTGGATGTCCTAGATATCTGTTGCTTAGGGTTGGCAGAGGGACACGGGTTAGGAGAACCTTACTTAATGTATTAGTGGTTCTGGCAGCCTTTGTTTAAGTTGATATCATTTCACACTTGACTTGATATTTTTCCTTATTGTCTCATCTGGGAAGATGTTGAGCTGGGTGATACAAGATCTGTTGCCGAAGCATTCACCAGGACAAATCAGGGTAAAATGCATTTGCTACTCATACAGTTGTCCATTTATCTCATTCTAGTTCCAAACCTGAAAAAGGCTTATACAAGTCATTTCATTTGGTGGAACAGCTGAACTAGCTAATGACGTGTCTGATGAGAATGCATATAGAGAACGCATAAACAAAGTTACTCGAGTAGCTGAAATTGAAGATCTTCAGGGACCTCGTGACCCACCAGTTGCATTGCTAAGTATCAAGGTCTGGCGTTCATGAGTTCTGTTTTTTTTCCTGCTCACATCAACCGTGATTTCATTAGATTATCTGATATATGATGTTTCATAAATCAGGATCCTCGAGACTACTTTGATTCTCAGCAAGCAAATGCAATGAAGGCTTTGGGAGATGCTGAAACAGGGATCAGACAGCTGAAATTTAGTGTGAGCAAAGAAGAAGCCTTTTGCTCCTTGAAGGACTCCATCTCTGAGATAAATTCTCAAGGATTGATCGAACCAATAATTAGTCCAGAAGTAGCTCTCAAGGTATTTTTACATTTTTTGAAGCTAGGAAATTGCCATCCAATGATATGATACTGCAACCGAGAAGTTGAACTATAAATCATTGTTTACAGGTTTTCAACGGGCTTAGTCAGAATATCTCAAGTACAAAGTATCATTTGGGAAAGAATCCCCACGAGAGTGTTTTGGATCAGTTGCCTAGTGCAACTAAAAATGAACTCTTACTTGTGAGTTGTGTTTTTACACGGTGATTTGATTTATTCCGAATCTAAAATCCTTGTTCAGACTTTATTACAGCTTTTAAATTCTGTTAACCATGACAAATGATATTTTCATTTTGCTTATAGCATTGGACATCAATTCAGGAATTATTGAAGCACTTCTGGTCATCTTATCCAATAACAACAAAATATTTCTACACCAAGGTAATATTTTGAATATCAATATTCTATTAGCCCTTATAAAAAGGTAAAAATTGAATTAGGTTGCCTCTTTTGTTACCGGAAAAATTATGTTGTTATGGTCCAATTTCCGAAAGAAAGATTTAGTGTTCAGGCAGTTTTTGTTATTTTAATTGTCTGATATATCCAAAATTTAGGTGCATCTTATGTATTAATAAGTAATAACTATACTATGTAATGGTCTTGCAATGATGCATAGTTTCATACTATTATTTAATTTGATCTTGTGATAACATGACATTTTCGTAATTTTACTTCATTGTTTTTTCCTTCTTAAAGTGAATCAATTTCAACGATGAGTTCCATCCCTTGAGTCTTTCTAATCCTTGTCATTTGATAGGTGACTAGATTAAAGGATGCTATGTCTCAGATATATCCCAAGTTGCAGGTAATGATCTTATGGAACTGGATATATATGTTTTTGCTTTTTTCCTTTTTGTATCTTTATAAATCTCTAATGCACCAGACAAAACATGGTCTATGTTCAAAATTTGTTTGAGAGACTTTTTTTCAGTTTCATCTTTGGGTACCAATTTTCTGAATAATGTGGAGGATAGTGTTATTTAGACTAGCTTGGGTTTGGTATAGATACATTGTTTAGGTTGATTTGGGTAAACAAAAAGTTCGTTATAGAACACTGTCATGTGAGCCGAGGGCCTGTCAGAAACACAGACCTTCTCACGGTAGGGGCAAGGCTTCGCAACACAACCCTCCCCAGACCCTAAGGGGTCGTTTGGTAGAAGTGATAAGAAAAATAATCCCGGGAAAAAGTTTGGGATTAACTTTATCCCATGTTTGGTAGAAGGGATTACTTAATCCCGGGACTATTTTATCCCACCATTTGTACTAAAATGATGGAATTACTATCCCATGGGGAGGGAGGGATAAAATAATCCCAAGGGATATCCTTACTTATCCCATCCCTCCTACCAAATGACTCCTAAATGTGAAATTACACTAGGTATATTGTTGTCATTTGTAACGATAAGAAACCGTCAACAGTTTTGAGGTGGTTGTGGTTTTGAGATTAGTTTAAACACTCCATAAATCTTTTGAATCTGACTTTTTCCTCTTGAAGTTCTCAAGAAATCATTTCATCGAGATATTAATGATCCCATGCTGCTTTTTTATTTTGAAAAAAGATTGATGTAGTAACAGGAAAATTTAAATTTACTGAGAACAAGCGAATGGGAAAACAAACTAACCAGTACTGCTATGAGGAAAAATAAGAAAGGGGGTGGTTGCTGCTGGGTGGGAGATGATCTGATGGTAGAACAACTACAACTGTGCCTCAGTCCCAAACAAGTTGGGGTCTAAGGGTGAACAATGAGTACAACAACAACAACATACCCAGTGTATTCCCGCATAGTGGGGTCTGGGGAGGGTAATGTGTACGCAGACCATACCACTACCTCAGATGAAGTAGAGAGGCTGTTTCCGATAGACCCCCGGCTCAGGACAAGGGTGAACGATGAGTAAAATAATAAAGGACATTGCGGCAAACCAGCTGCTTTCTGGTTTGGGAAATTTTTGCTGGTAGGGTTGATGCAGGGGAATTCAAATTTCTTCCCGCCAGTGGCCAGCCACTCTATACGTGCAGTTTATTAATGTTTATTTCTTGCTATCTGTAGGCATACATATTAGACTTGAGGAGTTGTTTCTTGTGTGATGTCAAGTTTTCAAATGTTCTATCGACTTTCAGGAGATGAAGGAATCTGTGCAATCGGATATGAGACATCAAGTTTCCCTCCTTGTTCAGCCAATGCTTCAGGTTAACTTCTGGCTGTACATGAATATTCGAGATGATAATGTTATTTGTCTAAAGTTCGATCATTTTGGCCCCGATCTTCTTTTAATTAAATAAAGTGCTTACTATGGAGGAGTTCTATTATTACGAATCTCATGGAAACATACATTTTCCCCACAGGCTTTAGATGCTGCCTTTGCCCATTACGACGCAGATGTACAAAAGAGATCTGCCAAAAGTGGAGAGAGACCAAATGGATTTGTTTAGGCAATTTTTCCCCCATTTCACCCAGTCTTTCAAGTTCTTTGTTTTCCGGGGATTACTATACACAAATGTACATCTAACAAAATTTTGTTTCGAGTGTGTTCTTCGCGTATTTTATATCTTGACAGTTCCTACTATGACTGTCTTGAGGAAATTGTACATCCAATGGCACTTGTTGAGTTATTTTAAATTTCATCTTGTTAGCTGATCTACTGAAGAACTATTTTTCCTTTGGTTTGGACTTCGGTTCCTGTATTATTTGTTTGTTGCTTATTGTTCTTTTCGTCATTAGTTTCTATTTGTCTTCGTTCCTACTGTATCTCCTTTTCATGCTATTTTTGATATGCTTTACTTGAGTCATGTGTCTTTCGAAGCAACCTCCCTACCCTGTCAGTCACAAGGTAGGGTTAAAGCTGCGCGCACACCATTCCCCTGATTCTACTCATAGAATTACACTCCGTTATGGCTTGAAGAATTGTATCTTGGCTTGTATTAAGTAAAAAAAAGATAGTTCGTGCACTACAACTTTCGCTATACGCAAGGGCTCAACCATAAGGGTGTATTGTACGCAGTCTTATCTTGCATTCCTGTCAGAGGCTGTTTTCAAAGCTTGAACCCGTGACTTCCTGATCACATGACAGCTAACTTTACGAGTTGGCTCGTATTAAGTACAACATTGAATGTTTGAAGTACCTAACATAGTTTGTGAATTTGTGTTAAGTGTAGTTTAGTTATTTCATGTTGAAACTTTGTTAAATGACAAGGGCAAGTACGAGACGATTTGCTAATAGTAATAGTATGAATGACAGAAAAAAAAAAAAAAAACAGTTTAATGGTGGACAAAATTGCGCGATTTTGGGTAAATGTGCACTTCTTCCCTAGTCCATCGGTTAGTACTGCTCATAACGGTGATATTATAGGTTTAAGCCTTACAAAGCTATCGCCCCCTTCTCTTCACCAGATACGGCAATCGAAATATCTTTCACCATGCAAATCTAGCGACGACATCTGGAATCATGCAATTACCATTATTAGCAAACACTCTCTTTATGACAAATCACCATGGTGAAATTTGTCACCATGCTGCCACTATCCTTCGAGCACACCTCCAATGCTTATCATTCACCTACGCTCTTGCATCATGCTTCCTTTGGACAACAAAGTGTTATTTAGCCCTTGTGCTAACCTCATTTATAACATAACCGGTTTAGTCAGTATCGAAAACAACCTCTCTACATCTGCAGAGATACTGGTATGGACTACGTACATTTTACCTTCCCCCGACCCCACTGTGGGGGAATACACTGGGTATGTTGTTGTTGTGTTGTTATTGTTACACCGCAAATACTTCTCTCTATACATACATAGATTCTTTGATGCATTTTTGAATTATTTTTGTATTAACTATAATAGATAAATCAATTTACAAAGAATTCCATGAATCAAACTTGAAAAACTAAAACACACATTAGCTAGTCCAAATCAATCAAACAATTCTTAAAATTGTAAATTACAGAACTTTCCAAAAAGTAAATAACACCTTACAATTATCAAATTAACAACATAATTCTTACATTGAAGAAAACAATGGGTATAGAAAACAATGGGTATATCAAATTAAAAAAAAAAAAAAACAGCAGCACTAAAGCTACCGCTATGTGCGGTGTCCGGGGAAGAGCCCCACCACAAGGATGTATTATTGTACGCAGCCTTACCTTGCATTTCTGCCAGAGGCTGTTTCCAAGGCTTGAACCCGTGACGTCCTGGTCACATGACAACAACTTTACCGATTACTCTAAGTCTCCCCTTTCAAATTAAATGTTGCTAATAAAATGTTGGAGGAGTATGGTAATTCATAAAGGGCCTTCCTTCATAACCACCAACATGAGTAGTTGTATGTTTAATTTTCTTAAATCCATCTTTAAAAACTCCAAATCCAAACAACATACCAATTGCAACCACCAATAATATTAAGCATGTGCATAACATGCAAACCTTACCAGGGCAGAACAGACACATTTGGATCAAAATTATTTATGTTTTGCACAAAAAGAAATTGTTTTTTTTTTCTTTTTGTCAATGGATCAAAATATGCTGCCAGAGGTGTTATTACTTTGATGGTGAGAAAAAAGTGGGAATAAATATATATATATATAGTTCTGAAATGGGAGAAACAGTTATAAATCTATGAAAAAGAGAAAAAGAGTGTATGGTTGAAAAAAAGTAGAGAAATAAACCTATTATTAATTTGTATAAAACGTGTTTAAGTTGTGTGTATTTAATAGTGTAAAAAAAATTCAAGAATTTATGTCATTTATTTAATTACAAGTAAATTTCTTGATGAACCTTAATTAAAAAGGGGCAGCCCGGTGCACTAAAGCTCCCGCTATGCGCAGGGCCCGGGGAAGGACCCCACCACAAGGGTGTATTATACGCAGCGTTAACTTGCATTTCTGCCGGTGACTGTTTCCAAGGCTTAAACCCGTGACCTCCTGGTCACATGGCATTAATAAAAATCATCGTTAAATTCAATAACAATATTACATTTTCCCCATATTTGTCAATAACAATATTACATTTTCCCTATGTATATAACTTAAACTCAAAAATCATCTGATAATTGGAAACTCATTTCAGATGACGATAAAAGAATAGATGAGGGTGTGTTTGGTATGATGGAAAATATTTTTCATGGAAAATGTTTTCCTGGAAAATAAGTTGGTTTTCTACTTATTTTCTCATATTTGGTTGATGAGTGAAACATTTTCCGGAAAATATTTTATTGTGTTTGGTTGGTGAGTAGAGAATATTTTTTAGAAAAATATTTTCTAGTGTTTGATTGGGGAGTGAAAAAATATTTTTTAGAAAATACTACTAATTGTTAACTAGTATATCAGTGACTCTAACAACTCAACAATTTGTAAGAAATAATTTAAGCATAACAAATAATATCAATATTGAATTCTAAAATACTACAATCACTAAATTTAAGCAACTATTAATTAACAAATATAGGAGACACTTTTCAACATTTTGTCTGGACAATCTCAAGATACTACAATCAATAGACATATAACGGAACGACAAGCTTATTCAACCTCGTGAAACAAGTTACATCGATGACAAGATGAAATATGCAATTAGCAAAAGTAACATAGGTAAGTCTTTCTCTATGAATATGAAAATAATAATACATTCAACGAACATTGGAAATGAAAAAAATTCGGGTTTCACATTTTTTTATTTCAAACAGTGAAAAATTGAAGCAAAGCACAGTGAAAAATATTTTCGAATAATATAAATTTTTGAGAAATGTAAATTTTTTTGAGTCATGTGAATATGAGTGTTATTGGGGTGAGGAAAAGGGATGGGGGTGGGGTAGGGCTGGCAACGGAACCGAAACTTTCCGTTCCGTTCCGATAGTGTCGTTTCCGATTGATTTCCGGTACCGATAACGACACGGTCCGGTTGGTTCCGGTTTACCGGTACCCAATGGTCCGGAAAACGATACCGGTCCGGACCTACGAAAAATTCCGATATTTCCGGTTCCGGTTGACCGGTCCGTAACTTTTAAAGATTTGGCCTTTTTTTTTTTTTTTTTAAACTTGGTTTGCAACGACTCTTTTGGCCGTTGCATTTCAACCGTTATTCCCCCCCCCCCACCTTCCAATTACCCCCCACCACCCTTTAAAATTTTTACTATAAATATACTTCATTTCAATTATTTTTTTCACACAAATATTATCAATTTTCATACTCTCTCTTAATATTCTCTCAAATTCTCTCTAAATATTTCTAGTTTTATTATATTAGTTGAACACTTGAAGTTGAGAATTCATTTATTATATTAGTTGGAGTTGAAGATTTTTTGAAGATATTACAAGCTTCAATTATCATCTTTTAATTCCGACATTTGTTATACGTCTACTTTTACGCAGACGTTCGGTATATTCGTTCCAACTTTAATCTCTTTTTATTTACGTTAATTATCTATATTTTTTTTATTTACGAACATCAATTTGTATTTGTATTGCTTGTTTTAATATTTTATTTTGAAATATGGATTTTGAAAAAAATAGTAGTGGTAAAAAATCAAATTTTGGTAAGGTCTTTCGTAGAAATAAAAAAAGTAAGGCTAGTACTAGTTCATTACCGGGTAGATTTAATGAAACTTCATTATCACAACCTAATGGTTTCGATGTTGGTATCGGTATGGAATTAGATAATGAGACCCTGAATAGGCGTTATAATAATTTTGAGGAAGACTTACCAGAGGAAGATGATATAGAAGAACAAGAATTAGGTGATACCCCTACCCCTACCCCTACTAGTCCGGTTACGGAATTACCGGAACACGGTGAAGAACTGTCCCCTTTACCGGAATTTACTAGGGCCAAAGGTACCGAACGTACTAAAAGGTCTTTAGTTTGAAAATTTATAGAGCATGATAGGGTAAAAAGTACTGCTACTTGCAATAAATGCAAGAATGTTTTTAAACATTTGACTGGGGGGGAAATGGCGGGACAGGATTGCTAACTTCGCATTTGATGAGATGTAATAAAGAATTTATTCGTCTAAAAAACGAGGCTAAGGCAAAAAAAGATGGTACAACATTTGTACATGAATCTGTAGGAGGTAATATGGTTCAAACACGTTTAGACATGTTTAACCCGGCTGGAGCAAGTTCATCCTCGACATATAGTGAAGATGTAGATAGAGAAGAACTAGCGAAAATGGTTGTTGTTATGGGTTTGCCTTTTAGTTTTCCTTCGCATCCCGGTTTTATTCATTATATTCAACGAGTATATAATCCCTCTTTTAAAGGTTTTTCACGAAATACAATTAAAAATGATATTTTTAAATTTCAAGCTGAACATTATCATTTTCTTCGTTGCTTATTTGATAAATTTGATGGTAGAATATCTGTTACTTCTGATATGGGTACTAGTGTTGTCGGTAATGATTATTTTACTCTCACGGCTCATTGGATTGATCACGATTGGAACATGCAAAAAAGAATTATTGCTTATAAATATGTCGATGAGTCTAAAACCGGTATGTATATAGCTAATACAATAGCGGAGAGCATGAAATATTTTAGATTTATTGGTAAACCTATGGCATGCACATTAGATAATGCTTCTAATAATTTGAAAGCTATTGACGAGTTAAAAACTAGATTATGTTTAATGTATCAAGATCATTTTCATGTTAGATGTTCTGCACATATTTTAAATTTGATAGTACATGATGGTATTCATTTGTTTGGAAATGGTTGTCTTAAAGTGCGAATTGCTTGTAGTTCTATGTTTAAAAATAAAAAAAAGTCTGTAATGGATGATTTTAAATGTAAATGTGAACAATGTGGCCTTCCATATAGAAAAATTCCAAAAGAAATTCCTACTAGATGGAATTCTTTGTTTCAAATGTTTGAAGTTGCTGTTATATATCGTAAACCTATACAATTAGTTTATAATTCTTATAATGAGGATGTTAATTTAATGCTAGATGAAGATGGTTGGACTGAAGTAGAACTTTGTAAATTTTTGAAAACTTTTTATCAAGCTACGAACACAGTATCTGCTCAATATACTCCAACTATTTGTTCTGTTTTAGTAACTATTACTGCTATTTCTAAAGTACTTGTTGAATATAAAAAAATATGTCCTAACAAAGAGGCAATTGAAGCTATGATTGAAAAATTTTAAAAATATTATTTTCCAATTCCACAAATTCTTTTAACAACTAATTTATTAAACTCATTTTATAAAGAACATGGTACAGTGATGTTGGTTAGAAAATTATACAACAATTTAGAAATTGGACTTCATCAAAAGTCATCAGTTGAAACTTGTTGTGCTAGCATAGTACCTACAGCTAGGAGTTTATATAACTTGTATCAAGTTATGGAACAAAATATTGGGCCGATTGAACCTCCTAGTTCTAGACGTAGATATGATGATTTAGATGACGAGATGGGCGAAGAACTTGGTCTTCAATGTTGTAGGAGTAATGATTTTGATTCGTATCTTTCGTAGGACCGGGAAAATATTAGAGATGAAACTGGAAAACAACAACTTTTATCGTGGTGGAAAACCCGGATCAGACAATTTCCAAAACTTTCAAGGATGGTTCGAGATTTGTTATCAGCTCAAGCTTCTTCAGTTGCTTCGGAGCAAGCTTTCAGCGCAGGAAGATTTATAATAGGAGATCATCGGTATTCGTTAGCAAGGGATAGTTTGGAGATTTCGGTATTATTTAGAGATTGGATCAATGTCGAACGAAGAAATTTTGGGCTCCCCAAATTACCGCCCCATATTGAAGACGAAATAGATGAAATTTTTGAGGAAAATAGTGATGATGGAATGGAAGCAATGGAGGAACAAGGAAATAGACCAATTCCGGAGGATTTATCCGTCGAAGAATTAGAAAAGTTACGCCAAAAAAATTATAGACAATTTAGATATTAATAAGATTCTACAGTAGAAATCTAATTCATACAGAACCCTTCCTAGAAGGTGGTTGTGTAGATTAGATTTACATTGAATATCTTTGTAATAAATGTACAACGTACGAAATTTGAATAAATATAACGGCTATTCGCCTAATTTTGTTTTAAATTTTCTCTTTTGTTTGTTGCAATTATGAAAATAAATAAATATTATATTAAGTATTTAAGTTTATAAAGTTAGAAATTTTTATATATATAACTTATATATTAATCTCATTAAGTTATAATTTAAATTAAAACTTAAAAAAAAAAAAAAAAAAAAAAAACTGGTACCAGCGGCGATATTCCGGTAACGTTCCGGTATCGCTCTGGTCCGTTCCGTTTCCACACCGGTAGCTAGCGGACCGGTCCGAACAAGGAAAATTTTTCGGTATTCCGGTTCCGGCGATATAAAATGGTAATGAGGTTCCGGTACCGTTCCGGATCCGGTCAAACCGGTCCGGCGGTTCCGGTTCCGATCCGTTGACAGCCCTAGGGTGGGGTCATAAGTCTCATTTGTCATTTTCTGGAAAATGACAAATGTCATTTGTCATAAGGGAAGTCATTTTCCATCAAATGGAGAAAGATGAGTTGTTGTGGAAAATATTTTCCCAACATTTCATTACAACCAAACAAGGGAAAATTGGAAAACATTTTCCATCATACCAAACACACCCGAAAAGTCCGTATGCCAATTCGACTTTTCTGCACGAGAATATATAACATAACATAACATAATATGAAAGACGTTTATGTACCTGACAAAACCAAGGAGTTAGACAGCAAGTTAGAACTCCGCTGTTACTTCTGGATTCAAAGGTAGGAGAAGAGGAACATCGTTTGCTGCTAATGGTCAAACTGCACCAGCAAATGCTATCCATACATTAGTGGATCAAGGTATGCAATGAACAAAAGTGCTTTCGATTGGAACTCCTACTGTGAATATTGTGGCTCTCAAAGCGGCTACTCTAGCAAGTTGCAGCAAACGCTATCCCTACAGTAGAGGACTAAGGTATGCAACGAGAAGAAGTTCTTTGGACTTGAAGATGAATCCTTAGGAACTCCAACTGTGAATATCGTGCCTTTCAACACGTCTACTCTAGCAAGTGGAGAAACACAGAATAATGAATACAACACTCCTATATGAACAACAACAACAACAACATACCCAGTGTATTCCCACCTAGTGGGGTCTGGGGAGGGTAGAGTGTACGCAAATCATACCACTACCTCAAGAGAAGTAGAGAGGTTGTTTCCGATAGACCCCCGGCTTAGGACCAAGCACTCCTATGTGAAAACTAATGAAAATAACAAGAAAGTGGCATGGAATGGGTAATTGAAACTATATGGCATCGACTATAAATGTACACAGACAAGTGATTCAGATTGAGAAAGAGGGACTTTTAACTACAAAGCAAACAAATAGGGACTGATATTGAACCATACAGCAATTTGCATCTGAACATAGAAACTGATTTAGATTAAAACCACCATATATGTATATATATATAAATATATAAATATATAAGCAGAAGGTCAATATTTATTTAGCAAAGGTAGAAAAAGACCAGTAGCTCTTCATGCACTAGAGAGGCGACAACAGCTTAATAGCAGCAAAATCCTTAAAAATTCAAAGAAATGCAAACGTATATTAGAGCAACAAAAAAAAAATGACTAGCGACAGCGAGAAGCCAACATCAGCAGAAACGCACCGAAAAGGACCAACAATGCCAGAATCGCATCAGAACGCACCAGCGGACAGATTAACAACCCTGTATTAGAAAACAAAAATCAACTTCCACAGGCACCAGAATAATGGAGCACTCAAGCTTCAGCTAGAATAACTAAATACGATTTTCAAGAACACAATGCAAAAAAAAAAAAAAAAGGGCAGCCCGGTGCACTAAAGCTACCGCTATGCGCGGTGTCCGGGGAAGGGCCCCACCACAAGGGTGTATCGTACGCAACCTTACCTTGCATTTCCGCCAGAGGCTGTTTCCAAGGCTTGAACCCGTGACCTCCTGGTCACATGGAGGAAGCTTTACCAGTTACTCCAAGGCTCCCCTTCAATGTAAAAAAATAATAATAAACTTACTAATGAAGTTCACCAGCATTTGTACTTGATGTTTTCTTTCCACACGATCTGCTATTATACCCAATTTGATGGCATATTTTTGCAAGTGCAATGAATTGATTCTCTTCTCCCTTTAATCAGTTTTCTACCTCTCTTCTTCTCCATTTCCTCATTAGGATGCACAACGGGTTGATCTACAACTGGCTATTTGCTATCTTCCCGGTACTGGATTGATCTTTCTAGAAAAAGTCCTCACATGGCATTCTTCAGTGAGTAGAGGATAAGCAAATTTGGTAGCATCCTCTCTAATATGAGTCATGCAGCATAGAGCATGTCCGCATGGCACTCCACTTATTTGTCTCTGCATTGACATGACGTGACAATAACAACATACCCAGAGTAATCCAACAAGTGGGGTTTGGGGAACATAGTGTGTACGCAGACCACACCCCTACCTTGACATGACATTTTCTTCAAATCTACCACATAATTTTTCAATTCATGCACTTCAAACAAGTGTTCATTAGCCCAAAACAAATCATTTTTCTTCCCTCCTGATTTTGAGCCACTCTTTCTCTCACTTTTGGTGGAATCAGAGCGTTCAAAGCAGAAGCTTTTCATAACTTTATCAAGATCTAGTCATAGTTTTTCTTCTAATCCATTCCAATAATTTAGTATTGTTTCTCTCTAACTTTTACCACAAAAGCATTGAAAGAGTCAGTCGTGTAGGAGGACAAAAATGATTTTCACCCTATATTAATTAAATAAAAAAGAAAAATCAAGTTCCTTGACATATTCACATAAAGCATAAAACAAACAAGACTATCATCTACCGTCTACGATAGGATACAATGGAGAAAAGACATGAGACAATGGCAGAGGGAAACATGCTTTCCCAAAGACCAAAAATACTCTCCCTCTCTCTCTCTCTCTTTTTGAATTAAGTTATGATCACGTAGGATAAGCTAAAGTTTGGATAATTCAAGTGGTGTTGCTGCTTTCTACAGCGAGGATTGTCCTTTTGTCAGAAACAGCCCTTTCCATCGTTCTATTAGCTGGCTGCTTGTTCTTGCTGCTGATATTAGTTCTACTATTTCCTTCAACAGTTCGTTGCAATATCCGGACTGGTATTCCACCCAAGTCGAAGTCTTCCTTCAAAGATCTAGTTAGGAACCTCAAATCTGTATCTGAGAGCTGGGTTTTTCCGCTCATAAATGCAATAAAAGTTGGAGGTCTAGCTTTCACTTGAGTGAAATACTTGATCTTGGGTTGTGCTGCCTGGTCTTTCCAAGAATGTCTGCTCATGACCTTGCGTAGCCAACGGTTAAGACGAGCTGTTGACAATCTCAAACACCACTTTTCATATGTTTCAACGACCTGATTCATGACAGCTATCTGACTCTTTGCTTCGAGAGCTGAAACAAATACAACAGGTATCCCAGTGACCTGGGGAATAACCGTTTGAATTTCTTGAGGCACAGCTTCAATCACGCTCTTGTACAATTTGTAATTTTCTTTCCCTCTTAGAAGATCCATCTTATTTACAATCACAACAAGACCACGTCCTTCCTCTACCGCTCGCCTTGCTATAACTACTTCAACATGCTTCATGCTTCGCCTAGCTTTTGCAATCTCTTCTGCATCGAGGACCAAAACAACTACATGTGCTCTCATAAGGTGTTTCCTTGATTGCATAATACTTAAAGATGCCGGTCCCTTCTCCTGCTGTTTTGTCCTCTCCAACCAACCTGCTGTGTCAACTAAATAAATGGTTCTTCCTTCGTATTCAAATTCAGCACGGATGGAATCTCTAGTCAATCCAGCTTCAGGGCCAACCAAAACACGATCTTCTTGCAAGATTGTGTTCAACAAGGTTGATTTTCCAACATTAGGCCGCCCAACAATTGCCAACTGCAATGGCAATTTACTCTCCATATCCTCAGAGGAGTCATTCTCCTCATTCTCCTTGATCTCATCATCACGGATGTTGTTTTGGATCACATATTCTTCAAGTAATGGTCTAAGGGTTTCATGAAGTTCAGCCATACCGAGTCCCGTCTCAGCAGATAAAGCAATGGGTTCGCCAAATCCTAAATTATAAGCCTCGCCAACAGCAGCTCCAAGAGAACCATCACAGTCATCGAGCGATTCAGCTTTATTCATCACCACAATAGTCTTCATTCCAGGTGCATTCTTCCTCAACCACTTCCCAACATCCAAATCCATAGGCAACACTCCATCTCTAGCATCAACTAACAAAATCACAAACTGAGTTTTCGACAGCACATTTCCAGTCATTTCCGCAGTTCTACCAAGAACAGAACCAGAAGAAGCCTCTGCTTCTATACCAGCTGAATCCAACACCTTAAACCTCAAATTCCCCAATTTCGCAACACCTTCTCGTATATCCCTAGTAACATGATCAGTCGGAGTATTGTATACAAGTGCCTCCCTCCTTCGTATCAACCGATTAAACAACGCTGATTTCCCTACATTAGGTCTTCCCATTATTAAAACCCTTGGCAACTTATTAATATCAATCTTTGTAAAGTCAACCATAACGCTACTAGTACCAACAACCTTATCTAACCGTTCATCTACATTCTCATCAACCACAATATCGTTATCTAACAATTCATCAGGCTTCTCATCAACTATATCACTACTAGTAACAACACCACTATCTAACAATTCATCCGGCTTCTCATCAACCATATCACTACTAATAGCAGCTGCATTATCCAACAATTCATCCGTATTCTCATCAACCATATCAATACTACTAGTAACAACACCATTACCTAACAATTCATCCGCATTATCATCAACTATATCAGTACTAATAGCAGAGCGATTATCTAACAGTACATTTGTCGTCTCAACAACCGTACCGCTACTAGTAGCACCAGCATTACTACGGAAAAGCTCATCTATCTTCTCATCAACCATATCACTACAACTACGAGTAGCAGCAGCGCGATTATCTAACAGTTGATCTATCTTCTCATCAACTATATCACTACTGCTACTAGCAGTAACAGTAGCATTATCTAACGGCTTATTTGCCTTCTCTTGACTTAACGAAGTACACAATTTCGCAACACTACGAATGAAATAAGCATTCGGTAGACACGCAAATTGCACATGTTTAATATTCGTAGAATTGATCGATGAAAATCCTATCGTCTCATTGCAACTTGAATTGTACGGTAAATTACTAGTTGTTCTGGAGAGTATACCGAAGGTATAGCGGCTTCTCCGGCGGAACAAAGGCTTCAAGTTTCTCAGCAACATGATCGGGAAAGAGGACGAGTAACCGGAGAGTGTCGGCGCAGCTCAATTGAACTTCATTAGCTGACTCGTCGGAAGCAGATCAGAAAACTTGAACACGGTGGAGCTGCGGTGGACGGTGAAAACGGCGGTGTTACACGGTGGTTGGAATGGTGGAGAACGGCGGAGGAATTTAATGGCGGCAGAAAATGACGGCGCGAAAATGTTGTGACCTAATATAACCCGCTCAGTCTTTTAAAATTTAGCCGCTTTATTATAAGCCCAATTTATGCGAGGTGAGTTTGCGTATAATATTCAAGTCTTTTAAAATTTCACCGATTTATAATCGTTTTAGCTTATTTTAGCCCAATTTATGTGAGGTAAGTTTATGTATAATAGATATTTGTGACGCAATCCTTTTTTGAATCTTTAAAATTTTAGCCGCCGTATAATAGTTTTAGCTAATTTATGTGAGGTCATTTGCGTATAATAGATCTTTACTATGCGGTCCTTCTTCAAATCTTTTAAATTTTAGCCGCCGTATAATAGTTTTAACTAATTTATGTGAAGTCATTTGCGTATAATAGATCTTTACGATGTGGTCCTTCTTCGAATCTTTTAAATTTTAGTCGCCGTATAATAGTTTTAGCTATTTTATGCGAGGTGAGTTTGCGTGCAATAGATCTTTATGATGCGGTCCTTCGAATCTTTTATATTTTAGTTGCCTTGGAATAGTTTTAGCTTGTTTTAGCCCAATTTTTGCGTATAATAGATCTTTATGACGTGGTTCTTCTTCAAATCTTTTAAATTAAGCCGTTGTAGGATAGTTTTAGCTTATTTTAGCCCAACTTATGCGAGGTAAGTTGCATATAATAGATCTTTATCATGTGGCCCTTCTTTGAATTTTGTAAAATTTAACCGCTTTATAATAGTTTTAGCTTGATTTATGCAAGGTAAGTTTGCGTATAATGGACCTTTATGATGTGACCCTTCTTCGAATTTTAAAGATCTTAGCAGCATTATAATAGTTTTAGCTTATTTTAGCCCAATTTATGCGAGGTGACGTTGCATATAATAGATTGTTATGGTTCAGTTCTTTTTCAAATTTTGTATATAGCGAGAGTTTTAGTACATCGAACTGTTTTTTTTAGTTCATGATTTGGTAGTAGTGAAATTGTATGTGTTGACAATAATTGATTTGACTGGACAAATATAGTGCGTTTGATGAGCTGATACGATAAAGCTGAGCGAATAGATACAACAAGTACGAGTGATGAATTGTAATTTAAGCTATAATTTCTAACGATGATTATACTTTGAGCTATAGTTGTTTATGAAGTTTGTTTTGATGAATCTGGATTCGCACCGGGTAGGCCCTATTCGGGGGGGGTAGTGCTCCCTTTTTAAGGATTTTTTTGTATCAAGATTCGAACCTGAGACGTCTGATTAAAGGAAAAGCAATCCCATTCACTGTACCACATCATTTGACGGTGACTTAAGATCATACATTAGGTACAACAACAACATACCAGTGTATTCCCACATAGTGAGGTCTGAGAAGGGTAGCGTGTACGCATATCATACCACTACCTCATGTGAAGTAGAGAGACTATTTTTAATCTCCGGCCTAAAACCGATAACAGTATAACAAACCCAAAAGATAAGTGCATATAAAGTAGTACAATTTTAATAATCTTATATAGTATATTAAATTAATTATAACTTAGAGGACTCAAGTAGCATTATTCTAAACATAAAAAATACAACTAGATACCCAATCTAATAAAATATTATTTTCTCACCCATCTTTTTCCCATAATGTCACTAATACTCCCATAAAGTTCCCAATCTTTTCATCACTCTCACTCAACACACTCTCACTACTCAAATCTCCAAATCCTCCATTTTCATCAAATCTCTCTTCATTTTCCCTTCAATTAATCCTCCAAAAATTGTAAATTTATTTTTTTGATTTATTAAAAAAAAAAGAAAAGAAAAAAAAATAATTATGGCTTCCGCCGGAAATCCTAACCAGTCCGGTGGAGGACCACCACCACCACCGTATGATATTCACAAATTCTTCAACCCACAACAACAACCGATTTCAGCAATACCAAATTCCCAGAATTTGATTTCTTCATATCCACCTGCCGGAGTTGGCACCGGCGCCGGAGTTGTCGCCGGAGTTGGTACCGGTGCCGGTGGACTCTACTACCCAACCTCTACACCCCCTTTTCACCATATCCCTCAAAGATCCATATCTTTCCCTGCACCCCCACTTCAACCTCCTGCTACCACCCCAACTAGTCCACATCAATTCTTGAATCCTAACCCTGGGGTTCGTTTAATGGCTTTGTTGAGTGCACCACCATTGACAAATGAAGTTTCCCAAGTTTCTCAACAACCCATTTTGCAAAATTCAGGGTCTGAGGTATCTGAATTTGGTGCAGTTTCACCCAGTGTTGGTGTTGGTGGTATTAGTAGTCCGATGATGCGAATGCTGAGTAGTAGTAAGTTACCTAAAGGGAGACATTTGAATGGTGATCATGTTGTTTATGATATAGATGTTAGGTTGCCTGGTGAAGTGCAGCCTCAGTTGGAGGTTACACCTATTACTAAGTATGGTTCGGATCCGGGACTTGTTTTAGGGAGACAAATTGCAGTTAATAAGAGTTATATATGTTATGGACTTAAATTGGGAGCTATTCGTGTGCTTAATATTAATACCGCGTTGAGATCATTGCTTAAAGGTCTTTCACAGGTTGGCCTTTTCACCAAGCTGACATTTTTATGTCGTAATAGTTCAGTAGCTACATTGTATGTGAACTTCATATTTTTTTGTTATGTGGACTGTTTGTGAACATTATAAATACTTGTGCTAGTTGGTATGCTTAAAATGCTTGTGGTGGTATTACTAGTCCAATGATGCGAATGTTGAGTAGTAGTAAGTTACCTTAAGGGAGACAATTGAATGGTGATCATGTTGTTTATGATATAGATGCTAGGTTGCCTGGTGAAGTGCAGCCTCAGTTGGAGGTTACACCTATTACTAAGTATGGTTCGGATCCGGGACTCGTTTTAGGGAGACAAATTGCAGTTAATAAGAGTTATATATGTTATGGACTTAAATTGGGAGCTATTCGTGTGCTTAATATTAATACCGCGTTGAGATCATTGCTTAAAGGTCTTTCACAGGTTGGCCTTTTCACCAAGCTTACATTTTTATGTCGTAATAGTTCAGTAGCTACATTGTATGTGAACTTCATATTTTTTTGTTATGTGGACTGTTTGTGAACATTATAAATACTTGTGCTAGTTGGTATGCTTAAAATGCTTGTGGTGGTATTACTAGTCCAATGATGTGAATGCTGAGTAGTAGTAAGTTACCTTAAGGGAGACATTTGAATGGTGATCATGTTGTTTATGATATAGATGCTAGGTTGCCTGGTGAAGTGCAGCCTCAGTTGGAGGTTACACCTATTACTAAGTATGGTTCGGATCCGGGACTCGTTTTAGGGAGACAAATTGCAGTTAATAAGAGTTATATATGTTATGGACTTAAATTGGGAGCTATTCGTGTGCTTAATATTAATACCGCGTTGAGATCATTGCTTAAAGGTCTTTCACAGGTTGGCCTTTTCACCAAGCTGACATTTTTATGTCGTAATAGTTCAGTAGCTACATTGTATGTGAACTTCATATTTTTTTTGTTATGTGGACTGTTTGTGAACATTATAAATACTTGTGCTAGTTGGTATGCTTAAAATGCTTGTGGTGCTATTACTAGTCCAATGATGCGAATGCTGAGTAGTAGTAAGTTACCTAAAGGGAGACATTTGAATGGTGATCATGTTGTTTATGATATAGATGCTAGGTTGCCTGGTGAAGTGCAGCCTCAGCTTGAGGTTACACCTATTACTAAGTATGGTTCGGATCCGGGACTTGTTTTAGGGAGACAAATTGCAGTTAATAAGAGTTATATATGTTATGGACTTAAATTGGGAGCTATTCGTGTGCTTAATATTAATACCGCGTTGAGATCATTGCTTAAAGGTCTTTCACAGGTTGGCCTTTCCACCAAGCTTGCATTTTTATGTCGTAATAGTTCAGTAGCTACATTGTATGTGAACTTCATATTTTTTTGTTATGTGGACTGTTTGTGAACATTATAAATACTTGTGCTAGTTGGTATGCTTAAAATGCTTGTGGTGGTATTACTAGTCCAATGATGTGAATGCTGAGTAGTAGTAAGTTACCTTTAGGGAGACATTTGAATGGCGATCATGTTGTTTATGATATAGATGTTAGGTTGCCTGGTGAAGTGCAGCCTCAGCTTGAGGTTACACCTATTACTAAGTATGGTTCGGATCCGGGACTTGTTTTAGGGAGACAAATTGCAGTTAATAAGAGTTATATATGTTATGGACTTAAATTGGGAGCTATTCGTGTGCTTAATATTAATACCGCGTTGAGATCATTGCTTAAAGGTCTTTCACAGGTTGGCCTTTCCACCAAGCTTGCATTTTTATGTCGTAATAGTTCAGTAGCTACATTGTATGTGAACTTCATATTTTTTTGTTATGTGGACTGTTTGTGAACATTATAAATACTTGTGCTAGTTGGTATGCTTAAAATGCTTGTGGTGGTATTACTAGTCCAATGATGCGAATGCTGAGTAGTAGTAAGTTACCTAAAGGGAGACATTGAATGGTGATCATGTTGTTTATGATATAGATGCTAGGTTGCCTGGTGAAGTGCAGCCTCAGTTGGAGGTTACACCTATTACTAAGTATGGTTCGGATCCGGGACTCGTTTTAGGGAGACAAATTGCAGTTAATAAGAGTTATATATGTTATGGACTTAAATTGGGAGCTATTCGTGTGCTTAATATTAATACCGTGTTGAGATCATTGCTTAAAGGTCTTTCACAGGTTGGCCTTTCCACCAAGCTTACAATTTTTTTTGTCGTAATAGTTCAGTAGCTACACTGTATGTGAAAAGCTTACATTTTCTTGTATTAATAGTTCAGTAGCTACATTGTATGTGAAAAGCTTAATTTTTTTTTTTGTCGTAATAGTTCAGTAGCTACATTGTATGTGAACTTCATATTTTTTTGTTTGTTGGTATGCTTAAAATGCTAGTTATGGTAAATATGTGTGTTATGGACTCAAATTTTGAGCTATTTTTGCTTGCTTAATATTAATACTGCGTTGAGATCATTGCTTAAAGGTCTTGCATAGGTTGGCCTTTTCACCAAGCTTACATTTTTTTTTTATCGTAATAGTTCAGTAGCTAAATTGTATGTGAACTTCATATTTTTTTGTTTGTTGGTATGCTTAAAATGCTAGTGATGGTAAATATTTGTGTTATGGACTCAAATTGGAAGCTATTTTCGCGTGCTTAAAATTAATACCGCGTTGAGATCATTGCTTAAAGGTCTTGCACGGGTTGGCCTTTTCACCAAGCTTACATTTTTTTTCATAATAGTTCAGTAGCTACATTGTATGCGAACTTCATATTTTTTTATTATGTGGACTGTTTATGAACATTATAAGTACTTATGCTAGATTAAAATTCTAGTGATGGTAAATATGTGTGTTATGGACTCAAATTGGGAGCTATTTTCGCGTGCTTAACATTAATACCACGTTGAGATCATTGCTTAAAGGTCTTGCACGGGTTGGCCTTTTCACCAAGCTTACATTTTTTTTGTCGTAATAGTTCAATAGCTATATTGTATGCGAACTTCATATTTTTTTGTTATGTGGACTGTTTATGAACATTATAAGTACTTGTGCTAGTTGGTATGCTTAAAATGCTAGTGATGGTAAATATGTGTGTTATGGACTCAAATTGGGAGCTATTTTCGCGTGCTTAACATTAATAATGCGTTGGGATCATTGCTTAAAGGCCTTGCACGGGTTGGCCTTTTCACCAAGCTTACATTTTCTTGTTGAAATAGTTCAGTAGCTACATTGTATGTGAACTTCATACTTTTTGTCATGTGGACTGTTTATCAACAACAACAACAAACCCAGTATATTCCCACATAGTGGGGTCTGGGGAGGGTAGAGTGTACGCAGTCCATACCACTACCTCTACAGAGGGGAGAGGGGAGAGGCTGTTTATAAACATCATAAATACTTGTGCTAGTTGGTATGCTTAAATTGCTAGTGATGGTAAATGTGTGTTATGGTAAATATGCTTAAAATGCTAGAAACTTAAGTTTATTCTGTAAAATAAAAGGTGACAAATTGTCTTGTTTGGTTTAATATTGGAAAAAAAGATCCGTATTTTGTAAGAGCTATAGTAATTGGAAGTTTATAGTATGTTTTAACCATTCTTTTGTGAGTACGGTATTATGTATTCATCTAAGTTATGAATTTTCTTTCAGAGGGTTACAGACATGGCTTTCTTTGCTGAGGACGTTCACCTTTTGGCCAGGTAGTGCTATTCTCTTTTATTCATATCAGGTATTATGAAGTGCTTTATCTATCTAATTTTTCTGATGTTTCAGTGCAAGCGTCGATGGGCGTGTTTATATATGGAAAATTTCTGAAGGACCCGATGAGGAAGATACTCCCCAAATTACAGGGAGGATTGTCACTGCTGTTCAAGTCGTTGGTGAAGGGTCATCTGTTCATCCTCGAGTTTGTTGGCATTGTCACAAACAAGTACCAGTTCTTTTTTGTGGAACTCTTTTCTAGCATAGTTATTCTACTAGTTTTCTTCGTAACTGTTGTTATGCTCTCTTCAACAGGAAATTCTTGTGGTCGGGATCGGAAAACATGTTTTAAAAATTGATACCACAAAATTTGGAAAAGCTGAAGTTTTTTCAGCAGATGAACCTCTCAGATGTCCTGTTGACAAGTTGATTGATGGGGTACAACTTGTTGGTACTCATGATGGAGAAGTGACTGATCTGTCAATGTGCCAGTGGATGACCACCCGATTGGTATCTGCATCAGTGGATGGCACGGTTCGTGAGAGTTTTGCTTATTGTCTGTTAAACTGTTTGCATTTATATTTGCTGTCTTTGCTCTATACAGCAGCCATATCATTCAATGCATTTTCATTTGTAAAATGATGATTCAGCAACAAGTATGATACAAGTGTGATCTCGTAGATGGACCCTTTTTGTGCATGTCAAAGGAAACCGAGAGAAGGCCCGAGCTTAAGTGTGGGAGAAGCCAAAAATCACCCCTATGTGTGCTCTAAAGGGGTGGCCTTGAAGCCTTATTCATTAAAAGGGCACCTTTGTCATTTTAAGTCTTTCGGGGAATGTAATATAAATAGAACCACTTAGGGTTTTATTCACTTAGTTGATCATATTTTGAGATTTGTAACATTTGCAACACTTTAGTTCTCTCTCAAGAGCTCCAACCGAAACTAGGGCTAGACAAGTGAAGATTCGCTTGTGTTTGCATATTGGCTTGAAATGTTGGTGTTTAGAGGAGGTAAAGGCCCTCTTGTGTCAACGTAGAGTTAGGTTTGTATCGCGGATAGTGTTTAAGGGTCCAAGAGTGTAACAATTCTTGGATTCTTAAGATTGTCCCTTCATTTGGTCTAACTATTTATCTTGTATCTCGTTGAATCCGTGGTTCCTTGTTGTTGTTAATGTACCCGTAACCTTCTTGTTGTTGTAATCTTGTTGTTTATGTGTTGACATAGTGAAGCCGTGTGGGGCCTCTTCGATTCACTATAGTCCTTGTAATCTTGTATTCTCCATCTACTTTGTTGAATATTGTTGTTGTTGTCTTGAAAACATAGAGAAGCCGAGTGGGGCCTTTGATTCTCTATTGTTGTTGATCTTGTAGATCTCTTGAATCCGTGTTGTGTGTTCAATCTTGTATCATTTGGTATCAGAGCCTGTGGTTGATTTGGTTCCAACAAAATCAATCTTGGGCTTGGTAGTTGAAAAATACAAAAAAAAAAAATTGTTGAAATCTGAAAATTCCAAAAAAAAAAAAAAAGGAGAAATCTGTCCATCTTGTTCTTGGCTGAGAAAATGGTGTTGTGTTGTTGTCTTGGTCAAAATTGGTTGTAGATCTACAAAAGATTTTAATTGTTTAGTTTGTTTCTTGTGTTGGTTCCTTTCTCATCAACACAAAAGTGTCCAAATCTAAAGTTGAGCTTGTAATATTGACTATTGTTGTGGTGACTTGAAGTTGGCCATGTGTTGAACCTTGTTGTTGCAGATTGGTGGCCGATTGGTGTTGTTGTTGTTATGTTCATGAAGATTGTTATTGTGTTCATCTTATTCTTCACCTAGTCTTATAACTTAAGCTACAAAAAGTGCAAACTTGATTCAAAAAGGTGAAGATAAAAGTTTTAAAGTTTGTTGGTGAGAAGACTTGAACCATCACTTCATAGATTTTTCAACTACTATCCTTAAATCAAGGAGCCTTGTTTGGTGGAACTAGTACAAGTCAAGATCATCCTTTTGAGAATAAACTTACAAAAGACTCAAGACTTATACTTTCCCTCCAACACCAATTGCCTTTCATTCTAAATTGTGTGAAGGTTGAGAATTTCAAATTTGTGACTAAGTTGTGTGGGCCCGAGACAAATTACATGTTGCCACGTCACCACTTGCTACTGTTCATGTCAATAATTAAACTCAAATTTGGCTTTTTCTAGTTTATTGTTGATTCTTGGTTTCATTAGTTGATCCTAGAACTAATTAACAAACTAGTAAACTCCTACTAGATTGTCAATTAGTCCTTTGCATCCCTTGTTCGTGTCTACGTTTCTTTTGTGCTTTTGTCGTTTTTATAATCGTAGTGCTTCTTGGTTCAAGTTCGAACATTACTTACTTGAGTCATCCAACAAAGAATCCATTCCGACTAAGGAGTAGACTTACTCTTCAACTCACCACAACTACAAGCCGACTTGCAAACATTTGTGACGTCAAGTGTGAGGCCACAACGTGAGTGAGAGAATAGTGAGGTTTGTTTGAACTAACTTGTGTTCTGTTTTGTAGGTTTTGTGTTGTATTGTTGTGTGTGACATAGTGGACTGATTTGGTGACTTGTTGGTTCGTAACTTGAAGGATTAATTCTGATACCATTAAAATGGAACCCGAGGCTTCAAATGCTCAAACAATGGATAGTAATTCCATCAATCTCATTTTGGCTCGCCTTGAAACTATGCCCCAAGATGTGGCTAGGTTGAATGTGGGTCTTGAGAAACTAGATACGGATGTGGCATCACTGAGTGGGAGATTAGAGCGTGTGGAAAGTCAAAGGAGTCGACCATCCACCCCTCAACACATTTCCCCGACCACTACTCCCGAGGCCTTGCACCAAATGTTCCATCCACCGAGACAACCCTCCAATGTCACAAACTGAACTCCACTATACTCCCTCACCCGAGACCATGAGAGGCCAATCCAACCACCACTTCACCAAGTCCAACAAGAAGGACTTGGAACCCAAATTCCACCCCACAACCCGAGCCCTCCAAACCAAACTCCACTTGGCCAAAGACCTTATTATCCACCAAATTCAAACCCGCCACTACAAGCTCCACTTAACCTAAATAGACCTATCCAACATAAGGGGTATGGTCCATTTGGTGATGGTTACATGAGGGGGGAAGATGTACGAGGCAGACATGTTGATCCAAGGGAGGTTCATGGCCGAGAAGGAAGAGTTGGTAATTGGAACCAACAAGGGAACCAAATCCGTGAAGTAGGACTAAATACCATCAAAATGGGGCTTCCAATCTTCAAGGGTGAGAGTGATCTCGAAGAGTTTCTTGCATGGGAATCCGCATGTGAGAGGGTCTTCCAAGTCAATGATCTTATCGAAGAGAAGAAGAGTTGCTACGCGATTGCTCACTTTGAGGGTTATGCTACTACATGGTGGGAGTATGTTAAGCGTTTTGGCAATGTGTTGGTAGAGGGGCAGCCTCCTCCTTGGTTTCGGCTAAGGTACCTCATGAGACAAAGGTACCTACCCGAAAAATATTATTAAGAGCTCCTTGCCAAGTTGTATAACTTGAGGCAAGGAATCAAAAGCGTCGTGGCTTACTACGATGAGTTCCAACAACTCATCTTGAAACTTGATCATAGAGGGGAACAAATGAGTCACGACATTATACGATTCAAGGTGGGGTTGAATAGAGATATTGCTTCACGGTTGACCTTACACAAGTTCGACACAATTGACGCCATTTTCCAAGCCGCCTTGGAGATTGAGAGAGAGATACGGGAAAGGGCGGGCATCAAGTTCAAGGGGCAATCACCCTCGGATTGGCACAAGGACAAGATTGACTCATCCAATGAGGAGAAACCCGAGGCCAAGCTGATCCAAATCGAGACCAAGGCTGCCCAAAGGTATCTTTCGAGAAACGAAGGTAAACCGAATTCTATTTCTCGTCCTAAAGGATTTCAATGTTTTAAATGTCAAGGGTGGGGGCACAAGGCTAATGAGTGCCCAAATCGGAGAAATATAATCCTTAGGGAAGGAAAATTGTATTACCTTGGTGAGGAGGTGGGGCTTGCATCGAATGAGTTTGATGAAAACGCTCAAGATGGAGAGCAAGAAGCCGAGGTAGAAATAGATGAAGGCGTGGAAGATATTTGGCCGGTTGATGGAGAGTGTGTAGTACCCTTGTTTATGGCAAGGAGAATCATGCTTAGTGATGGTTTAGAAGAGGAAACCGAGGGTGAGGATGATGAAGAAGAGGAGGAGCCGAGAGTTCAAGAAGTGGGATTTGCCCACAAAGACCCTTTGATGCTTACTAACCGAGATGCTAGCACTTTGCCTAGCATCCATTCTTTTTATGTGCAGGTTGAAGGACATCCAAGCCCAAAGAGCAAGCTTGATGATCTCATGACACCCTTGGTTGAATATCCTAACCTTGGGAGGAGCCGAGAAAAGATTATTCGAAGAGGAGAGCTTGCGGGTGAAGATTGCTTGAGTTTGAGGTCAAACTCCTCTCAAGATGGAGAGGATGATACAAGTGTGATCTCGTAGATAGACCCTTTTTGTGTATGTCAAAGGAAACCGAGAGAAGGCCCGAGCTTAAGTGTGGGAGAAGCCAAAAATCACCCCTATGTGTGCACCAAAGGGGTGGCCTTGAAGCCTTATTCATTAAAAGGGCACCTTTGTCATTTTAAGTCTTTTGGGGAATGTAATATAAATAGAACCACTTAGGGTTTTATTCACTTAGTTGATCATATTTTGAGATTTGTAACATTTGCAACACTTTAGTTCTCTCTCAAGAGCTCCAACCGAAACTAGGGCTAGACAAGTGAAGATTCGCTTGTGTTTGCATATTGGCTTGAAATGTTGGTGTTTAGAGGAGGTAAAGGCCCTCTTGTGTCAACGTAGAGTTAGGTTTGTGTCGCAGATAGAGTTTAAGGGTCCAAGAGTGTAACAATTCTTGGGTTCTTAAGATTGTTCCTTCATTTGGTCTAACATTTATCTTGTATCTCGTTGAATCCGTGGTTCCTTGTTGTTGTTAATGTACCCGTAACCTTCTTGTTGTTGTAATCTTGTTGTTTATGTGTTGACATAGTGAAGCCGTGTGGGGCCTCTTCGATTCACTATAGTCCTTGTAATCTTGTATTCTCCATCTACTTTGTTGAATATTGTTGTTGTTGTCTTGAAAACATAGAGAAGCCGAGTGGGGCCTTTGATTCTCTATTGTTGTTGATCTTGTAGATCTCTTGAATCCGTGTTGTGTGTTCGATCTTGTATCAAAGTACGACCAGAACTTTTTATCCACTGATTTTTCATGCTACAAGGCAGTGCTTTTCATGAGCCGGCCGGCACCCCATGCATTTTAAAACAACCAACTAACAATGTACATGGGAATGAATGGCAAGAATATTATGTGAAATATAGAGTTAGCAATAAAAATGGTCATTCTAAGAAATCAATATCCAGATTGTATAGATTCCACTGTTCTCTTAAACCAACAACAACAAATGTCCCAGAATGTGTGCAGTCCTTTGCTAGTTATGAAGAAGTGGACAATGCGATACTGTAATGTTTTCTTCTTAATACTTGCATAGTTTTAGGTTTATGCATTCTTCACCCTTGAATTTTGTTAATGTGTAAAGTTCTGAAGACAAAACAAAAGAAAAATAGAAAAAGGATGTGGTTTCTGTCCTGTGAAAGGGAAAAAAGTGATCTGATGATAAACTTTGAATTTATCTTCTGTTTTGCTAACTAAAGTTGGTTGCTCATGACTCGTGTGTGTGGTTTGTATCTTGTTTTACAGATAAAGATTTGGGAAGACCGGAAGCCACAACCAATTGCAATTCTCAGGCCTCATGCTGGTAATCCTGTTAATTCAGCAACCTTCCTTGCTGCTCCAGATCGCCCAGACCACATCATACTCATCACTGGGGTATGTGATAATATAGTTTGTAGCAAGCATCTTTTGATGGAATCAGATGTCTACTTTGAGGAATAACTGTGTTTTTCTAAAGGGATCATGCTTTAGGAGAGTAGTTGGTCTTGATTTTATTTTATTTTTCTGTATAAGTTTATGTCTTGGTTGTTTCTAGCGTTTAGTTCTTCACATGTAACCAGTCAAAGTATACAGGGTTTACTTAATCGGGAAATGAAGATATGGGTATCAGCAAGTGAAGAAGGCTGGTTGCTTCCTAGCGATGCTGAATCATGGCACTGTATACAAACATTGGAGTTAAAGAGTTCTGCTGAAGCTCGTGCTGAAGAGACATTCTTTAACCAAGCTGCAGCCTTGTCTCAAGCAGGTCTGCTCGTACTAGCGAATGCAAAAAAGAATGCCATATATGTTGTTCATCTAGAGTATGGTCTGAACCCAATGGCAACCCGTATGGATTACATAGCTGAATTTACAGTTACAATGCCAATTTTGAGTTTCACTGGAACAAGTGATTTACTGCCTCATGGTGAACAGATTGTTCAGGTGTACTGTGTACAGACGCAGGCTATTCAGCAGTATGCTTTGGACTTATCCCAATGCGTGCCACCTCCCATGGAGAATGCTGTGGGTTTCGAAAGGACGGAGTCTAATGTTTCACGTGATGCTGCTAGTATTGAAGGATATCCTCCAGTTGATCCTCCTGGTAGTAAACTAATGGAGTTTCCTTTAACTAGTTCTGCACCCAAATCTTTAGTGCATGAGAGTGGCACAGAGCTTGTAGCATCAACTAGACCTTCTACGACTGATGCACACACTGCATCGGTCACCTCTGTGGAATTTGCTTCTTCCGTCACGGAATCTAAATCAGCTAGTTTACCCAGTATAACTGCTGATACTGATATTGCTCCCTTTGCATCACCACCACCACCTTTGAGTCCCGAGTTGGCTAAAAAACTTTCTGGTTTCAGAAGCATATCAAACAGCTCTGAGCCTGGTCCCTCTGTCAATGACCATTTTGGGGATCCTAAAGCTGTTGAATATTCAGTTGACAGGCAAATGGATGCCATTCATCCAAACTTGACTGGCCTTACTTCGTCGGATGGTGACCCAATGAATAATGAAGATGAAGTGACACGTGATGATGGTTCTTCGGGTATTAGTAATCCAATTAAATTCAAGCACCCTACTCATCTGGTGACTCCTTCGGAGATATTGATGGCTAACTCGTCCTCTGAGGTAAACCATGTTAATGAGCATAAAAGTGAGGGAGAATCGAGTATCCAGGATGTTGTAATCAACAAGGAAACCCGCAATGTGGAGGTGGAGGTTAAGGTTGTTGGTGAAACAAGATTCAGTCAAAAAACTGATATTGGCTCCCAAGAAGACCTTCATACTTTTGTGTCAGAAAACAAGGGGAAACCCTTTTGCTCTCAGGCATCTGATCTCGGAAGAGAAATGGCTCGAGAATGTCGTGCCTTATCGCCTAAAACCTATATTGTCGAGGAATCTAGGCAGTTTGATGGGGCTTCTGAAACTGAGCAGCTGACCCAAACGTCAACTGCCCCTGAAGAAGATCGTGACTCTGCGAAGGAGATCTCTGGAAAGAATTTAGACTCAAGTCTGCAAGTTTCTGCTCATCAACCTCCACCTTATAGTGCCAAAGCAAAAAAACAAAAGGCAAAGAACACTCAAGGATTTGAACCAGCTTTATCCTCACCTGGTGATTTCAACTCATCTGATTCCAATGAGGGTGGTGTCAGCGCAAGTAATGCCTCTATGGAAGCTGCAGTCTCACAAATTTTGTCCATGCATGAGAAGCTAAATCAGGTGCCTTCTTTGACTCAAGGGACTGTGTACATGAATATGTAAAACTTTAATTGTCTTAATATTCTATGTGGGAATACACGGGGTTTGTTGTTGTTGTTGTTGTAATTGTCTTAATATTCTTGTTATTGTTTTAATTTATGATGCTTTTAGTAGTTAGTAATTGCTTAGTTACTTATTCTCCAATGTGTGGTGCTATCTGCTGTTACATTTACTTTGTATCTTGTTATTTTGCTATCATATGTTCGCTGCGTCAAAAGCTTCTCCTTTGAGCCGAGGCTCTTTTGGAAACAGCCTGCCTAACCCCACAAAGGTAGGGTAAGATCTGAGTACATCCTACCTCCCCAGACCCCACTTGTGGGACTACACCGTGCGCCATTATTCCTTGGAGATTTCTCCGTTATCAAAGAAAATCCCTTCTGAAATTTATTGCATTATTTCAGTCAAGTTCCATCATCTAGGTCTCTTTCACATCCAATGGTTCGTGAAACTACTTTCAGAGACTTCTCTTCTTGGAATATTCAAACTTTTCAAGTGGTGGAAGCTGATTCTAAATATATATTTATTATATGGGAGGACTGTTTGTCCAACCATTTTTTGTCTTGCATTGATGAAACATTAAAGTGTGCTGGAAATTGCTATTCTGCAGTTTATCATCTTACGTACATTATCATGTTGTTTTTCTTATATTCTGTTCTTGTTTCCATTTTCTCTCAATGCCGTGTCTTCTTAGGTTCTTAATATGCAAAAAGAAACGCAAAAGCAGATAGGTATGATGGTTGCTGTTCCAGTTACCAAAGAAGGAAGAAGACTTGAGGCTGCCTTGGGACGGAGCATGGAGAAGGCTGTCAAGGCCAATTCTGATGCTTTATTGGCCCGTTTTCAAGAAGAGGGTGCAAAACAAGAGAAATTACTTCGTGATCGTACTCAACAAATAAGCAATTTGATATCTAACTGCTTTAACAAGGACATGCCGGGGCTAATAGAAAAAGTAATGAAGAAAGAACTAGCAGCTGTTGGACAAGCCGTCACACGCAGTATTGTCCCTGCCATTGAGAAAGCTGTATCAACTGCTCTTTCAGAAGCCTTCCAGGTTAAAATAATGAAAATCTGGCCTTTAAAAAAAAATTGAATTTGTTTGTCAATGACGGAACATGCATGGTGCAGAAAGGAGTTAGTGACAAGGCAGTGAACCAACTGGAGAAAACGGTTAGCTCCAAACTTGAAGCTTCTGTCGCTAGGCAAATTCAGTCGCAATTCCAGACCTCTGGCAAGCAAGCTCTTCAGGTGAGCGTGAGCAGACAATTCTTTATTTAGTTAATGCCACTCAATGTGGAAACAAAGACATTTCCTCAACCTTGTCTATTCACTTATGTTTTGTGGCTCCCCCGCAATGCTAGATTGCTAGATCTTTGAATTTATGTCCTGAACATCTCAACCTGCTAGTTTTCTTTCCTGCTGTCTTCTTTGTGCTTCTTTTGCAGGACGCGTCAGTTTTCAAATTAATGTTGGACGCTCTATACTCAATGACATTCTATCTGTCCTGCAGGAAACTTTGAAATCTACAATGGAAGGTTCGGTGATCCCTGCCTTAGAGATGTCATGCAAGGCTATGTTTGAGCAAGTAGATTCAACGTTTCAGAAAGGATTTGCTGAACACACTACTTCTGCTCTACAGCAATTTGAGTCCATGCATTCACCGTTAGTACATGCTTTACGGGTATGACTTATGAACTGTGATTTTTAGTATGATTTACTGTTTACCCTTCTGTTCTCTTGCTAATTTCGGGTAGGACAGTACCTTCCCTTTTTAACATATCTAACTTATGTTGTGCTCTAGAATGGAGAGTTATTAGTAGCCAATGATGTACTCCTTCCACGCCCTGTGTATAATTTTCTTTCTATGTATATATATATATATATATATGTATGTATGTATGAATGGATGGATGGATGGATGTGAGGTAGCGGTACGGACTGCGTACACTCTACCCTCCCCAGACCCCACTTTGTGGGAATACACTGGGTTTGTTGTTGTTGTTGTTGCATAAATATATCAACCTACTTTCTTATTCCTTCCTATCAGACCATCCTTTCTACTCCCTCGATTCCATTTTGTTTGGCACTTTCCTTATTAGTCCATTCCAAAAAGAATTGACACATCTCTATAATTCCTAATTAACAAGCTGTTATAGTTATAGCTACACAAATTTTATGACATGCTTAAGACCGCAAGTTTTTAAAGTCTGTCTTTCTTTGTTACACTTTGTGTCGAGTCAAACAAAGTGTAATAGAGGAGGGGGTAAGTCAAAATGGAATGATGGAATCTATTTGAAGCTCGGGTACACGTGTGTATCTGTTTGATAAATAAGTCGATATTCATGCTTTTTTAACAAATTGGTGTTCATGCTTCCACATCACTACTTAATAGAGAGCAATCGTCAACGTTTATCATTGTAATTAAATATTTAATTGCAGAGCAGAGTTGAATATTTATATTCTGTATGGAAGAGTCTAGAAGCGGGTTTGCATATGCTTTGTTGAATACATGAACTTGGCATCACGATGAACATTCCTCACTGTCTCCGAGGGCATTCTTGGGTTTGGGACGAGGTGGGGGTTAATCGCTTGACTATTTATTAGAGGAACTTAAGCAGTAAGCGCGTGTTGGATCGGAATTTGTGTTATTGTTTTCAAGGTTACTGGGTAATACATGCCGATCTTATTTATGAGTGACAAAATCTTTTAGTATAGATGTCATGAGATTGTGTGGTATTCTTCTTTTGGTTATTACTTCCATCTTAAATTTGAAAGCTGTAGTTACTCGTAAAAAGAGATTTTACTTGAAAAATGTTATTTTTTCTAGGATATATTTGTTATCATCGATAATGTCCGAGTTTATACTCTCTTTGGAATTCGTGCCTTTAAAAAGAACTCACTTGAGTTAATTTTCAGGATGCCATCAATTCCGCATCATCGATGACTCAAACATTGAGTGGAGAGCTAGCTGATGGTCAAAAGAAGTTGCTTACGCTTGCAGTTTCAGGAGCAAATTCCAAGTCATTGAATCCATTGGTTAGCCACATGAGTAATGGACCATTACTGCACGAGAAGGTTCTTTCTATTCCCTTAAATTACTTCTTTCTCGATAGTATAATTGATAGCTATTTATATTCTGCTTATAGACTTAAGTCCTTTCTTATTCTATAATAGCTTGAGGCTCCGGCTGATCCAACCAAGGAGTTATCTAGATTGTTGGCGGAGCGCAAGTACGAGGAGGCGTTCACTGCAGCCTTGCAAAGAAGTGATGTGTCTATTGTATCGTGGTTATGTTTGCAGGTATACTGTTTGCTCATATCACTTGTTTATGGATAGGGTTAAGATATCGGGTTGTTTAGGACTGCTACCGGGCAAATGTTTCACCTCTTATCTTTCGAGTTGGTAGAAGGATAAACTTCCAAACCATCCAAACGATGAAGTTGGAAAATGCAAATCGACGAATAACTAACCTTATCAATTAGAAGGTTCTTGTATCTAAATAGATCATTTCAAATTTTGGCGAATCTTGATTTTCTAGTTTGCTGAGGGTCTATCGGAGACAGCCTCTCTACCTCTACGAGGTAGGGGTAAGGTCAACTACACATCACCCTCCCCAGACCCTACTTGTGGGATTACATGGGTGTAATCAATGTTGCTCGGACTCTTCAAAAATGTCAGCGGGTGCATGTCGGATTCACCAAAAGTTGTGTATTTTTGGAGAATCCAACACGGGTGCGGCATCAAAAGTGAAGAGTCCGAGCAACTCAAGGTGTAATGTTGTTGATTTCCTAGTTTACTGCATTTGACAATCTTAGCTATATACAAGTTGGTATCTGTTACCAAGCGCCATCGTTGAAGAAATCACCTAGTTTGTTTTGTGAACCTATGTTGCTCGGACTCTTTGAAAATGACGCCGGGAGTGTGTCGGATCCTAAAAAATTTCATTACGTTTAGAGGATCCGACACACTCACGGCATCATTTTCAAAAAGTCCGAGCAACCTAACTATAGTCACTGCTAGGATTTAAACCTTGGCCTCCCAAGGCGTTTCCTGCATCATTCGCGACAAGGCCACACTTTTTGGTGCATTCTTGAAGTAAATCTTGTTTTCGATCCATCTTAATGATTTCCCTGTGCCTTACTTTTGGAGGATCCGACACACTCCTGGCGTCATTTTCAAAGAGTCCGAGCAACCTAACTATAGTCACTGCTAGGATTTGAACCTTGGCCTCCCAAGGCGTTTCCTGCATCATTCGCGACAAGGCCACACTTTTTGCTGCATTTCTTGAAGTAAATTTTGTTTTCGATCCATCTTAATGATTTCCCTGTGCCTTACTTTTGGAGGATCCGAGACACTCCCGGCGTCATTTTCAAAGAGTCCGAGCAACCTAACTATAGTCACTGCTAGTATTTGAACCTTGGCCTCCCAAGGCGTTTCCTGCATCATTCGCAACAAGGCCACACTTTTTGCTGCATTTCTTGAAGTAAAATTTTTTGTTTTCGATCCATCTTAACGATTTCCCTATGCCTTCTTCCAGGTTGATCTACCGGTTATCTTATCGATGAATCCTCTCCCGTTGAGTCAAGGAGTACTTCTTTCACTTCTTCAGCAGGTGGCTTGTGATATCACCAAGGAGACAACCCGGAAGTTATCCTGGATGAGGGATGTTCTATCAGCGATAAATCCAACTGACCCGATGATTGCAGTGCACATGCGGCCTATCTTTGAGCAAGTATATCAAATCCTAAACCATCATCGGAGTCTCCCCACCACGACCCCCGCTGAAATTTCAAGCATTCGTCTGCTCATGCATGTTATCAACTCCATGCTTATGACCTGTAAATGATCTTTTCAAGAATAACACGCGATTACGCCTGATGGAATACCGATGTTTTGTACAAATACTGTTACTTTTCTTTTCCCCGAGGTAAAATGTCGTGGGGTCGGTTGGATTTCGGGTTTGTTGATCTGAGTAGAAGTATTTTTTGTGTTGACCACACCCGCCACCTGGTTGGGCTCCTGACCGATCTCCTGTCCTACCTGGCTGAGAACCACCTCGGGCGAAGTATTTGTGTATACAGATTTTGGTACTTTGTACATTGTTTTCTCTTTGCTGCAATTTTCAAGTGGGAGGTTAAAAGTTTCTGTTTATGCCATGTTTGGTTGACGGTATTAGTATGCCCTGATTGAGTTATGCATTTATCCTGCGTTTGGTCGACGGTATTAGTATGCCCTGATTGAGTGATGCATTTATCCTGCGTTTGGTCGACGGTATTAGTAATTTAATAAATATGTCCGGATTGAGTTTTGCGGGAACATATGTATTACTCCATGTTGCTCGGGACGCTTCAAAAATGTCAGCGGGTGCGTGTCGGATTCGCTAAAACTAGTGTATTTTTGGAGAATTCAACGCGGGTGCGGCATCAAAAGTGAAGAGTTCGAGCAACTCAGGTATTATGTTCGCTTTTACTTGTCATTAATTTTCTAATTGTATTTTTACTTTTACTCGTCATTTTTGACATATTCAGAGAAAACTTTTTTCCTATTTTATCCTCAACATTAATTTTTTTTTTTTTTTTCAAATTAATTTCAAGATACGATGTAAACATCATTTAGTAGGGTACTACGAACAATCAGAAGTCTCGGGTTCAGCCCTGGGTATAAAGGAAATCTTGTTGGGAGCGTCACCCCAAAAATGGGCCGCGCTTCTTAACGGGTGTGCCAACTCAATTAATAAAAGTATGAAGCTTTTCGTTCAAGAAACAGGTTAGCTAAATATGAAAAATTTTATATTTTACTTGTAGAAAAAGTAAAAGTAATTATAGTATTTCTTTAACTTTGCTTCAAAGTAAAGTAAAAATCAAATTTGGTAGCAAAATAGAGCAAAAAACTATTAAACATTATCCTAAATCTTATTGCAAAATAATTTAGGAAAATTATAATCCTAAGTTGTATGGGAAAAGGATTTAACATATAGTTGTATAAATAAGTCACTATTGCAACTTAATTATATTCAACAATGGCAATCTACGTTCCAATAATTTCAATTAGGCTAAGTAGTTATCATTTCCCTATTATCGAAAATCGTGCCGAAGTCTGTCGCGTTCGACCAACGCCCCGACAGAGCGATGCGCCTGTGTATATTAGTTGGTCGTTCCCCCGACCGGATGCATCAAGATCAACACGGACGGGAGCTTCATGCCGAATTCAGGGCTTGCAGGGTTTGGTGGTGTAGCAAGGGATGATCAGGGTAGATGGTTAGGCGGTTTTTGTGGCCGATTAGGTTTTGTAGCGACGTCGAGTCTCACGGCGGAATTGTGGGCCATACACAGCGGGTTGAGTCTAGCGAAGAAGTACAACATGAAGAAGGTGATCATAGAGACCGACTCGAGTAATGCATTGATGCTGCTGAGCGTGAGAGGCGCAGTCGACAGTCACCCCGATCGAGTCGTGATAGAGGAGTGTCGGCGACTGCTATCCGAGCTCGGGATCGCCATGATGCATACCCTAAGGCAAGGAAACAACTGCGCGGATCACCTTGCGAAACTCGGAAGAATGCAACCAGACGAAGACCTCGTAATACTACATCGCCCCCCACATTCCCTACACCAACTACTTCTCGCGGACATGGCCCGCGTTGCATACCCTAGGTACCCAAAACACGTACATAGTGTAGTATAGGACAAAAAATATGACGTTGTAAATATTCGTAGATGTAAAAAAGAACACAATACTATTGAAATATTTTCTTCTTACTATTCGAAGATAATATTTAGATGTATTTTTAATACTTTACTCTAAATGTAATGATATTCATTTTGTTAATTTCTTTTTTCGTACCTATTTTTCCATTCCATTTTAATATATGATTGGAAAATATAAAAAAGAAATTAACAACTTTATTAATTACTATTAATTGATTTACTTAATTGTAATTAATTTATAAACATATAAGTCTATAAAATACATGATTTTCGTTCTTGAAAATAAAACATGTTACACGTTACTAAGTAAAGATGATACGATAATATAAAAATTATTTCTTTACACTAACGTTGTATATAAACTAAAATCGCGCTAAATAACTTAGTTTCGATAATAAAAAAAGAATGATTATATATCAAAAGTGCACAACATTAAACAAATTCAAACTACTACAATGTCGATAAATTTCAAATTAAATATCAAAATTACAACTAAAACAAACTGAAAAAAAAAAAAACATAAAAATAAATCTAAAACATAATAAAATAATAGTTTATTCTTCTACATGAGTAAATAGAAAAAGACCATAATACCCCCAAGGGCAGTAACAAAATACGAAAAAACAAAAAGCGCTGTCGTAGAATTAACCCCCAGTGGTCCCAAAAAGTCCGAACCCCAACCATCTCCGCCACCACCACCACCACAACAACAACATACCCAGCGTATTCCTACCTTGTGGGGTCTGAGGAGAGTAGAATGTACACAGACCATACCACTACCTCAGGAGAAGTAGAGAGGCTGTTTCTGATAAGACCCTCGGCTTAGGACCGATAACAGTAAAACAAACACAAAAGATAAGTGCATATAAACTAGTATGGTACGCAAAACAGACAAACAGTATAACAAACACAAAAGATAAGTGCATATAAACTAGTACGGTATACAAAAATAAACTAACACCGCTAGCCACAAGCTAATACTACAGCCACAAAACCACGAACAAGAAACTCCAGACACAAAGGAGTGCTCCCCTATTATTACCGACGCGCTCCCACTCTCTAACCCTCTACCCTAATCCGCATCCTCCACACCTTCCTATCAAGGGTCATGTCCTCCGTAAGTTGTAACTGCTCTATATCATGCCTAATCACCTTCCTCCAATATTTCTTCGGTCTACCTCTACCCCGCCTAAAACCATGCATAGCCAGTGTCTCACACCTCCGCACTGGAGCATCAGAGTCCCTCCTCATCACGTGCTCAAACCAACGTAACCTCACTTCTCGCATCTTGTACTCCACCGAGGCAACTCCCACCTTCTCCCGAATACGCCACCACCACCACAATACAATAATACTGTACTCACAAAAGAATGGTTAAAACATACTATAAACTTCCAATTACTACAGTTCTTACAAAATACAGATCCTTTAGACAATTTGTCGATTTTTATTTTACAGAATAAACTTAAGTTTCTAGCATTTTAAGCATATTTACCATAACACACATTTTTTTTTTTGGTTTCCCATCCGGTATCCGGTACCCGCATTGGAGCCCGACTAATCCGGATTCGCGCCGGGTAGGACCTCATTCGGGGGTAGCGCTCCCAGCAGAGTTTTCTCCATGTCCAGGGTCGAACCCTCGACCTCTAGTTAAGGGTGGAGCAGCCCCATCCGCTGCACGACAACCCATGTTGGTCCATAACACACATTTACCATCACTAGCAATTTAAGCATACCAACTAGCGCAAGTACTTATAATGTTCATAAACAGTCCACATAACAAAAAAATATGAAGTTCGCATACAATGTAGCTACTGAACTATTACGACAAAAAAAATTGTAAGCTTGGTGAAAAGGCCAACCCGTGCAAGACCTTTAAGCAATGATCTCAACGCGGTATTAATGTTAAGCACGCGAAAATAGCTCCCGATTTGAGTCCATAACACAAATATTTACCCTCACTAGCATTTTAAGCATACCAAAAAGATTCACAACTGTAACCATGAGATGCTGGCTGGCCATACCTTGTCAATCTCACTGGATCTCAAACATCCATGCAGCCATTGATCAGGTCTCAAGGGCAGCCCGGTGCACTAAAGCTACCGCTATGCGCGGTGTCCGGGGAAGGGCCCCCACCACAAGGGTGTATCGTACGCAGCCTTACCTTACATTTCTGTCAGAGGCTGTTTCCAAGGCTTGAATCCATGACCTCCTGGTCACATGGCAGCATCAAGATAGATATTGCCCTACTTAACATCAATACAAAAAATGTCTACTACTTCCACAGCGGACACTGAACATGTCGAACTCGAAGTTGTTCAGAGCATTATCAAGAATGATTCATAGTGAGAGGATAATTATACAAAAGAAACCTAAGTTGCTCGGACTCTCCAAAAATGTTGCCGCACCCGTGTCGGATCCTTCAAAAATACACTATTTTTGGAGGATCCGACACGCACCCATAGACATATTTGAAGAGTTCGAGCAACTTAGAAAGAAACTGTTGTTTTTCATTGAATTTAAATCTGAAACAAATCCCATGGAAAAAATAAAAATAAAAAATTGTGTTCAACGGCATATGGTACGGTCCGGATTGTGCAGAAAGTTGATCATGATGGAAGAAAAGCAGCAAACAAGGACATAAGACAATGAAGATAACAACAAAAGAATTCAACTAAAATTAAAGATATTAGCATTTATACCGAATTGACGAATGTTACAAAGTCGACTACAAAGAGACAGTGCGTCTATATAGCGTTTCATCATCATCACTGTCGTCTTCCTCTTCTGATACAATCTCATTGCCTGGTAGCACTAGTTTCCCACCCATACAAAATGACGGACCAGAACTTTCAGGCTCTATGTAATCACCATATAATCTCTCTTCAAATCTTTGATCACTACAGTTGAGAAACCAAGCCAAAGAACATCGGATTCCCTTGCTCTGCAACCGTTGGTACCTGGGTTTGATTCTAGATTCCAAGCTATATGTGAAGTAGTCCGGAAAGTCCAAAAGCTCGGCCATTGGCCTGTCCATATCACTCTTGAAAAAGTAATAACTATTTTTCATGAGGCCAACTTGCAAAGCAACTAACTGAGGACATTTTACGATCATCTTTGCCACATCAGCCGTGGAAAATCCCCGTCCAAGAAGGAACTCGACAGGTTTCATGATCACATGCTGGTGTAGGCTGACAATTTGTGGCATCTTCTCGATTACTTGAGCAAAACCATCAGGATCAATCTTGAGCTTTAAGTTAAAGAAATACTGTTGCGACGACAGCTTCGCTTTCAAAGGCAAACCAAGAATCTGTGGAAATTGTGCAATAACACAAGGCAAACTGTCCTTCCTAAGTCCAAAACTGAGTAAACAATTTACATTTGGCTTCACCGTCTCTTCAAGATCATAACCAAGTAAATATGCTCGCTTCTCCAACATTCTCGCCAATATTTTCTTCGGCAAACCCAGCGAAACCAAATAATCCACCAATGGTTTAATCATCGTCCCAACTCTCATTCCAAGAAAATATGGATATTGTGTTACCATCGGCCCTACATCCCTCGGATTAACCCCTATACTAACCAAATAAGCAACTGAAGTACTCATCGTTCCCTCAAGTTTAAACCCTAACAACTCCGGATACTTCATCAAAACATACCCAATATCCTGTTTCTCAACATCAAGACCTCGTAGAAACTTAATAACGGGAACAAGCTCCACGACGACACTAGCATGTAAACACTGAGGATAATTCTTAACAAACTCACCAAGCTTAGACCTTTGAATCCCAATTTTCTCCAAATATGACAAAACAGGAATAATATTTTTCCTAACACTACAACCAAGCATTAGAGGATATTCATTCATATCATCAATCGTTAGACCAATTTTCTGCAAGAATTCAACACGTTCGCGCATAACTTCAACAGCGGAGGGCAATTCTAATTCCTCTAATTCATCAGGGATTATTCCTACAGTTTTCAAGTAATCAGAGATTATGACACGTGACACCAACTTCTCTTTGCGCCCTTGGATTACTCCCCATGTTACTGTTGGCATTTCGTATTCTGGGAATTTCGAGGAATTGGTGGAAAAGGGTTTTTGGTTAATTACCTTAGGGTTTTTGTAGGGTTTAAGGATTGTATTAAAAAATTGATCTTTTAGGATTGTTTTTAAAGAGGATTGGTTTCTTCTCATTATTGTGGTCATTTCGAAAATGCTATTGAATTCACAAGCAACAAAATAAGAGCGGGGGAAATCGAAGCTTTAGAGATAAAGAGGAAAAGGAAGAAAGAAGAATTCGAACCTTAGTATGGACTCGTCGGCTGGGCTAAAATCAAATTTTAATATGAGGCCTTAATACTGGTCATTTCGAGATTGCTATTGAATTCACAAGCAACAAAATAAGAGCGGGGAAAATTGGGGCTTTTGAGTAGGAAGATAAAAGAGGAGAAGGAAGAAGAAGAATTCGAACCTTAGTATGGACTCGTCGGCTAGGATAAAACCAAATTTTAATGTGAGGCCTCAATACTGATCATTTCGAGATTGCTGAATTCACAAGCAACAAAATAAGAGCTTTAACGAAGGAGGAAAGGGGTAACGCCTTACCTTAACTGTTGTACACCTTGCCTTAGGTGCTGTACATTTACTTCAATGGAAAAATTGGGGCTTTTGAGCAGGGGAGAAAAAAGAGGAGAAAGAAGAAGAAAACTCGGAGGCCCAGTGATTAGGGGTGTGCATGGCTGGGTTCGGTTCGGTTTATCGGTTTTCGATTTTTAAATATGTAAAATCAATAACCAACCAATAAGATATTTTCTTATCGGTTTATCGGTTTTTGGTGCTTAACGGATCGATTTTCGATTTAATCAATAAAAAATTACTCATAAAATAAAAATAATACAGTAACAACTAAAATAAAAAAAAATGAAATCTTAGTTGCCGTCAAAATCATACGAAATGCGTTTTAGTTTACAAGAATTTTCAAACTTGAATTTAATGTTAGTTCGGAAAAAAATTGAATCTTAATTGTTGGAAGCTACTAAATGCTTCAAGCTTTCCAATACAACAATACCCGAGCTTCGTATTGTGCCTTTGTTGTCCTGAATAGGTTAATACTTTGTGAATCTCTGAATTATGAATAAGTAGTGTGTGTATATATATATATTAGTAATATAAATATTTATATACACAATACAAATAGGAGTAAAACAATAACTTAGTGTATCCTTATTGGGTTATCGGTTAAAAGCTAAAATCAAAACCGAACCGTTTATCCAATAATTTTTTTTATAAAACTAATAAAAAATCGTTAACCCAATAACATTTTTATCGGTTTAATTTTCACACACCCCTACCAGTGATAGATTGGAGAAATCATATATAATGACATCGAGTAGGACTTCTCAATAAAATTAGTGGCTAAAGCCAAATACACATACATAATAAACAAAAGGTTAGTGTTGAATTTTTTTGTTCTTTCGTAATTGTTGTTTTTAGAGTAGCATTATATTTCACATAATAATATTATCGTTTATAATAGTAAAGATGGATCCAAATTAATAAAAGGTTAAACCATGTGTTTCAATAATTACCTTAGATGTTATTGTAAACACATTATTTATTGGGGAAAGCATAAAAATAATACCTAAAAATTTGGGTAGTTTAATTCAAAATTTAAAAATATTTCTAATGAATGATGATAAGTTTTTTTATTCTTTACTATATATTCAATATTGTCAAAAAGAAAATAAAATTATAAAATTAACAATTAAAATTTTTTGAGATCTTGAGATTTTGGGGGCCTAAAATAAAGGTTTTACTAGCTTCATGCTTGAGCCACCCTTGAGAGTCTGACTGCAGAATTGTGGGTCATATATAGCGGCTTGAGCCTAGCGAAGAAGTAAAACATGAATGAAGAAGGTCATCATTGAGACTGACTCGAGTAATGCCTTGATGCTACTAAGCGTGAGAGACGCAGTCGACAGTCACCCGAATCGCGCTGTGATAAAGGAGTGACAACGACTACTATTCTAGCTCGGGATCGCCATGATGCATACTCTAAGGCAAGGAAACAGCTGAGCGGATAACCTAGAGAAACTCAAAAGAATGCAACAAGAAGAAGACCTCGTAATACTACATCGCCCCCCACATTCCCTACACCAACTACTTCTCGCGGACATGGCCCGCGTTGCATACCCTAGGTACCCAAAACACATACGATAGTGTAATATATGACAAAACAAAAATATAATGTTGTAAACGTTCGGAGATGTTAAAAAGAACAGAATGTTATTGAAATATTTTCTTCTTACTATCCGAAGATAATATTTAGGCGTGTTTTTAATACTTTACTCGTAAATGTAATGATATTCATTTTGTTAATTTCCTTCTTCATAACTATTTTTCCATTCTCTTTTAATATATGATTGGAACATATAAAAAAAGAATAAAGTATATTTATTTTTCTTTTTAGATTACCATTAATCAATTTACTTAATTACAATTAATTTTATAAGCATCTAAGTCTCTATAGAATATAAGATTTTCATTCTTGAAAATAAAACATGTTACACTTCAACAAGTAAAGATGATACGATAATATAAAGATTATTTCTTTACACTAACGTTGTATACAAATTAAAATCGCTATAAATAACTTAATTTAGATTTAAAAAAAAAAGATCATTAAACAAATTCAAACTACTACAATGTCAATAATTTTCAAATTAAATATCGAAATTACAACTAAAACAAACTAAACAAAAAACATAAAAATAAATCTAAAACATAATGAAACAATAGTTCATTTTTTCTACATGAGCAAATAGAAAAAAACCATAATACCCCCAAGGGCAGTTACAAAATACGAAAAAACAGAAAGCGCAGTCGTAGAATTAATAGCCGGTGGTCCCAAAAAGTCCGAATCCCAACCATCTCCGTCATCACCGCCACCACCTACACTCGGAGCCGGTGAAATCTCCGGTGCATACGCCGGCGAAGAAATTTCGGAATCGTGCATTACGCGAATAATAATTCTCTGGCCAGATTTGCAATTATCTTTGTGGCCACTTATGAAATAGTAGAAGCCCGAATGGCTAAATTTGTAAACTGTCTCTCCATTTTCATATTTCGAAATTGGGTTTGTTGTGTTACAGTTGAGATAATTAGCCACAGTTACTTCAAGTACTGAATCACCTTTGTACTTAAAATCTGCACAAAAGGGAACTGAACTTAAATAGTTGCTCATTTAAAAAATAACCAATAAATATACAATATACAATGCACATATACACATACTAACTAGCAAACGTAAATATTTTTTTACGAATTTTTCAACATAACGTGCTTACAGCAGTTGGTTTCCAACGAATTTACGATGAAAATCTCAAATTATCTCGTGGGATATTTGCGAAATTTTTAGTAAAAGTCGAAAAAACAACCAATATATATGTATAATATACGATACACACATACACATACTAACTAGCGAATGTAACTATTTTTTACGAATTTTTCAACACGATGTGCTTATAGAAGTTGGTTTCCAACGAATTTACGAAGAAAATCTCAAATTATCTCATGGGATATTTGCGAAATTCTTAGTAAAAGTCGAAAAAACAACCAATATATATGTATAATATACAATACACACATACTAACTAGCGAATGTAAAATATTTTTTACGAATTTTTCAACGTAATGTACTTATATAAGTTGGTTTCCAACGAATTTACGAAGAAAATTTCAAATTACCAACAATGTTATATTCGCGGAATTTTTAGTATAAGCCAAAAAAAGAAATTATACGAACTTACAAAGTGTATCTCCGATACGAAATCGATTTCTAGCAGCCCATTCGTTGTACGTCTCGGATTCGTTACCGATTGGCTTAATCCAACCGATTTTACCACCAACTCGATACTGAAAAGATGACACGAAGATGGTTGAAACAAACATGAACGTAACAACAAGAGAGAGGACGAACACGTTAAATCGAAAATAATTAGTAGCCATAATAACTAGGAAGAATAATTTAAGCTTAATGAGTATTTTAAGGTTTTGAAATTAATTAATTTGCTAATAGGTTTCTGTTCGAGTATTAATTTGTATTTATAATGGAAATTAATTAGATAGATTATGGTAGTTAATTAATTAGTGGATGAAAGAAGTGGTAATTAGTGGGTTTAGTCAGTTAACAGTACGCGGTAATTAAGTTAAATCTCAAAATTAAAATAAGAATAAATCAGATGGATAATTAATTAATTAATTAATTAATTTTCATCACTTGTACTACATATTATTTTGCATGCAAAAACTTTTTTCTATAAAGTCTGAAAAAATAATAATCCATGCAATGAAAATATAAAAAAGTGAACGTAAAAGCTACGAAAATTTAAAATATACTATTATATATATGTACATTAAAAAAATAAATTTTACATTGTATATAGTATACACGATGTGTTTTCAGGCAAAGCGTGCGTAGTGGAACTCCTTGATCGAGCTCCTAGTTGGCTTCGTGAGGCAGAATGAGTGAGTTCAGTCAAACTCAATAATATATTTAGCTAAAAATGTATTAGTATAACCGAGTGAACCGTGGATTTTGAAGATCGAAATTATTAAGTTAAAATTTTGAATATGTTCCCGTTGTAAAGTATACGTGATTGAAGTTTTGAAGATCATCCTACAAATGATAATTATTAAGCTAATTCACGGTGCGAGCTATAAAAAGCATAGTTACTTTTATTTAAAAAATGAAAAGTTTCGATATGAATTCAAATTAGTCGAAAATCAGACAAATATTAAAAAAAAAAAACATCATGTCATTAGAATCATCTATTACATTTGAATTCAAACAAAATCTTTTCTTGACTTTGAATTCAAAGCCAAATGTATCTTTTTTTACTATAAAATTAATGAAATTTAATGCTAAAAGTTTACGTATAAACGCATGTCATACATTTATTGATTTCATGCAAATATTAATTTCTGTATAAATTTTTATCATTCTTCAACTTCGACTTTAAAAACATATCTGATTTAAGCAGCTTAAATTTATAAAGGTGGTAGTACTAACAACTCATATTGTTTGTCGACCATAATTTATGATTTCGATTATCATAGAAATTATATTTCAAGCCTTGGAAACAGTCTCTAGCAGAAATGTAAGGTAAGACTGCGTTTAATACACCCTTGTGGACAGTGGCGGATCCACCTTGGATTCAGGGAGTTCATCCGAACCCCCTTCGACGAAAAATTATACTATTTTTATATGGTCAAAAATATTTTTATGTATATATAGTAGACATTGAACCCCCTTCAATTCGTCTGTGTGTTTATTCTGAACCCCCTCAATGAAAATTCTGACTTCGCCACGGTTTGTGGTGGGGCCCTTCCCCAAATCCTGCACATAGCGAAAGCTTTAGTATACCAAACTATTTTTTTTTTACCTACTATATTAATCAGGTCAATAAATTTCGAAAATAGATGATTAATTAAAAAAGTGAATTAGTAATACAAAGTCTTACCAACATGTATCCACTTTAATCATTTGAGTGTGAACTCCATGACTTGTGTGATGGCTTGAAATGAGGAAAGTATCATTTGCCTTATACTCGTTTGGTCATAAATATTTTGTTTTTTTTAGTTGAGTTTCAAAAATTATGTTTGATTATAAGAATCTAAGCGATTTGACATTCGACTTGAAGTTAAATTCTGAAATTTAAAAATGTCAAATTATCAACAAGTTTTTTTTTTTTCCGTTGCTAACACTTATATCAAAACTGAGATGACTCGGTGAAGAAAAGATGTACAGGTGTTTTAGTGAGACGGTGTGAGAGATTGACGAGGCAATGACGAATTTAGAATTTGTAAAACATAAGTGTATCACGAAAAAAAAGTATTAAGTGAGAATTGATTCGTATACCTCTAGGTAGACAACTTACGTTCAACCAAGTGGATTAATTAGCTTTTTGTAGTATGGGTGCTATTATACCTTTTTTACAAAAATATATACATAAAATACCTAGTGTTTCAACGAGATTACGAATTCACGCACTCTGAAATTTACCCTTAAATATGTCTCTGGTTTGAGGAAAAGTAGAGGATAGGCGAAATACTACTAAAGCGAACTGATCAGAGAGAACATGGCACATTTGTAGCTTATCGAGGACCTGACACTACGACAGAACATTAGTAGGTAACTGAACGTTGTCTAGTTACCCTTATTATCATTATACTCCTACTATCTTATTTTTTAATTTTATTTTTTTACTTCCTGACGTTCTTATTACTTTTTTATTTCGGTTATCTTATTACTCCGTATTTATTATTTTCAGCATGACTTTTTCACTATCTTTTATATGGATTACTTCATCGACGTTCCATCTCAAATAATTTCACTATCTTCATAAGATAAGAGTAAAATTACATATACATATTACTATACCACTTATGAAACTACATATATTATTATTATTATAAATTTTAAAATAAGGCCTGTGTACAAACAAACATTATCTATATCTATATCTATATCTATAATCTGTATCTATGAGGGTGTTTGGATAGGATTAAAATCTGGTCAAACTAGATTTTAATCACTTTTTTAGTTTTTTTTTAGGTGTTTGGTAAAATTAAAAAGAACTTAAAAAAAAGCTAAAAGTGGATTAAAAAAAAGCAAAAATTGAGAAGCTGGATACCTCCAGCTTTTTACTTTTTAGATTAAATTTTTTTTTAGGTTTGACCAAAACATTTATTTTTTTATCCCTTATATTTTCTTCTAATTTCAATAATACCCTAAACTTTTTAGCCCTTATTGATTTTTCTTTCATCTTTTCCCTCTAGTTTTCTCTTCATTTTTCTCCTTTATTTTCAGAGAATCCATCATTACATAAAAAAATACTCAAAAAATTTATTGTCAAATCGAGCTTACGTTAAGTTCTTCTCTATCCGTTCATATACAATCTCTGTGTGTTGTTTAAATTTTAAAAATTGATTCTTTTTAATAGTTTGTTTCATTCCTAAAATTTTTATGTTGTTTACAAGCTTGCAATATTACAATATAATACTATATTTATATAAAAATATCTTAAAATTTTTATTTTTTAATATTTAAAAATAAAAAAGTAATTTATATTTATAAATTGACCTGACATAATCACTTTATGTTGAAAGTGTATTTAAATAGAAATTATTTTTGAAGTATTAGAATTAAAAATCATAAATAATTCACGTTATTATGTATTAACAACTTTAAGGATATTTAAGTCATTTTGACAACAAAAAAGTGATTGACAACACTTGTTTACCAAACACATCAACAATTTTTTTTTTTAGTTTCATCACTTCTATCCAAACACTTATCTGTTTAATTTAAAAACACTTATTTTAAGTTTTTAATCACTTAAGTTAAAAAAATAATTTTTTTAATCTTATCCAAACGGGCTCTATATCTATAATCTATATCTATATCTATAATCTATATATTTATATAATATATTAAAAGTGTGAAGACCCTTATAAAAGTGATTCGAACTTTTTGCCCTTCATTAAAATTTTCGCTTTAACAAAATTGTCTTTTCACCTTCTTTTTTTCAATAATTATTATATAAGTGTCCTTAAATATATGATAAGAAAAAATATATTTTAAAAATTAATAGTCCTATAATATTTGGTAAGAATAAATTTATGGTTAAAAAAACTCTTTCGATTCTTTTTAGGTTTAGAACTCTTTATATATACATACACAAACCAACCACGTCTAAGAAGAGAAAATTGAAGGTTAATATTTGCTAATGATATGTGCTTGGTTCATGAAGTTGTTCAATAGTCATTGATAATTTTTTCTTTATTTTGTTTATTATTACTTTTATTTTAAAAACTTTTATATGACTTATGTTAGGGCTGCTTAATTATCGGTTGGATCGGTTGGATAATTATGCTTAGCGATTCAGCTTATTGGATATCGCTTTTTAAATATACTAATCCGCTAGCCATTCAATAAGATAACGGTTAGTTCGGTATTGAATTAGCAATTAACGGACGGTTAACGGATGGTGTAATGGATTGTTGGTGAAATTACAATAAAATTGCAATAAATATTATAATTGATTACAACTGAAAATTACAAAATGAATAAAGAAAAAATATTATTTCTTCTTCTATGGCTGAGGCGTTGAGGAGCGGATATCTCGCTCTCTTTAAGGACGGTAATTGTTTCTCTGATCCAGCAGTAACACTCTTTGACTTGTCCCTTTCAGGATACAACAACCTAATCTCAATAACTCAACAACTCTGGATTAGAGTTGAGTTCAAAGCTCCCCAAAAATTAACACTTCCCTTCACCTAATAAACTCTCTTATTTTAACAAAAAATTTTGTTAACCAACTTTGACAATTCAAAAATTGAATTTCTGCCAATTTTTAAAGAAAGGGATGGACCCCACACACGGCCAATAAATAATAAATATTGTAATTTTTCGCAAAGTAAGATCTTAAAAAGACTATGTTATAATAATATTAAAATGTCTTTAATCCATCATGGATAAATTTAAGAGAGAATGAAATATCGAACGATTATTGGTAGTTCCTTCGTTTCTTCACCGACTAAGTTGTTTGTATACTATGATTGATCTATTTATCAATCTTTTAGGTTTCTTGAGTTTTATTCGTGTAGTTATTTAATAGGTTAAAATATCGAATCAAATAAGAATTTTCTTCTAGACCTAAAATGTATGTAGAAACATTTTTAATTACTGGATTGACAGAAAAAAATTTAAACCTTAATATTATTTGAATTTTTATGTTTTACATCAAACTTTGTGAAGGACACATTTAGGTTGTTTCATTCGGTCCTTTGTGTTGTCAAGAATAATTTATGTTTTGGTTTAAGAATTAATTTCAGATTTTCTTTACATTTTAGAGAGTATGACTGCACTTTATGATTAGATGTCACCTGATAAGAAAATTGAGTAATCCGTCCCCGCACCAATAAGCCATTAATTATTAAAAAATTTATCCGTTTTCCAACCATTAATCCGATAACTCATTACCGATTAGCCAATAAACTAATTTTGTGATTGAATTAACGGTTACGGTTCGATTTTGAACAACCCTAACTTATGTAAGAATATATTTTAGTTTTCCGTGCAATTGTTTTTCTATTATTCAAATCATTCAATTAAATAAATTAAAATAAAAGACCATACTCATTAAGGTCTTAACCTGAAATCAGGAATGAGAAAAGATTTAAACACCAAGAAAGTATTAATTTTTTAATTTTAACGTATTGCATGTGGTTGTGCCTTAGGTTTGACTTCTATTTGTCCCCAAAATTAATGCTAATTATTTATTGGTGTTAACTGATTTGTAAGATGAATGTCGGTTGATTTTGAAGAACTTTTTAAGTAAAGATTAGACTTAATTATGTTGTTTTGATATTTTTAATATCATATTGTCTTTTTTTAATTTACAGGTGATAGATGAACTTCGATCGGCTTCAAAGAATTTTTTTTAGATAAAGATTAGGTTTAATTGTAATATTTTAATATCTCTATTAGTGTATTGTTTCGTGGTAGTTTACAGGTAGTAGATGAATGTCGATCGACTTTGAGAATATTTTTTAGGTAAATGTTAGGTTTAATTGTATTGTTTTGATCTCTTTGCTTTGAGAATTTTTTTTTTGTGAGGGAATTTTTCTATAAAAATTACATTTAATTGTATTGTTTTGATGTCTCTATTAACGTATTATTGTTTTGTTATAGTTTACAAGTGCTAGATGAATGTCGACCAACTTTGAGAATTTTTTTTTGATAGAGGTTAAGTCTAATTAAATAAATTCTCCATCTTTATATATTCAAAAGATGTTAAATTTAATTATTGTATTCATTTTTATTATTTAAATAAATATCGTATTTAGCATAACGTTTGAACTCATTAGAGTGAGATACACGCGTGAGACACGTACACCTAAACTAGTTGATGAAAAAAAATGAGTTGCAAGTAAATTTTTAGCACCAAAGCAAGACATCCATGAATTCATGGTGGCGGCTTTCGTAATGAAATGGGAACCCAAAGGGTTTAAAAATATGCATATAAATTAGCTTCATCATCTACTATATATATATATATATATAAAAAAAAATAAAAAAAAATAAAAATATACACATAAATTAATTAAAGTCTCATGGCAGATTGCAACACTATTGACCCCTAATATAACACAAAGTATCAAAAAGTGAATAGGAAAGCAATTATATATTAAATATATATACATGTAAAGACATCATTTCCACCTCATACTATACAAGAAAAGTCTAAGTCACACCTAAATTATATAAGTGACCTGTTACACACTTTAACTATATAAAAATGATATTATTACCTCCCCGCGACCCCCATTCTAAGGCGCGTGTGTTACACTTATTTTAGGCGCGTCCAGCCTATTAAATAACAAAAGTAAACAACTATAGACATTAAGGGAAAAGGCATCGTTTTCACCCCAAACTATAGTCGAAAAGTCGAATCCACACCTAAACTATATAAGTGACCTATTAATAACACACCTTAACTATGAAAAAGTGATACTTTTTACTGACGTGGCAGCGCGTGTAAAACAGTACACCACATGCAAGTGGTGGTAGCCTAACAGGGTGTAAATAGTTTCACTTTTTTATAGTTTAGGTGTGTAATAGGTCACTAGTATAGTTTAGGTGTGGCTTCGACTTTTCGGGTATAGTTTGGGGTGGAAACGATGCCTTTCCCCCCGAAAATATTAGCACGTCAACTCGCACAGACAGTTAAGTATAGATAGGAGATGAATGCATTGAGGTAACAATCAAAGGAACTCAAGGTTGCTACAGAGAAAATCAACTGCCTAGTTTGAAAGCATCAACAAAGAGACCAAGAATAACACCAGCTTTCCAGTAGTTCACCATTGAAACGAGAGACTCAAACCTCCTGGACGGAAGAGAAGGTGGTTTTTTATACACGAGCATTCCAATTCCCTCAATTGCAGCTACGACGACTCCAGCTACTAATACATCCCAATCGCCAGTCTGCCCTAGGATTGTAGCCAACGCATTTGCAGTATAAAAACCTAGGAGAAGCAGAAATACTTTCATAGGAAAATTTTTCCGAGCTGAATTAAGCTTTTCCAACAACTGCCTGGCTCCACCACCTACTATCCTTCCCAAACGAGTCCCACCTAGATCACGACCATCACCATTGAGGCCATCTTGATCATCACTACTACTACTACTACTGGGAATTCTTCCTGTATCCAGAGCAAATGCTATTCTTGAACCACGTCTTCTTGTCCGGGACCTGGTTTTTACAAAACAAAGGGTCTGTTTTGAGTTACAAAACCAGGATAACAAATAAACAACTAACTATTTGTACCACAAATGTATCTTGTTGATTTTCTCCATCTTAGTTCTATTGACTTAGAAATGCACATGATCCCGAACACCATAGTTTCTTAAAGCAAGCCTTCATATTGATAGAGATCTCATTCGACCCCATACATACATACAGGCCAACTTTAAACAGACTTTTTTTAAGGCATAAACAGAATTAGTTATTTAAAATGGAGCACAGACGCAAACACTAGCAAGCACCGTTGGATGCCGAGACAGACAGATTGATAATAATTCTCTCTTTGATTTCTTTTGAATTTGAAAAGGTAATAACCCTGTATTCACAACACAGCACAAACGGAGTGCTTTAAATTCTGTACATGTGAGGAAAAAAAAAGAACAGTACGACCCTCTGCTAAATTTAGAATCCAAATAAAGTCTCTGTCTCTCTCTCTCTCGTTAGTAGCATATTCGGCCACTTTACACAAAGAATAAAACGAACAAAAGATAACCTATCTGTACAAGCTAGCGAAAGTTACAAGACTTAACTAATGCACAGATATGTCTACTTGAACAAAAGTTTGAAGAGCAAGTTACAAGCTTGCAGATTTAACGAGATGTTGTTAATCATACTGCCAAAAACTCATATGGTGTCACGGAGACACTAGTAAAAAGAGTATAATGTCAAGGCAAGCAAATATTTACATGATTCAAAACCAACATTCTGAAGGTTACCTAATAATATTAGGAGATGGCATACATTTTAGACCAATCTTTGGAATTTGTTCAGTTGGTTCTAGACTGTTGTTGGAGAAATCCAGGATAGGTGAACTTCTTGAAACTACAAACAATTGTCCAAGGCTTTCATTCTCGGCTGCTGCTGCCAGAGACGGCAACATGATTGCATTCATTCTATATGCCATGAACTGTAAAAGCATACAAAAGAAGCAAACAGAAACTATTTGATGATACAACAACAACAACAAACCCAGTATATTCCCACATAGTGGGGTCTGGGGAGGATAGAGTGTACACAGTCCATACCACTACCTCTAAAGAGGTCGAGAGACTGTTTCCGATAGACCCCCGGCTCAAGACAAAAGACAGTATGAAAGAGCAACAAAAGCATAGAACAGGATAAAATAACATATGTACGACATCCACAAACATATTGTACATCGCCAAACACAGGACACCAAGTTCAACCTAAATACCGACTGCGGCTCATTCACACCCTTAGCCCTCTATCCTAATGCTATTCCTCCATAACTTCCTATCCAGGGTCATGTCCTCGTTCAGCTGTAACTGCTCCAAGTCACGCTTAATCACTTCTCTCCAGCATTTCTTCGGTCTACCCCTACCCCGCTTGAAACCTTCCAAGGCCAACCTCTCACATCTACGAACTGGGGCATCCGCGCCCCTCCTCGTCACATGACCAAACCACCTCAACCTCACTTCCAGCATTTTATCCTCCACTGACACTGCTCCCACCTTTTCCCGAATAATTTCATTCCTAACCCTGTCATGATACAACACTGCGAAAAAATTGTGATTCCTGAATGGATATAACATTCAAAGTTTTCAAAGTAAAAAGGCCTAGAACAAACATCGCAGGGCTCGGCTCAAATATACACTATCAATTTATTGAACTATATGCAGGACCTCAAACTAGATAAAATACAAGCACTCTTCATGTCATCATTCCAGCCAAAAAAAAAAAAAAAAGAGAGGGAGGAAGGGAGTATTCCAGCCAAAAAAATTTGCAGGCTCCCCATTTGACAATTGTTCACTAAATTAAACCTTCCTTTAAAAACAAACGGAGCTATTATACAGGTATATGGGATATCTCAACAAAGACAGATACACCTAGTTTTGTTTCCTTTGTTGAATTCAAACTTCATTAACCCCAAATCAGACGACTTAACCAGCGAAGTCCACTAGTTTTCCTCCCCCCTTTTTTAACAATACTTGCAAGATAAATCCATCTAAAACTATCAAAATTCAACTTCAAAAATTGCATAATACTGGCAAATGTTGAAAAAAATTGCTGTAAAAAAGTTCACGACGTTCATTCGAACAAAAGCAAGCATACATATAATCGTAATTGCGCGTGTGGAGTAGGAGGGGAGGTCACCTTAAGAAATCTTGATTCAGTAACCCCACAACAAATGAGTTTATTGAGTTTGTAGGATAAAAATTTTGGGTTTATGGGTATGGGGCAGAATGGTTGTAGAGCCACACAGAAAAGGTTCTGTGGCCTTACACGGCGACCCAGGTGGACGATAGTTGTTTTTTTCAATAAAATTAAGAGTAAATACATAATTAGCTCCATGATGTTGATCGAGATTTTAAAAGAGACATCTAAATTTTAAATTCGACTTATTACTTCAGGATTCTTCTTTATTCCGTTCGAAATAAACCATTTTGGACCTCTGCTTGTATACACGCGCCATAGACGCGTGAAAGGGTTCAAAATTAACTTTTTTAACCAGTAAAACGTTGTCACGTGTAAATAATTAATATATAATTTATAATTTTTTTTTAAAAGGAAAAAAATAATATTTATTTATTTTTTAAAATTACCCGGTACCTCCCTCTCCCCCACCAACCCACCCTTTGTTCTTTAACACCATTAAAGCTTCATTGAAACTTTTTTTTTTAAAATATCATTACAAACTTCATTAAAGCTCAACACAATATCTTCTTCAACACAATATTTTTTTCAACACCATTAAAGCTACTCCATTAAAGGTCTATTGAAGCTTTTTAAAAAAAATAAAAATTAAAATAAGAATAAATCAGATGGATAATTAATTAATTAATTTTCATCACTTGTACTACATATTATTTTGCATGCAAAAACTTTTTTCTATAAAGTCTGAAAAAATAATAATCCATGCAATGAAAATATAAAAAAGTTAACGTAAAAGCTACGAAAATTTAAAATATACTATTATATATATGTACATAAAAAAATAAATTTTACATTGTATATGGTATATACGATGTGTTTTCAGGCAAAGCGTGCGTAGTGGAACTCCTTGATCGAGCTCCTAGTTGGCTTCGTGAGGCAGAATGAGCGAGTTCAGTCAAACTCAATAATATATTTAGCTAAAAATGTATTAGTATAACCGAGTGAACCGTGGATTTTGAAGATCGAAATTATTAAGTTAAAATTTTGAATATGTCCCCATTGTAAAGTATACGTGATTGAAGTTTTGAAGATCATCCTACAAATGATAATTATTAAGCTAATTCACGGTGTGAGCTATAAAAAGTATAGTTACTTTTATTTAAAAAATGAAAAGTTTCGATATGAATTCAAATTAGTCGAAAATCAGGCAAATATTAAAAAAAATGATGTATTAAAAGAAAAATATGAAATTAAATATATTTAACACGTGGCAGCACCTGATTGGTGTGTGTGTTCAATCTCTTTGTTGTGACTGAGATTCAGTGAAAAATGATGTATTTGTAATGAATTAAGTAAGAATCGTGGGGTAATAGGTCGAATTCAAAGTTTAGGTGTTTTTTGAAAATCCCGGACAACATCAGGTGTGTAATTATGTATTTATTCTAAAATTAATGATCTAAAATTAGATGTTAATATGGGGCATTACTTTCGACATCCCTGCTTGTCGTCATTTGACGTGCTTTTGTTCCGTAATTTTACTATATCATCTCTAATTAATTATTATATGTTATTTATGTATTAAAAATATTAATTATATTTAACAAATAAAATAAAAAAAAAAGACATTTATTACATGTCTGCTTCAGCTACTTCAATGATAATTTTACTATATCATCCATAATTAATTATTATAAGTCATCTAAGTATTAAAAAATTGATAATATTTAATATTAAATTAACTTGACGTCTTATATGAAATCTACTTAATTATTTTAACAAATATTTTTTATAATAATTTTGTTATATTACTTCTAATTAGTTATTATAAGTCATTTAAGACATGTTTGTACTATATCATCCCTAATTAATTATTATGGTCATTTAAACATTGTGCTAATTAAATTAGAACAGAAAAAAAATATTATAAATCATAATAATTAAAAAAATAAATTATTTAAAAAACATAATTGATTATCAATGCCACAAAAGTTTGGACAAGGAGAGTAACATATATTATTTGAAAATTATATAAAAAGTATTATAAATTATAATAGTTAATAATTTAAAATATCTAAAAAATAAAATTAATCTGTTATATATTCAAGAAAAATACAAAATAAATTACAACATTTAATAACATAAAACTGTTATATATAGCAGAAAATAGTAAAAAAAATAATTATGAGTTAGCACACAGCACATGGACATCATGGGTGCTTGTTGCAATTTGTAGTTTGTTTAAGGGTACTTTAGGTATTTTGTATTTTATTGTTCTTTCAAGTTGTTGTACTTAGATGCTATATGCATGTACTTCTTTTACTTTGTACCATAAAGCCTGGGATAGGTTGGGTTTATTACCAAAAAAGTTGTATTTTAGCTTTCCAGCAGGTAGGTCCCGCTTATTATTTTGGGATCTTTTCATTAATAGTTTCCAATTGTGTTTCAATTATTTTTTCAATATATACATGGACCCGTATTTAATTTATTTTTTTATATGAGACTCACTTAATTTTTTTACACGTATTTTTATAGTAATTTTATTATATCACTTCTAATTAATTATTATGAGTCATTTAATACATATCTGTTTTGTTACTTAATAGTGATATTTGGTTGACTCTTAAATTATATCTCTGTCGTTTAAATTGGAATACAAGAAAAAATATATAAATCACAACAATTAAAAATTTAAAATATTTTTAAAATATAATTGACTATCAATGCCACAAAAGTTTGAACAAGGAGAGTAAAATAAATTATAATAGCTAAAAGCTTAAAATATTAAATTACAAGACTAAAAATGTATTATAAATTACAATAGCTAACAACTTTAAGAAAATATATATAATAAAAATATAATTGACCGTCTAAATTTTAATGTAATTATTTTATTTTTAATTTTAACTTGTTAGAATAGTTGGAAAAATTAGAATAATTATTAATTTAAATTATTTGTAGACACATAAAAAGTTTCGGCTGACTCAAAATTTTAATAGTGCAACATAAATTGAGATATACTATTTAAAATTTTTGCTAAAAGTAATATAAATAGAAATAATGCAACATTAATTGGGATACATTATTTGAAAATTTCATGAAAAAAATATAAATCACAATAATTATCAATCTAAAATATTTGAAAAATATATAAAAAATATGCATGACTTTTTAAATTCTACCGATGTCATATTAATTGAGATAAAGGGCTATTATTTAAAAAATACGTAAAAAGTCATATAGATCATAATATAATTAACAATTTAAAATATCTAAAACTATATACAAAGAATATCATATAGCATTCAAAAAGTAGCGTATTGGGCTCGCGCTGGCACGGGCTTCAATATCTAGTATATACACATAACAACATTATTATTAGTAATTTAGAGCTATTTTCGTTGTTTTAATATACTATTTTTCTTTTAATATAGTATTCTTAGAAGACATTAATCATTTAACTTCACGTAGTACTATTACTATTTATAAAAGGAAGAACTTGTTTTAATTAATAAGATGTTAGTCATTTGTTTGTAATATATTATCTTGAATATTATTGTAAAAATTTTATTTATTAATATGAAAATTTGAATTGTTTAATTCAAAGTTCTAAAATATTTGACGAAAAGTAGATAGTTGGTTCTTTTGCGTGAAATTGTGCTTTATCATTTATTTTATTATAGTCATTATGGGAAAAAGGGTCAGAAATATACCTTAAACTTAGGCGAAATTTGTGGTAACATGCCTCAACTTTACGAGAGTCCTGTGACCCCTCAACTATTTATTATCGTAATTCTATGACATATTGTTCAGCTGGACCATTTCAGACTCCTACGCGCCAGTGTGCGTGTATTCAGGCAATGGTCTAACTGGGCAAAATATATGTCATAAAAATACGGTAATAAATAGTTTAGGGGGGTCATAGGATCAGGCAAAGTTGAGACGTGTTACAGTAAATTTCGTTAAAGTTTAAGTATATTTCAAACCTTTTTCCGCCATTGCGCCCGAGACATGCTCACACTTATTCTAGTGGGGTACCTACTACCTTACTAGGAAAAGTACAAGATAAGTCAATGCACCAAAGCTTGGAACGATGGAAAGAAAAGAAGAAATTACCCAGTGTTTTCGCCTTTGTTGGGATTTACACCGGAAACCTCATGTCTCAACCCACTTCATTGACCAGTTTACGATCATTGTTTTTGTTGTAAAGTATCTAGTACCCCTGAACTATGGTCAAAGTTGCTACAACACTCTCTAATTTCACAAATAAATTTTAACGTATTTTTGTCAACCTTTTTAGCTGAAGTGATACCTTTTGTCAATCTTTTTAACTGACATGACACCTTTAACGTGGACTCCATAATAAAGATGTCATGTCAGCACAAAAGGGTGACAAAATGTCATGATCCGATTTCTTAAGTCGTAATGACGCCTACTTTAACCCACCAGTAGGCAAGCCAAGCCATAGTGCAGAATGATAGGTAACGGGCTAACAAGTAGAGACCAAATAAAAGACAAAAAAAAAGGATCAAATAAACAAACGAATCTCTCCCAAGACCTGATAAGGTCAGTACTAGAGTCACTACTAAAAGGTACCCAACATACTAGACAAAAATATAAAATGTACACAATATACACAAGTAGTCTCGAGTGTAAAAGACTAACTAGAGTAGATAGAGGAGGATCAACCTCGAACGATAGCAAGTTTACCCTATTCTGAATCAGTACTGGAAGGTAGGAACTACGTCAATGCCGACTGCTAGTACCCGAATCTGCATCAGGAAAAAGATGCAGAAGTGTAGTATGAATACCAAAACAACAGGTACTCAGTAGGCATCATCGATCGACTGAGCTTAATATAGAAAAGGTATAACTACAATGCCAGCGCATAATATGAGTCATTGGTAAATAGGAATGGAAAGGTAAACAACTACCAAGCTACGCGACGGCTGTAAAGGAATAAACATAAGCAATGCAGAAAAATAAATAATGCAGTAATAACAGACAAATCAAACATAACCTAACTGAGCCTCCATAAGCCCGCTAGGCACACTGAAGAAGACAATTAACCCTATCGTACCCCCATAAGCTAGTGGGACACACAAGTAATGAAAATAAACATAAATACTCTATAAACACGCTGATCCCAAAAAGTTATTTAGTCATCCAGATGTGCACCAGACATGAATCGATACCAATGAGTAGTAACGAGAGGACACGTACCGGATTTGAACCGGACATAATGGTTAATAACGATAGGTCACATATATAGAACTCATAATTAGATGCCGGACTCAAACCGAAACTCAGTGGAACCACAACCATAATCAGATACCAGACTCGAACCGGAACTCATAGTAACCATAATGTCAAATGCCGGATTCGAACCGGAACTCATAGCAACCATAATAATCAAACGTCGGACTCGAACCGAAACTCAGCAGAACCACAACCATAATCAGATGTCGGACTCAAACCGAAACTCATAGTAACCATAATAGTCAAATGCCGAACTCGAACCGGAACTCATAGCAACCATACCCACCAGTAATATTAAAATCCATACTATACCATAACAATGTCAACGTTACCCACCGGTAATATTAAAATTCATACTATACCATAACAATGTCAACGTCTAAATAATCATTCGCTAATATTAATTAAAAGGGATAATTTTAAGATTTTGTAATTTAATTTCACGTCCTAAAGTAATAGATGTTATATTATATTAAAAGATAATATTTCAATATTTACTAGAACGGAGTCCTAATCCGGATAAATAAGACAGTTTATATATATCAAATAATACGCATCTACAAGTACTTATTCAAAGCCAGTATAATAGTTTACAATTTCAGTAAATAAGCTCAATCTAATGATAGGTAAACTGTTATGAATTTAACCAAGATAAAGGTCCTATTTGTGAAGATGTCAAATTACATTTGGGACCCCGGGAAGATGTCTATATATAGTAGAGGAATATAATCTATTAGGGCTTATGTTACGAAGTTGTCTTTTATTTTTTTAGCTAAAGTTTTAGCATTCTGGAACCTCTCTTTTCTATTTTTTCCTTTATTCTTATTTCAATATATGTGACTATGATTCTCCTTATCAGTATGATTCCTCTCATTACATAAATCTAGCCTATCTAAACGTCAGAATTATAATATCTTTTTACGATACCTTCAAATAGTATCCCATTAAAATTCGAGCTTGAATAACATCAAAAAAATTATTCTCCACAACATCTTCTAACTTATATGCAATTTTATAAGACTAACCAAGAACTTTAATCAATTTTCTAAAGAAAAGAAACAACATCCGAAAACAAAAATATGGATGTGTATATATTCACCTAAAAGTCAAATTGCATAATTAATAAAGTTATGACACAAGTTTATAGGCAAGTGGCAGCAAAGTGGTCCACCCATCCATTTTCACGTGTATGGCGGTGGCAATGCCAATTAATTTTCTACACCGTATATATATTTGGGTATTATATAAATTCGTAGTAAAATAATTATAATATTTTGAATATATCATAATTAATAGAAAATTATTTCTAACAACACTTCTATTATATAATAATAATATTTTAACATTTCTAAAATTACTATCTCCCCTTCAAATATTAATAAATCGTAAAATTTATTATAAAATAAAATATAAATATATCATCACTTAAAAAAATTCACCAATATCGAAAATATTCTAGAAGAGTACTAAATTCTATTTCTATTAAATACCAAATTAAATTAAACAATCCACGATATATTTAGATAGTACTAAAATTATATGAAAATGTCCGTAAAGGTCATTACACAAAAGTATGCTACTAAAATTGACTTGTGTCGCAGCAAATTTTGCCATAGTTATGTTATGTCTGTCCTTAATTTTTCACTTTCAATTAGGTTTGTGTAATTGAGCGATTTGGATATTCCAGGCGCGCGCTGGTAGAAGTTTCTATACGGAACAAACTTGGAATAAGTTGTGAGAGCCTATGGAAAAACTCGTGTTTCAAAATGGTGTCAAGAAGCTAAGGATTACTTGGTTCCTGATGCGGTAAATGATGATCATGGAGGAGTTATAGTTAAATTGAAGGAGCCTATGGACCCGAATGTCTTCCGAAACGGTCACAGGTGGGATGCCGTTTTTCCCTTAGCCTTTGAGTAAAGATGAGCGTTATGTTGATGTTGAATGTTTCGACTTGTTTGTAGTTTCGGTCACTGAATCATAGTTGAATGTTGTCTTGTTTGTAGTACGATGAAGCAGTTATAGCTTGCTTACTGAGGACATGACTCTAGATAGGAAGCTTCAATATCCAAATGGAGGTCGCAGGTGGGATGCCGTTTTTCCCTAAGCCTTTGAGTAAAGATGAGCGTTATGTTGATGTTGAATGTTTCGACTTGTTTGTAGCTTCGTCCACTGAATCATAGTTGAATGTCGTCTTGTTTGTAGTACGATGGAGCAGTTATAGCTTGTTTACTGAGGACATGACTCTAGATAGGAAGCTTCAATATCCAAATGGGGGTCGCAGGTGGGATGCCGTTTTCCCCTTAGCCTTTGAGTAAAGATGAGCGTTATGTTGATGTTGAATGTTTCAACTTGTTTGTAGCTTCGGCCACTGAATCATAGTTGAATGTTGTCTTGTTTGTAGTACGATGAAGCAGTTATAGCTTGCTTACTGAGGACATGACTCTAGATAGGAAGCTTCAATATCCAAATGGAGGTCGCAGGTGGGATGCCGTTTTTCCCTAAGCCTTTGAGTAAAGATGAGCGTTGTGTTGATGTTGAATGTTTCGACTTGTTTGTAGCTTCGGCCACTGAATCATAGTTGAATGTTGTCTTGTTTGTAGTACGATGAAGCAGTTATAGCTTGCTTACTGAGGACATGACTCTAGATCGGAAGCTTCAATATCCAAATGGGGGTCGCAGGTGGGATGCCATTTTTCCCTTAGCCTTTGAGTAAAGATGAGCGTTATGTTGATGTTGAATGTTTCGACTTGTTTGTAGCTTCGGCCACTGAATCATAGTTGAATGTTGTCTTGTTTGTAGTACGATGAAGCAGTTATAGCTTGCTTACTGAGGACATGACTCTAGATAGGAAGCTTCAATATCAAAATGGAGGTCGCAGGTGGGATGCCGTTTTTCCCTAAGCCTTTGAGTAAAGATGAGCGTTATGTTGATGTTGAATGTTTCGACTTGTTTGTACCTTCGTCCACTGAATCATAGTTGAATGTCGTCTTGTTTGTAGTACGATGGAGCAGTTATAGCTTGTTTACTGAGGACATGACTCTAGATAGGAAGCTTCAATATCCAAATGGGGGTCGCAGGTGGGATGCCGTTTTTCCCTTAGCCTTTGAGTAAAGATGAGCGTTATGTTGATGTTGAATGTTTCGACTTGTTTGTAGCTTCGGCCACTGAATCATAGTTGAATGTTGTCTTGTTTGTAGTACGATGAAACAGTTATAGCTTGCTTACTGAGGACATGACTCTGGATAGGAAGCTTCAATATCCAAATGGAGGTCGCAGGTGGGATGCCGTTTTTCCCTAAGCCTTTGAGTAAAGATGAGCGTTATGTTGATGTTGAATGTTTCGACTTGTTTGTAGCTTCAGCCACTGAATCATAGTTGAATGTTGTCTTGTTTGTAGTACGATGAAGCAGTTATAGCTTGCTTACTGAGGACATGACTCTAGATCGGAAGCTTCAATATCCAAATGGGGGTCGCAGGTGGGATGCCGTTTTTCCCTTAGCCTTTAAGTAAAGATGAGCGTTATGTTGATGTTGAATGTTTCGACTTGTTTGTAGCTTCGGCCACTGAATCATAGTTGAATGTTGTCTTGTTTGTAGTACGATGAAGCAGTTATAGCTTGCTTACTGAGGACATGACTCTAGATCGGAAGCTTCATTATCCAAATGAAGGTCGCAGGTGTGTTGCCGTTTCCCCCCTAGCCTTTGAGTAAAGATGAGCGTTATGTTGATGTTGAATATCGACTTGTTTGTAGCTTCCCACTTAATCATAGTTGAATGTCGACTTGTTTATAGTACGATGGAGCAGTTATAGCTTACTTACTGAGGACATTACTCTAGATAGGAAGGTATAGAGGGCGCGAATTAGGTTAAAGAGGTGTACTTTGGTGTTGTAGCCTTGCTAGTAGTCGTAGGGCTTTAGGTTGAAATTAGGAGGTTTGATATTTTAAAGTACTACTTTGTGGGTGCCTTATTTCTGTTATTTCATCTTGTTTTATGTTTTATTATGACTTTATTTACTATTTTTTTGTCCTGAGCCGGGGGTCTATCGGAAACAACCTGTCTACTTCTTCGGAGGTAATGGTATGGATTGCGTATATTTTACCCTCCCCAGACCTCACTAGTTGGAAATACCACTGGCCAGATTTGCAATTATCATTGTGGCCACTTATGAAATAGTAGAAGCCAGGATGGCTAAATTTATAAATTGTCTCTCTATTTTCATATTTCGAAATTGGGCTTGTTGTGTTACAATTGAGATAATTAGTCAGATTTACTTCAAGTACTGAATCACGTTTGTAATTAAAAGGGAAAAGGATATGGTATGGCCATTTTAAAAAAAATGACCCATAATTGAAAAGGTGGACATACTGTAGCCAGTCATTATCCAAATGGAGGTCGCCGGTGGGATGCCGTTTTTCCCTTAGCTTTGAGTAAAGATGAGTGTTATGTTGATGTTGAATGTTTCGACTTGTTTGTATCTTCGCCCACTGAATCATAGTTGAATGTTGTTTTGTTTGTAGTCTGATGGAGTAGTTATAACTTGCTTACTGAGGACATGACTCTAGATAGGAAGCTTCATTATCCAAATGAAGGTCATAGGTGGGATGCCGTTTTTCCCTTAGCCTTTGAGTAAAGATGAGTGTTATGTTGATGTTGAATGTTTTGACTTGTTTGTAGCTTCGTCCACTGAATCATAGTTGAATGTCGTCTTGTATGTAGTATGATGGAGCAGTTATAGCTTGCTTACTGAGGACATGACTCTAGATCGGAAGCTTCATTATCCAAATGGAGGTCGCAGGTGTGTTTTTGTTTTTCCCTTAGCCTTTGAGTAAAGATGAGTGTTATGTTGATGTTGAATGTTTCGACTTGTTTGTAGCTTCGCCCACTGAATCATAGTTGAATGTCGACTTGTTTGTAGTACGATGGAGCAGTTATAGCTTACTGAGGACATGACTCTAAATAGGAAGCTTCATTATCCAAATGGAGGTCGCAGGTGGGATGTCGTTTTTTCCTTAGCTTTGAGTAAAGATGAGTGTTATGTTGATGTTGAATATTTCGACTTGTTTGTAGCTTTGCCCACTGAATCATAGTTGAATGTCGACTTGTTTGTAGTACGTTGGAGCAGTTATAGCTTACTGAGGGCATGACTCTAGATAAGAAGCTTCATTATCCAAATGGAGGTCACATGTGGGATGCCGTTTTCCCCTTAGCTTTTGAGTAAAGATGAGCGTTATGTTGATGTTGAATGTTTCGACTTATTTGTAGCTTCGCCCACTGAATCATAGTTGAATGTTGACTTATTTGTAGTACGATGGAGCAGTTATAGCTTGCTTACTGAGGACATGACTCTAGATAGGAAGCTTCATTATCCAAATGGAGGTCGTTGGTGGGATGCCGTTTTTCCCTTAGCCTTTTCGTAAAGATGAGTGTTATGTTGATGTTGAATGTTTCAATTTGTTTGTAGCTTCGCCCACTGAATCATAGTTGAATGTCGACTTGTTTGTAGTACGATGGAGCAGTTATAGCTTACTGAGGACATGATTCTAGATAGGAAGCTTCATTATCCAAATGGAAGTCGCAGGTGGGATGTCGTTTTCCCCTTAGCCTTTGAGTAAAGATGAGCGTTATGTTGATGTTGAATATCAACTTGTTTGTAGCTTCCCACTGAATCATAGTTGAATGTCGACTTGTTTATAGTACGATGGAGCAGTTATAGCTTACTTACTTAGGACATGACTCTAGATAGGAAGGTATGGAGGACGCGAATTAGGTTAAAGAGGTGTACTTTGTGTTGTAGCCTTGCCAGTAGTCGTAGGGCTTTAGGTTGAAATTGGGAGGTTTTATATTTTAAAGTACTACTTTGTGGGTGCCCTATTTCTGTTATTTCATCTTGTTTTATGTTTTATTACAACTTTATTTATTGTCTTTTTGTCCTGAGCGGGGGTGTCTATCGGAAACAACCTATCTACTTCTTCGGAGGCAATGGTATGAATTGCGTATATTTTACCCTCCCCAGACCCCACTAGTTGGAAATACCACTGGCCAGATTTGCAATTATCATTGTGGCCACTTATGAAATAGTAGAAGCCAGGATCGCTAAATTTGTAAACTGTCTTTCCATTTTCATATTTCGAAATTGGGCTTGTTGTGTTACAATTGAGATAATTAGCCAGATTTACTTCAAGTATTGAATCACGTTTGTAATTAAAAGGGAAAAGGATGTGGTATGGCCATTTTTAAAAAAAAAATGGCCCATAATTGAAAAGGTGGACATGATGTAGCCAGTCAGCTAAAGTAATTCCCTTTTTTAGCCATTTGATCCAATTGGCCATATGCACTCTCTATGATCAATTGATACACTTTTATACCACATTGATACACTTTTATACTATATTGATACACTTTTTAAAAAAGAGAAAGGAAATTCTATGCAAGCATATGTAGTCCCTATACCAAATTGATACTTTTTTATACCACATTAATATACTTTTATATTACATTGATACACTTGCAGTGTCCATATACTCAATTGATACTCTCTTATACTAGATTGATACATTTTTAGAATGCATGTAGAGACTATATAGAGTCGTATAAAATCTGTATCTAAATAATAATCATAGTTAAAAATTATATAAAATGTGTATAAAAATGCTATAATTATTATATTAAATATGTATATGTATAAAAACTGTATCATTATTATATATAAATATAAATATGATAGACAGACTCGTAATATTTTCTCAAAGTCATGAAGTTGGAGTACTTTAATTGAAATTTAATTGTCAGCAAGTTGGGTACTGAAAAGTCAAATCTTGGATGACAATAATTTCCTCTAATCCATAGAGAGTGAAAAGAGTTGTCAGTTTCCTCTTACTTTCTCAAAGCAAACAAAGAATGGAAAAAAGAAGCTAAAAAAAACATGGATTGGAGGAAATTTTAGCAGCCCATTCGTTGTACGTCTCCGATTCGTTACCAATTGGCTTAATCCAACTGATTTTACCTCCAACTCGATACTGAAAAGATAATACGAAGATGGTTGAAACAAACAAGAACGTAACAACAAGAGAGAAGACGAACACGTTAAATCGAAAATAATTAGTAGCCATAATAACTAGGAAGAATAATTTAAGCTTAATGAGTATTTTAAAACTAAGGTTTTGAAATTAATTAATTTGCTAATAGGTTTCTGTTCGAGTATTAATTTGTATTTATAATGGAAATTAATTAGATAGATTATGGTAGTTAATTAATTAGTGGATGAAAGAAGTGGTAATTAGTGGGTTTAGTCAGTTAACACTACGTGGTAATTAAATTAAATCTCAAAATTAAAATAAGAATAAATCTAATGGATAATTAATTAATTAATTAAGCATTATTTTGCATGCAAAAACTTTTTTCTATGAAGTTTGAAAGAATAATAATGCATGCAATGCTGCAAAGTTATTATTTTTCGCAGAGTGAATTCAAAATATAAAAAGATAAACGTATAAAGAAGCTACAAAAATTTAAGATATATTATTACATATATATACGTAAAAAAAATATAAAATATATTGTTATACGTGTATTTTTAGGCTCATCCTAATTTGGCTTCGTGAGTCAGAATGAGCGAGTTCAATCGAACTTAATAATATACTTAACTAAAAATGTATTGCTACAAACGAGTGAACCATGAATCTTAAAGATTGATAATATATATATATATATATATATACACGTAAAAAAAAAAAAATTATATTGTTATACGTGTATTTCTAGGCTCATCCTACTTTTGCTTCGTGAGGCAGAATGAGCGAAAACGAGTGAACCGTGAATCTTGAAGATCTATAATATATATATATATATATATGTATGTATATATATATACACACGTAGAAAAATAAATTTTATATTGTTATACGTGTATTTTTAGGCTCATTCTACTTTTGCTTCATGAGGCAGAATGAGCGAGTTCAATCGAACTCAATATATATCTAATTAAAAACATATTAGTATAATCGAGTGAACTGTGAATCTTGAAGATCGAGAATTATTAAGTTAAAATTTTGAATATGTCCCCATCGTAAAGTATACATGCTAAGTATTTTATTACTTCTAGTTGTAAGTTAATTCACAGTGCGAGCTGTAAAGATATCATTATTTTTGTTTAAAAAAGACCACATTCAAAATGAAAAATTTCGATGTGAATTTAAATTAATCAAATTCAGAATCCGACACTAAGTGAAAAATTTAAAAAAAACAAAAACATCATGTCATTAGAATCATCTAGTATTACATTTGAATTCAAACAAAATATTTCCTTGACTTTGAATTCAAAGCCAAATGTATCAACTTTGACTATGAAACTAATGAAATTAAATATTAAAAGTTTACGTATAAACGCATGTAATACATTTATTGATTTCATGCAAATATTAATTTATGTATAAATTTTTTATCATTTTTCAACTTCGATTTTAAAAATATATCTGATTTAAGCAGCTTAAATTTATAAAGATGGTAGTGCTGACAACTCGTATTGTTTGTCGATCATAATTTATGATTTCGATTATCATAGAAAGTATATTTCAAGCCCTGGTGGAGCCCTTCCCCGGACCCTGCGTATAGCGGAAGCTTTAGTGCACCGAACTGCCTTTTTTTTCTTTTACCTATTATATTAATCAAGTCAGTAAATTTCGAAGATAGATGATTAATTATAAAAGTGAATTAGTAATCCAAAGTCTTACCACCTCCAAAGGATGTGGTGCAGTGGATGAGACTGCTTCTCCTTTAATCAGAAGTCTCGAGTTCGAGTCCTGAGTATGAAAAAATCCTTGACAGGGAGCGCTTCCCCCGTATGTTCCTTCGCGGTGCGAATCCAAATTAATCGAATTTCAATGCAGATACCAGACACCGAATGAAAAACCAAAAAATAAAATAAAAAAATCTTACCAACAATATCCACTTTCTTAATATACAAAAAGAATCATTTGAGTGTGAACTCCATGACTTGCTTGGATCTTAGTGCCAAGGTGTCAATGTCAATGTGTGATGGCTTCAAATGAGGAATATACATTTGCCTCGATACTCGTTCGGTCAATTTTTTTATTTTTTTTTTGAGTTGAGTTTCAGAAATTATGTTTGATTATAAGAATCTACGACATTTGAAATTCAGCTCGAAGTTAAATTCTGAAATTTGAAAATATCTAGTAAGAAGTTTTGTTTTTACATTGCGAACACTTATATCAAAATCGAGATGGTTCGGTGAAGGAAAGATGTACAGACGTCTTAGTGAGAAGGTGTGAGAGATTGACGATACAGTGATAAATCTAGGATTTATAAAACATGAGTGTATCACGAAAAAAAAATATATACATAAAATACCTAATTTTATGGCGAGATCACGGGTTCATGTGCCTCGAAATTCATCCTTAAATTTATCTCTGGTTTGAGGAGAAGTAGAGGATAGGCGGAAGTACTACTAAAGCGAACTGATTAAATAAAACATAACACATTTATAGCTTATCGAGGACCTGACACTACGATAGAACGTTAGTAGGTAATTGAACGCTGTCTAGTTTTCCTTATTATCATTATACTCCTTCAATTTTTTTAAACTATCTAACGTTTTTATTACTTTCGTTTCGATTATTTTATTATTTGTCATTACTACTTTTTTATTCTTCATTATTTTCAGCATGACCTTTTCACTATTATATTTTCTTTTCTTATTATCTTTTATATGGATTACTTTATCGAAATTTCATCTCAAACAATTTTACTATCTTCATAAGATAAGAGTAAAATTACGTATACATGTTATTATTATTATTATAAATTTTAAAATAAGAACTATGTACAAACAAACATTATTGATGTAAAAAATGAGTTGCAATTAAATTTTTAGCACGAAAGCAAGACATCCATTCATGGTGGCGGCTTTCCTAATGAAATGGGAACCCAAATGGTGCAACCAATTATGGGAATGTCTGATCAGTGACAGAGTCAAAATTTTTATTAAGAGTTTAAAAGTATACATACAAATTAATTGAACGGGCTTCATTATCTGCTATATATACATAATTTTTTTTTTTTAATCATATATAAATAATGTAATCTTTCGTCGAAGGAAGTTTGGATGAACCTGCTGAGTATATGCTAGCTTCGCCCCTGCGTGCTATCATGTGGTGCAGTAGATATGGTTACTCCTTTATAATTAAAAGATCTCGAATTTGAGTTATGAATATGAAAAAATTCGTAGAAGGGATCGCTTATCTAAATGGGACTTATACGACATGAATCCACATTAGTCGAACTCTAACACGGATACCCAACACCGAACATAAACCAAAAAACAAAACAATAGGAACGTGTTACCACCAAAGATGTGGTGCAGTGGATATGATTGCTTCTTTTTTAATCAGAGTTCTCGAATTCGAGTCTTGGATATGAAGGGTTCAAAAATACACGCACAAACTAGTTGAAGGGCGTTTATTATCTATTACACATACATAAAAAATAATTTTAATCATGTATAAATAGTGTAATCTTTCGTCGAAAGGAATTCTGATGAGCTCAACTCCCTGAATATATGCTAGCTTCGTCTTTGCGTGTTACCATGTGGTACAGTGAATAGAAATTCTCCTTTTTTAATCAGAAGTCTCAAATTCGACTCTGGATATGAAAACATTCGTAGTAGGGACCGCTTCTCGAATGAACCATATACGATACAAATACGTGGACTTCAATGTAGATACCTAACATCGAACATAAACCAAAAAAGAAAAAAGAAAAGAAACAATGGGAACGTGTTACCATCAACGACGTAGTGCAGTGAATGGTACTGTGCATTTTTTTAATTAGAGGTAACGAATTCAAATCCTAAATATAAAAAAATATATAGTATAAATCGCTTTCCCAAGTGATCCTATACGCCACGAATTTATATTAATCGAACTCTAATACAAACACCAAACATCGAAAAAAAAAGAAAAAGAAAAACAAACAATGATAACGTGTTAGTGGAGTGACCATGATTCATTACGCATGCGGCGCACATTAGTCACTTTACTACTACAGTACGCCCCACCCCGCCTTATTTATTTCGTTTTCATTTTCAATATTTCAATTCCACTCAATTTCACTTGCAGAGCTCCAGTTGAGTAACAATATTATTGTTAATTTTATTAGTACTAATTTTGTATAATGTTCAATGAATTCATGTAGTTTATGTCCAAATTATTTGAGATTGATGAGTAATTATTGTTGTTTTTGCTGTTTATTTGCAGAGTTCGGTAGAATCTCCGACGAGTTTACGAGGCGAAGCAAAATTCAAAGAGCTGAAGCTCCATTTACAGCGACATTTATAGTGAGTTACTAAAATCATTATAATTTTTCGAGATTCATACGTAGAATTATCACGTGTGCGAGTTCTATAGCTCAAAATGTCACCAACTAGTTGAATTGTTGATTGTGTATCCGTGTTGTTGATTTTTTAGGTCAAAAATACACCTAAATTATCTCGTTTTATTTTGAATTTCATGTATAGAATTATCAGGTGTGCGAGTTGTATAGATGAAATGTCACCAACTAGTTGAATTGTTGATTGTGTATCCGTGTTGTTGATTTTTTAGGTAAAAAATACACCTAAATTATCTCGTTTTTTTTTTAATTTCATATATAGAACTTGTTGAATTGTTGATTGTGTATCCGTGTTGTTGATTTTTCAGGTCAAAAATACACCTAAATTATCTCGGTTTTTTTGAATTTCATACGTAGAATTATCAGGTGTGCGAGTTCTATAGCTGAAATGTCACCAACTAGTTGAATTGTTGATTGTGTATCGGTGTTGTTGATTTTTCAAGTCAAAAATACACCTAAATTATCTCGATTTTTTTGAATTTCATGTATAGAATTATCAGGTGTGCGAGTTCTATAGATGAAATGTCACCAACTAGCTGAATTGTTGATTGTGTATCCATGTTGTTGATATTTTGGATCAAAAATACACCTAAATTATCTCGTTTTTTTTTAATTTCATATATAGAACTTGTTGAATTGTTGATTGTGTATCTGTGGTGTTGATTTTTCAGGTCAAAACTACACCTAAATTATCTCGTTTTTTTTGAATTTCATGTATAGAATTATCAGGTGTGCGAGTTGTATAGATGAAATGTCACCAACTAGTTGAATTGTTGATTGTGTATCCGTGTTGTTGATTTTTTAGGTCAAAAATACACTTAAATTATCTCGTTTTTTTTTGAATTTCATATATAGAACTTGTTGAATTGTTGATTGTGTATCTATGTTGTTGATTTTTAAGATAAAAAATACACCTAAATTATCTCGATTTTTTTGAATTTCATACGTAGAATTATCACGTGTGCAAGTTCTATAGCTCAAAATGTTACCAACTAGTTGAATTGTTGATTGTGTATCCGTGTTGTTGATTTTTCAGGTCAAAACTACACCTAAATTATCTCGTTTTTTTTTAATTTCATATTTAGAATTATCAGGTGTGCGAGTTCTATAGCTCAAAATGTTACCAACTAGTTGAATTGTTGATTGTGTATCCGTGTTGTTGATTTTTCAGGTCAAAACTACACCTAAACTATCTCGGTTTTTTTGAATTTCATATTTAGAATTATCAGGTGTGCGAGTTCTATAGCTCAAAATGTTAACAACTAGTTGAATTGTTGATTGTGTATCCGTGTTGTTGTTTTTGTAGGTCAAAAATACATCTAAATTATCTTTTTTTTTTTGAATTTCATACGTAGAATTATCAGGTGTGTGAGTTCTACAGGTGAAATGTCACCAACTAGTTGAATTGTTGATTGTGTATCCGTGTTGTTGATTTTTTAGGTCAAAAATACACCTAAATTATTTCGTTTTATTTTGAATTTCATGTATAGAATTATCAGGTGTGCGAGTTGTATAGATGAAATGTCACCAACTAGTTGAATTGTTGATTGTGTATCCGTGTTGTTGATTTTTTAGGTAAAAAATACACCTAAATTATCTCGTTTTTTTTTTAATTTCATATATAGAACTTGTTGAATTGTTGATTGTGTATCCGTGTTGTTGATTTTTCAGGTCAAAAATACACCTAAATTATCTCGGTTTTTTTGAATTTCATACGTAGAATTATCAGGTGTGCGAGTTCTATAGCTGAAATGTCACCAACTAGTTGAATTGTTGATTGTGTATCGGTGTTGTTGATTTTTCAGGTCAAAAATACACCTAAATTATCTCGATTTTTTTGAATTTCATGTATAGAATTATCAGGTGTGCGAGTTCTATAGATGAAATGTCACCAACTAGCTGAATTGTTGATTGTGTATCCATGTTGTTGATATTTTGGATCAATAATACACCTAAATTATCTCGTTTTTTTTTAATTTCATATATAGAACTTGTTGAATTGTTGATTGTGTATCTGTGGTGTTGATTTTTCAGGTCAAAACTACACCTAAATTATCTCGTTTTTTTTGAATTTCATGTATAGAATTATCAGGTGTGCGAGTTGTATAGATGAAATGTCACCAACTAGTTGAATTGTTGATTGTGTATCCGTGTTGTTGATTTTTTAGGTCAAAAATACACTTAAATTATCTCGTTTTTTTTTGAATTTCATATATAGAACTTGTTGAATTGTTGATTGTGTATCTATGTTGTTGATTTTTAAGATAAAAAATACACCTAAATTATCTCGATTTTTTTGAATTTCATACGTAGAATTATCACGTGTGCAAGTTCTATAGCTCAAAATGTTACCAACTAGTTGAATTGTTGATTGTGTATCCGTGTTGTTGATTTTTCAGGTCAAAACTACACCTAAATTATCTCGTTTTTTTTTAATTTCATATTTAGAATTATCAGGTGTGCGAGTTCTATAGCTCAAAATGTTACCAACTAGTTGAATTGTTGATTGTGTATCCGTGTTGTTGATTTTTCAGGTCAAAACTACACCTAAACTATCTCGGTTTTTTTGAATTTCATATTTAGAATTATCAGGTGTGCGAGTTCTATAGCTCAAAATGTTAACAACTAGTTGAATTGTTGATTGTGTATCCGTGTTGTTGTTTTTGTAGGTCAAAAATACATCTAAATTATCTTTTTTTTTTTGAATTTCATACGTAGAATTATCAGGTGTGTGAGTTCTACAGGTGAAATGTCACCAACTAGTTGAATTGTTGATTGTGTATCCGTGTTGTTGATTTTTTAGGTCAAAAATACACCTAAATTATCTCGTTTTATTTTGAATTTCATGTATAGAATTATCAGGTGTGCGAGTTGTATAGATGAAATGTCACCAACTAGTTGAATTGTTGATTGTGTATCCGTGTTGTTGATTTTTTAGGTAAAAAATACACCTAAATTATCTCGTTTTTTTTTTAATTTCATATATAGAACTTGTTGAATTGTTGATTGTGTATCCGTGTTGTTGATTTTTCAGGTCAAAAATACACCTAAATTATGTCGGTTTTTTTGAATTTCATACGTAGAATTATCAGGTGTGCGAGTTCTATAGCTGAAATGTCACCAACTAGTTGAATTGTTGATTGTGTATCGGTGTTGTTGATTTTTCAAGTCAAAAATACACCTAAATTATCTCGATTTTTTTGAATTTCATGTATAGAATTATCAGGTGTGCGAGTTCTATAGATGAAATGTCACCAACTAGCTGAATTGTTGATTGTGTATCCATGTTGTTGATATTTTGGATCAAAAATACACCTAAATTATCTCGTTTTTTTTTAATTTCATATATAGAACTTGTTGAATTGTTGATTGTGTATCTGTGGTGTTGATTTTTCAGGTCAAAACTACACCTAAATTATCTCGTTTTTTTTGAATTTCATGTATAGAATTATCAGGTGTGCGAGTTGTATAGATGAAATGTCACCAACTAGTTGAATTGTTGATTGTGTATCCGTGTTGTTGATTTTTTAGGTCAAAAATACACTTAAATTATCTCGTTTTTTTTTGAATTTCATATATAGAACTTGTTGAATTGTTGATTGTGTATCTATGTTGTTGATTTTTAAGATAAAAAATACACCTAAATTATCTCGATTTTTTTGAATTTCATACGTAGAATTATCACGTGTGCAAGTTCTATAGCTCAAAATGTTACCAACTAGTTGAATTGTTGATTGTGTATCCGTGTTGTTGATTTTTCAGGTCAAAACTACACCTAAATTATCTCGTTTTTTTTTAATTTCATATTTAGAATTATCAGGTGTGCGAGTGCTATAGCTCAAAATGTTACCAACTAGTTGAATTGTTGATTGTGTATCCGTGTTGTTGATTTTTCAGGTCAAAACTACACCTAAACTATCTCGGTTTTTTTGAATTTCATATTTAGAATTATCAGGTGTGCGAGTTCTATAGCTCAAAATGTTATCAACTAGTTGAATTGTTGATTGTGTATCCGTGTTGTTGTTTTTGTAGGTCAAAAATACATCTAAATTATCTTTTTTTTTTTGAATTTCATACGTAGAATTATCAGGTGTGTGAGTTCTACAGGTGAAATGTCACCAACTAGTTGAATTGTTGATTGTGTATCCGTGTTGTTGATTTTTCAGGTCAAAAATACACCTAAATTATCTCGATTTTTTTGAATTTCATACATAGAACCTGTTGAATTGTTGATTGTGTATCTGTGTTGTTGATTTTTCAGGTCAAAACTACACCTAAATTATCTCAGTTTTTTTGAATTTCATACATAGAACCTGTAGAATTGTTGATTGTGTATCTGTGTTGTTGATTTTTCAGGTAAAAAATACACCTAAATTATCTCAGTTTTTTGGAATTTCATACGTAGAATTATCAGGTGTGCGAGTTCTATAGCTGAAATGTCACCAACTAGTTGAATTGTTTATTGCGTATCCGTGTTGTTGATTTTTCAGGTAAAAAATACACCTAAATTATCTCGGTTTTTTTGAATTTCATACGTAGAATTATCAGGTGTGCGAGTTCTATAGCTGAAATGTCACCAACTAGTTGAATTGTTGATTGTGTATCCGTGTTGTTGATTTTTTAGGTCAAAACTACACCTAAATTATCTCGTTTTTTTTTTAATTTCATATATAGAACTTGTTGAATTTTTGATTGTGTATCTGTGTTGTTGATTTTTCAGGTAAAAAATACACCTAAATTATCTCGATTTTTTGAATTTCATACGTAGAATTATCAGCTGTGCGAGTTCTATAGCTTAAATGTCACCAACTAGTTGAATTGTTGATTGTGTATCCGTGTTGTTGATTTTTCAGGTAAAAATTCACCTAAATTATCTCGTTTTTTTTAAATTTCATACGTTGTATTATCAGGTGTGCGAGTTCTATAACTGAAATGTCTCCAACTAGTTGAATTGTTGATTGTGTATCCGTGTTGTTGATATTTTAGATCAAAAATACACCTAAATTATCTCGGTTTTTTTGAATTTCATATATAGAACTTGTTAAATTGTTGATTTTGTATCTGTGTTGTTGATTTTTCAGGTAAAAAATAGACCTAAATTATCTCGGTTTTTCTGAATTTCATACGTAGAATTTTCAGGTGTGCGAGTCATTAGCTGAAATGTCACCAACTAGTTGAATTGTTGATTGTGTATCCGTGTTGTTGATTTTTCAGGTCAAAAATACACCTAAAGTATCTCGATTTTTTTGAATTTCATACGTAGAATTATCAGGTGTGCGAGTTCTATAGCTGAAATGTCACCAATTAGTTGAATTGTTGATTGTGTATCTGTGTTGTTGATTTTTTAGGTCAAAAATACGCCTAAATTATCTCGGTTTTTTTGAATATCATACGTAGAATTATCAGGTGTGCGAGTTCTATATCTGAAATGTCACCAACTAGTTGAATTGTTGATTGTTTATCCGTGTTGTTGATTTTTCAGGTAAAAAATAAACCTAAATTATCTCGGGTTTTACTAATTTCATACGTAGAATTATCAGGTGTGCGAGTTCTATAGCTGAAATGTCACCAACTAGTTGAATTGTTGATTGTGTATCCGTGTTGTTGATTTTTTAGGTCAAAACTACACCTAAATTATCTCGTTTTTTTTTTTGAATTTCATATATAGAACTTGTTAAATTGTTGATTGTGTATCTGTGTTGTTGATTTTTCAGATAAAAAATACACCTAAATTATCTCGGTTTTTTTGAATTTCCTACGTAGAATTATCAGGTGTGCGAGTTCTATAGCTGAAATGTCACCAACTAGTTGAATTATTGATTATGTATCCGTGCTATTGATTTTTTAGGTCAAAAATACACCTAAATTATGTCGGTTTTTTTGAATTTCATATATAGAACTTGTTGAATTGTTGATTGTGTATATGTGTTGTTGATTTTTTAGGTCAAAAAAACAGCTAAATTATCTCGTTTTTTTTGAATTTTATATATAGAATTATCAGGTGTGCGAGTTCTATAGATGAAATGTCACCAACTAGTTGAATTGTTGATTGTGTATCCTTGTTGTTGATTTTTCAGGTAAAAAATACACCTAAATTATCTCGGGTTTTTTGAATTTCATATTTAGAATTATCAGGTGTGCGTGTTCTGTAGCTGAAATGTCACCAACTAGTTGACTTGTTGATTGTGTATCCTTGTTGTTCATTTTTCAGGTCAAAACTACATCTAAATTATCTCCTTTTTTTTGAATTTCATACGTAGAATTATCAGGTGTGTGAGTTCTTTAGCTGAAATGTCACCAACTAGTTGAATTGTTGATTGTGTATCCGTGTTGTTGATTTTTCAGGTAAAAAATACACTTAAGTTATCTCGATTTTTTTGAATTTCATATATTGAACTAGTTGAATTGTTGATTGTGTATCCGTGTTGTTGATTTTTCAGGTCAAAACTACACCTAAATTATCTCGGTTTTTTTGAATTTCATATATAGAATTATCAGGTGTGCGAGTTCTATAGCTGAAATGTCATCAACTAGTTGTAGTGTTGATTTTGTATCCGTGTTGTTGATTTTTCATGTCAAAAATACACCTAAATTATCTCGTTTTTTTTGAATTTCATACGTAGAATTATCAGGTGTGTGAGTTTTGTAGCTGAAATGTCACCAACTAGTTGAATTGTTGATTGTGTATCTATGTTGTTGATTTTTCAGGTAAAAAATACACCTAAATTATCTTGATTTTTTTGAATTTCATATATAGAACTTGTTAAATTGTTGATTGATTATCCGTGTTGTTGATTTTTCAGGTCAAAAATACACCTAAATTGTCTCGGTTTTTTTGAATTAGAATTATCAGGTGTTCTATAGTTGAAATGTCACCAACTAGTTGAGTTATTGATTGTTTATCCGTATTGTTGATTTTTCAAGGCAAAAATACACCTAAATTATCTCGTTTTTTTTTAATTTCATACAAGAATTATCAGGTGTGCGAGTTCTATCGCTGAAATGTCACCAACTAGTTGAATTGTTGATTGTGTATCCGTGTTGTTGATTTTTCTGGTCAAAATTACGCCTAAATTGTCTCGATTTTTTTGAATTTCACACGTAGAATTATCAGGTGTGCGAGTTCTATAGCTCAAATGTTACCAACTAGTTGAATTGTTGATTGTGTATTCGTGTTGTTGATTTTTCAGGTAAAAAATACACCTAAATTATCTCGATTTTCTTGAATTTCATAGATAGAACTTGTTAAATTGTTGATTGTGTATCCGTGTTAATGATTTTTCAGGTAAAAAATACACCTAAATTATCTCGGTTTTTTTGAATTAGAATTATCAGATGTGCGAGTTCTATAGTTGAAATGTCACCAACTAGTTGAGTTATTGATTGTTTTTCCGTGTTGTTGATTTTTCAGGGCAAAAATACAACTAAATTATCTCGTTTTTTTTTAATTTCATACAAGAATTATCAGGTGTGCGAGTTCTATAGCTGAAATGTCACCAACTAGTTAAATTGTTTATTGTGTATCCGTGTTGTTGATTTTTCAGTTCAAAATTACACCTAAATTGTCTGGATTTTTTTGAATTTCATACGTAGAATTATCAGGTGTGCGAGTTCTATAGCTCAAATGTTACCAACTAGTTGAATTGTTGATTGTGTATCCGTGTTGTTGATTTTTCAGGTAAAAAATACACCTAAATTATCTCGAGTTTTTTCAATTTCATATATAGAACTTTTTAAATTGTTGATTGTGTATCCGTGTTGTTGATTTTTCAGGTAAAAAATACGCCTAAATTATCTCGGTTTTTTTGAATTAGAATTATCAGGTGTGCGAGTTCTATAGCTGAAATGTCACCAACTAGTTGAGTTATTGATTGTGTATCCGTGTTGTTGATTTTTCAGTTAAAAAATACACCTAAATTATCTCGTTTTTTTTTTAATTTCATACGTAGAATTATCCGGTGTGCGAGTTCTATAGCTGAAAACTCACCAACTAGTTGAATTGTTGATTGTGTATCCGTGTTGTTGATTTTTCAGGTCAAAAATACTTCTAAATTGTCTCGATTTTTTTGAATTTCATACGTAGAGTTATTATGTGTGCGAGTTCTATAGCTCAAATGTTATCAACTAGTTGAATTGTTGATTGTGTATCCGTGTTGTTGACTTTTCAGGTCGAAAATACACTTAAATTATCTCGATTTTTATTAATTTCATACATAGAACTTGTTAAATTGTTGATTGTGTATCCGTGTTGTTGATTTTTCAGGTAAAAAATACACCTAAATTATCTCGGTTTTGTTGAATTAGAATTATCAGGTGTGCGAGTTTTATAGCTGAAATGTCACCAACTAGTTGAGTTATTGATTGTGTATCCGTGTTGTTGATTTTTCAGGTCAAAAATACACCTAAATTATCTCGGTTTTTTTGAATTAGAATTATCAGGTGTGCGAGTTCTATAGCTGAAATGTCACCAACTAGTTGAATTGTTGATTGTTTATCCGTGTTGTTGATTTTTCAGGTCAAAAATACACCTAAATTATCTCGTTTTCAGGTCAAAAATACACCTAATTTGAGGGATGGCCTTGGCTCAGCGGTAAGCTTGCTTGCCGTGGTGTGCCTAGGTCGGGGGTTCGAAACGTCCCTCCAGCGAAGCTGGGGTGAGGACGCGTAGGTGAGGCCAGGACCGGTCCCCCCCTCCCCGACACCTACGGAGTAGGTATGAACCGGGTCGTCCCTTTTTCCCTTTTATATAGAAGTTCTATAGTTGAAAAGGAACAGTTGATTGTTAAGGTGTTGATATATAGTTGGTGGTAGTTCAGGTAGGAAACTCGAAAAAATTGAGATATTTTAGGTGTGTTTTTTTATCATTTTTCAGGTCAAAAAGTCTTTGTGATTTAGAGGGAAGTTAAAGAAAAATACACCTAAGTTATCTCGATTTTTTTCGAGTTCTATACATAGAATTATCAGGTGTGCGAGTTTTCTAGCTGAAATGTCATCAACTAGTTATGAAAATACATAGAATTATCAGGTGTCCGAATTCTCTCGCTGAAAAAGGAACACTTGATAGTTGAGGTTTTGATAAATAGTTGGTGTTAGTTCAGGTAGGAAACTCGAAAAGTTTGAGATATTTTAGGTGTGTTTTTGATCATTTTTCAGTTCAAAAGTCTTTGTTATTTACAACAACCTTTATAGTGAGTTACTAACATCATTATAATTTTTATCTGTATTTTATTCTGCTACTATTTTGCATATGTTAATAACTTTAAACTGAAAAAAAATGAAAATCGTTCAGCTGCACCAATTTCACTTAGAGGTTTGATAATATTTCTAAGTATTCTGCTGTCGAAGAAAAATTCAAAGAGGTGAAGGTCCATTTTCAACAAACTTTACATTACTGTAATTGTATTTGTATTTGTATTTTAATTACTACTACTACTAGTAATATTTTGTATAATGTTAATGACTTTAAACTGAAAAAAAAAACAATTATTAAGGATTCATATTGCCTATGTGTAATTTATTTGGGATTGAGAAGTAATTGTTATCGTGTTGTTTATTTCGTTCAGCTGCAGCAATTTCACTTTTAGAGATTTGAGAGTATTTCTAAGTATTCTGCTGTCGAAGAAGAATTCAAAATTTTCAACAACCTTTACATTATTGTAATTTTATTTGTATTTTAATTACTACTACTTCTCGTACTATACTTTAAACTGAAAAAAAAAACACAATTATTGAGGATTCATATTGCCTATGTGTAATTTATTTGGGATTGAGAAGTAATTGTTGTTGTAAGCTGTTCGTATTTTGCAGAGATTTGGGAGCATCTCTGAGCTGAAGCTACATGTTTAACAACCTTTAGAGTGAGTACAAGCATTACTATAGTTATCAGTTTTCATTTGTATTTTTGTTACTATTTTGTATAATGTTTGATCAGAGACGATGGGTCTATCGGAAACAGCCTTGCTACCTCTCCGGAGGTAGTGGTATGGACTGCGTACATTTTACCCTCCCCAGACCCCACTGTGTGGGAATACACTGGGTTTGTTGTTGTTGTTGTTTGATCAGAGACGAATTTAAATGGAGAAACACAGTAAGGATCTATGTAGACGAATTTTGTTATTCTTTTGTCAACTCAACTATGTCATAATCTCAGATTAGTTGGAGTGAACTAAGTACATTATCTACTTTAATTCTACTTCGTGAACTAAGATGTATTTTCCGAAGGATAAAGTCATTATCCTGCATAAGTGATTTGGAACAATTTTATAGTACAGTTGGTTCTTTTGCGTGAAATTCTGCTTTTCTATTACTCACCGCAAAATTTTCCATGTGTGTATACCTACCTACTACCTTACTGGTATAAGTACAGGATAAGTTTATGCACCAAGGGTTGGAGCGATGGAAAGAAATTAAGAAATAACCCAATGTGTTTGCCTTTGTTGGGATTTAAACCTCAGACCTCATGTCCTCAGCCCACTTCATTGACCACTTTACGATCATTGTTTTTGCAAATCCTCAACTAATCTGGAGTTGAGGCGTAGTTGATTGTAATAAACATGTAATTTAGTGTAAGTTACACATTTCTTGCTTGATGAGCTGGAACTGTTCACTCTAGGAACATTGTTGTTTCTTTCCGTAATTTTCTCTTTCAATTAGGTTTGTCTCATTTCCTTGGTTTGTGTACCTGAGCGATTGGATATTTCAGGCGTGCTGGTAGAAGTTTCTATACTTCACAAGCTTGAACTAAGTTGTGACATCCTATGGAAAAACTCGTGTTTCAAAATGGTGTCAAGAAGGATAAGTTGCTTTCTGCGGTAAATGATGACCATGGAGGAGTTATAGTGGAATTGAAGGAGCCTATGGACCCGATTGTCTTCCAAAACATGCTTAAAGCTTCACTATCCAAGTGGAGGTTGCAGGTGTGCTGCCTTTTTTCCCTTTGTTTTGATTAAAGTTGAGCATTATCTCGATGTTGACTGTCCACTTGTTGAAAAGTAGAACCACCGCACACCACAATCGTCTAAATTATCTTATTTTTCTTTATTTATTTGTTATTCATGTTATTGTACGATGATGACACGAGTTGAGCTTAAATGAAGCAACGAGGATTCATATAGCCAACCCCAACTTGTTTGGAACTGAAGAGTAGTTTTCAAATGAAAAGCATTGCATGAAGAATAAGTGAATCTTCTGTTTAACCAGGAAGTTCTTTCACCATTGTGTTTATGGTTAATGTTGTATAAAATGAGACGCTTTTGTTGACGGCAATGGTGGTGTAAACTTTCTTAAATTTGACTCAGCAGTTTTACGTTTAGCTGACAAGACTCTTGCAGTTTTCATAATGGCTGTTTTGGGAGTTTTCGACTTGCATGATGTTGTGACATCTTACAGCGTCACATGATCATACTACTGCCGAAATGAGCTGCATGGCGATAATAGTCGTCTAGTACATTGTTTATAATGTTATATATTTTGCAGGGGAAGAAGGGTGTCTGGATTAAATTGCCAATTGAATGCGTAAATTTGGTTGAAACTGCCGTTGAGGTAATTTCACTTACTTTTTTCAAACTTGAATATGATAGTGTTCGTGTTGACATTGCGATATATCATGCTGTTCTTTAAGTCTTTAAGATGTTGGAAGTTGATATTAGATATCACCCTTGAATCTGAATGTACGTCAATGAAATCTACTTTACGAAACTACATAACAGCATCGTTTCATGAACTCGAGTTCTTATTTGCCTCATATCATATTTTAGTTCGAGGAAAACATATTACGAGCTTTTATACAAACTTGACCCAAATGTGTGTGACATTGACTATAGGAAGGGTTTTGGTACCACCATGCGGAACCTCATTACCTAATGCTCGTGTATTGGATTCCCGAAACTGAGAATACCATCCCGGCAAATGCCTCACACCGAGTGGGTATTGGCGCTATTGTCTTAAACGACAAAAGAGAGGTAAACTCAAAGCTACTTTCACTATATGAACTCTTTGCTCCTGTTCGTCTGTGATCGTTCTGGGTCGCTCTGTATCTTACTTCCGGTTTGAATGATTACTCTTCCGTTACTTTACAGTGGTATATATATATAGCGTGCGCCTATTTCTTCATAAGGTTCTTCAAGATGATTGCACGTTGCTTTCAACAACGCCCAAGCTTATTTTCATTTCACACCTGTGAAAAAAAGCTTTCGTACACTTCAAATCTTTCTACTCGACTCTAAATTTTTTACGTAATGATAGATCAACTGACCTATAAGTGATCTCGGTGCCCAAATAGTTAGATTGCACATTCATTTTGTGATGGAGGAAACATATTTTGATCGCAAGAAATATTTCATGTCTTGGACCACTGTGTTTGAGAAATCTTTTGCTTTTAGTTGCTCGTTGTCCAAGAAAATTGCGGCAGATTAAAGGGAACTGCAGTATGGAAGATCCCAACTGGTGTTGTCGAGGAGGTATGCACATGCTCCGTTGAGCTAAAAACAGCAGCAGATACTAGTCACGCGCCATCTAAACTGTATTCAAAGTTCTATTCTGCAGGGTGAGGATATATTTGAAGGCGCGATAAGAGAAGTAAAAGAAGAAACCGGAGTAAGTTTATCGAATACTGAAGTTTCCTACTGTACATGTGACCGTTATTGCTTCTCTAAGATTCATCGGTTCCATTTATTGCAGATCGATACTGAATTTCTGGAAGTTCTTGCGTTCAGGTATATACTTGCGTGCTCGAAAAAAGAATGGTTCTAGTTCTAGTTCGAGTTGAATCTGTATACGCTGTTTTCCCCACCACGTTGTCGCTCTAATTTTGAATCGATGATACTTCCTTTAATACAAATCGATTATTTTCTTTGAATGAACTCAAATACATGAATGTTCCGAACCATAGAAAGCATTATAACACTCAACCTTCTGTCATTGTAGAAGTTTTTCGTCTGTCATACGTAGAAAATGTGGTCATGTCTGGATATAGTCTGCAATAACATTTCTTATCGACAGGCAAACACACAAGGCGTTGTTTGAGAAGTCGGACTTATTCTTCATTTGCATGATGCGCCCTTTATCATTCGACATTCAAAAGCAAGATTTAGAAATCGAGGCTGCCCAGGTATGTCTTAAGTTCAATTTTATGGATTTGTAACAGTATTCTCGACTCCAATGGCGGAGCTAAGAATTCTAGTAAGTAACAAATCTAAACATGGTGTTTCCGCCTTTCAGTGGATGCCAATCGAAGAGTATGAAGCTCAACCTTTTGTTCAGAAACATGTCCTATTCAAGTACATCGTAGATTTATGCTTGACAAAGGCCGAAAGGGGTTACCCGGGCTTTACTCCTGTGCCTATAACATCGTTTTTTGATGCTGGCGCGAGTTTTCTGTATCTCAACAACGATGGTCTGAACGACGAAAACTCTGCAGCTCATCTCTGAAGGAATGTTTTGGATATCAAAACTAGCAAGTCTAATTTGATCTAATTCATAAGTTAATAGTTTGAGTAAAGCATCGTAACCTCTGAACTATGACCAAATTTGCTACGACACACTCCAACTTCACAGGGGTCCTATTACCCATCTGAACTCAATTTTAGTGTATTTTTGTCACCCTTTTTAGCTGATGTGACACCTTTGACGTGGACCTCATTTTTATGTAATAAAGGTGTCATGTCAGCACAAAAGGATGACAAAAATACGTTAAAATTGAGTTTAGAGTAATAGGACTCATGTGAAGTTGGAGTGTGTCGTAGCAACTTTGAACATAGTTCGAAGGGATACTGGATGCTTATCTCTAATAGTTTTATAGTAATTGTTTCAATCCTATATGATGAAATGATGTATATTTTCAACTTTCTCTTTAGTATTATATTTCGGCAATCGGCCTGATTCTATCTCTTTTCGTTCTGTTTGATGAAAGAAAGGATCTCAAAGAATCGATCTTTCTTTTCGTTGTTGAATCTCTCTTTGAGTAATCTATTTGTGCTATTCTGAATCCTCATTACTAATGGAATCCAAATGATCTCTGGATTGATCAAAAGATCCTTTCAGTTGGCCAGAATCCGTTACTTGAACGAAAGTGTTAATGGTTGCATGTCGTCTTATTTTCTTTTGGTATTAACCATCCCGTATTCAGAATCAACTGACACTATCAATCGGGATTCCACAAGACTCTTAACTCGATACTTCTGTTTAAGGGATGAGGAACCTTTAACGTTTCACAAAAACACCCCTTGTTGTCAGTGCAAAATCATATATGCAATTGCTATTTGGTGCACCTACATCGACCGGCGACCACTATTATTCTGTATTTGTGTTGGTGGAAGATGACAGACATTTGACTAAATAGTAAAAGTGCGTGCAAGCTGACCCTGACATCACCGTCATCAACAAGTAAGACAAAGGATGTCTTGTACAATACAAAATGACTAGTTTTGGGAGTTGTACTATATGGAATAAAGCATAACTTGGTGGAAGGGAAAAGCTTATGACATCCTTTGACTGTTTGCAAAGGCAAAGAATTGTATTGTCTTGTTTTGGCTCATGTAGCAAGAATGAGATAAAGACAAAAAGTAACTTCTTGTTCCTTTTTATGATTGCAAAATTCGAACGCGAGTGTTGGAGTAATTGGTAAAGTTACTGTCATGTGACTGATTTAGGAGGTCACAGGTGAAAACAACCTTTTGCAGAAATATAAGATAAGGTTGTGTACAATAAATTCTTGTGGTTCGACACCTTTCTCGTGCCCCACGCATAACAAAAGTTTTAATGCATCGAGCTGCCTTTTTATGACTGAAAAATCCGTTTAGAGAAGATTCGTTCAGTTAACTACAATATTCAATACTCAGTAATGATTGATTTGCTTCTACAATAGACCTTTCTGATCTGACCCGAGAACCCCCTAATTTTTTTCGAAACTCCATAATTATATTTAGAATATTGTTAACGTATAATAACATATTGATAGGAACCCATAGCCAAAGATGGTGGATGGTCCAGTGGCTGTTAAGGAGCCAGCGAAATACCCATAAATTTAAAATCCTACATTCGCCCCTGTTGTTAAGGAACCCGTGAAATACCCACAAATTTAAAAGGAAAAATTACACAAAGTAACATACTTAAGACTATAATTACAATAAATAGCAACACTTTGGTAAAATTATAGTTTATAGCAAGAGTAACATTATTTTACTCATTAACTAGGCAAGTGCATGTTTTACTCTCACTACTTTACATTTTCCTATTTTCCCTTCATTATTTCACCTCCCTCATATATAGTCATATCTTTTATCCCTTTTTTTCATCTTATTTTTTTTTATTTTCATTTTTATTTTTTATTTCCACTTTATTTTCTCTTTTCTATTTTTCTTCTTTTTTTCTTTTTCATTTTTTTTCTTTTTTTCTTTTTTGTTTTCTTTTTTCCCCCTTTTTCATATTTGAAAATAATTATCTCCATAATCTTCAAGATTTTAATATAAAACATCATTACTGTCTTTTACTCTCTTATATCTCTACATTTTTTCTTATTAGTTTTTTTTAATCTTATTTTTTATCATTTTATTTTTTATTTTGATTTCTTTTTCTTTTTTTCTTTACGCTTTATTTTCTCTCTTCTATTTCTATTTTTTTCCTTTTTCGTTTTTTTTCCTTTCTCTTATCTTTTTTTTTTCTATTTTCATTTTTTTTCTTTTTTCTATTTTATTTTGTTTATTTTTTTCTTTTATTTTTATACTTCTATTTCTCTTTCTTCCTTTTTTTTCTTTTTCACTTCTTTTTTTTTCTTTTTTTCTTTTTATATTTTTGTTATTTTTTGTTTTTTTCCTCTTCTATCTCTAACTTTTATTTTGAAAAGACAAATATGTATATCACATACACATTCAAAAAAACATACAAAATACATAGTCATACAGATCTGGATATGCATTTCAGTACAAAACATACATATGTGTTTACGAAATACATATCATATTCATATTAAACAGTAACAAATATAATTATACTATATATCTTCATATGTATTTGTGAAATACAAAGGAGACTCATATAAAATAACAATATACATATGGATTAGGTATGTATTCTGTAAATACATATGCAGAGCTATATGTATTTTATACGGTGTTGGATTTGTCTTTGAACTGTACATACTATGTCATTTTAGAGGGTAACATATGTACTTATTTGTTTTCTTTTACTGTTTAAGATATGTATCATGTATTTTGTTATTACCTATATGTATATGCATGTAATTTTCATTTTTGTTTTAGAGATTTTGTTCTTATATTTTTATATATACATGTGAGTCAAATATGTATTTTTATAAATACATATGCAGATATATATATATATATATATATATATGTTTTTTACCGTAAATACATATGCAGATCTTTATATCTATTTATTTTGTATATTTTTTGAATATGTATATATGATATAGATATTTGTTTTTTAAAAATAAAAGATTGAGATAGAAGAGTAAAAAAAAAGAAAAACAAAAAAAATAGAAAAAAACAAAAATGAAAAATAAAAATCCAAAAAAAAAGAAGTGAAAAAGAAAAAAAAAAAAAGAAGAAAGAGAAATAGAAGTGTAAAAATAAAAGCGAAATTTTTTTTAAAAAAAAGAAGAAGAAAACAAAAAAAAATGAGAAAAGAAAAAAAAGAAAAAAAAGAAAAATAAAAAATAAAAAAACGAAAAAGGAAAAAGGAAAAAAATAAGAGAAGTAGAAGAAGAAAATAAAGTGTAAAGAAAAAAATAGAAAAGAAAAAAAATTAAAAAAAATGAAAAAACTAACAAGAAAAAATAGTTATAGATATAAGAGAATGATATTTTGAAATTTTGAAATTTTGAAGATCATGAAAATAATAATCTTAGTATTTGAGTTTGATTTTGAAAAAGGAATCTACTAATTTAAATAAGAGTAATTTATGGAAATTTAATTAGATGAGATAATTATTCTTTATTACAGTAAATCTTGTTGTATATGTATATGTATAACAACAGTTTACTTAAATACAAAATACAATTTGTTATTTTTCGTAATTATGAAACTGTTGCTATAAAAGTTACAATTAAAGCTCTATAATTGCTATTTCTGAAATTTCGCCAATTTAAAATCCTACATTCACCCTCTGACCCTACATGCTCATTTTATCCAACCTAGCACCACTTAGTGAGACAAACAAATATATTTTCAGGGCCATTGGAACATAGATAGCTGTCATGAACTCACAACCAACTGTGCTTAAGCCATCTACCACTAATTACTCATGTGGTCCACTAAAAACTCAAGAATGGAACACAAAGTTTCAATTTATACGATGTAGTTTGACTGAACGGAGTTTAAAAAATATGAAAATACGGACGAAAAAGAAGTATCATACAAATCTTGACATGATTTATACAGCTCAATATCCAAAAATATTGAGCTCATAAGTCATAAATTGATATACTATAGTCCAAAGAAACAAAAAAGAACAAAAAGTATTCAAACAAACAAACAAAAAAGACGCACAAAACTCCTAGCTATTCTATTCTAATAATACACAAAAAGCCTTGACCAAAAAAAAAAATAATACACAAAAAGTACAAATTACAATATGAATAACAACAATTATTTCACAATAAAAAGCATTTTAACTCATAAAGGGCGGTCCGGTGATGCACAAGATTCGGGAAAGGGTCTCACTTGAACCCGCGACCTCCTGCTCACACGGCAACAACTTTACCGGTCACTCTAGGGCTGCCCTTCAAACACCATTTTAACTCAAAGCAATAAAAAGAGAAACCACATACTCAAAACTCCAGCAACAACAGTCCCACCACAGTACCTAAACCCGCCACCGTTATCATCATCAGCCGTAGAATCTGCAAAATCATCGCTTGGTCCATCAGCCGGTGAGTCTGCTGGTGTATCAGCTGCCACAGGCGCCTTATGTTTCTTCTTCTTGGCCGATTTAGGTGACTCTGCATCAGCCTCTGCAGGTGCAGGTGCAGGAGCATCCGCCTCTGCAGCCTTAAACAACTCCTTCGGCATCAAAACTTTGTCTATCGTAAAGATAGCAACGGGCTGCTCATCAAGAAGCGTTCCAGTTATCTTCGCTGTCACAATCTTCGTCTTTAGAGTAACCACATTGCCATCATTCTGCACTACGAAGTCATACTTCTTAGCTCCATCAGTAGCTAAGGTGTTCATCACTCCATTGTTCGATTTCAAGGTTGCCATTGATTGATACACTGGTACTCCATGATACTCGAGCAACGATTGTTTTCCATCGTCAGTTAAATTCTTGAACTTAGTCATGAAGTTCTTCATTGCATCATCTCCGGGACAAAATATTGTTAGGCCACCATCAGCGTTATCCTCAAAGGTTTTCTCAGCTGGAGACTTCAACAAAGTTTCTGCAAATACCTGTTGGCATGGAAATAATCAGAGCGTTATGCGAAAGCTAACAATTACAGACTTTGAATTACGATAATCAAAGATATGTCAAATGTAGTTCGTGCCCCTTTTAACGACCAAAGCAACATGTAAAAGCGGAAAGTAGAAATTAAGAAGTTGCTAAAAAGAGAAAGAATCGTTCGCTTTAACACAGCTAAAAAGGACAATAGGTCAGACAAATTAAAACGGAGGAAGTAATAATGTTAGATTAAGCAAATGTATATAACAACTTACACGGTATATAGCGTACGAAGAACTTACCTCTGCTTTAAGGGATCGTTTGGTACAAGATATAAGAAATTCGGGCTAAAAAAAATTTAAAATATTTTCATTTGGCCAAATAAACCCCGCCCCTCCATCCACCCAACCACCCCACCCTATATACCTGACAACTTTGATACAAATATCAAGGACAATAATAGAGCTACCTACTATTGCCAAAAACTAGGGGTAGAGAGAAAATAGAAGCCCCCACCCACTCCACCGCTGCTCTCCGCTCTTTATTTTGTGTTAAATATATATAAATAATTTTAAAAATGATATATTTTAACTGCATATTGAACACAAAAAATAAATTAAAACTTAATTTTTCATAGAAAACATATTCCTCTGTACCAAATTCACCGACAGAGATTACACCAAGAGATACTACACTATTTAAGTTTCCGATAGATCCTCATTTCAGATAAAAATATACTTAAAAAAACGCAATGAAAGTACGAGAGGAAATAAATACTAACAAAACAACAACATACTCAGCGTATTTCCACAAAAGTGGGATATGGAGAGAGTAAAGTGTATGAAGTCCCATGCCACCACTGACGTTGTTTCCGATAGACCCTCGACTCATGACACATAACAGCATACCAATTTGAGAATATAAAAACAAACAAGATATGCAACAAAGTAATACGATGAACTACCTATTCAAAATCATAAACATCCATAAAAAAGGACAGTCTGGTGCACTAAAACTCCCGCTATGTGCAAGGTCCGAAGAAGGACCCTACCATAAGGATGTATTGTACGCAGCCTTACCTTACAGTTTTATCGAAGGCTATTTTCAATGCTTAAACCCATAACTTCCTGATTTCAATGCTTCCCTTCCACAGACATCCCCAAACACCACGAAAAAACAACAAATAAGTAGGGGGGAAAAAAGGTACTTAAGAAAGGCAAATCTTAACAATACCTTACAACCATGAGAACATAAAAACAACCAACAAAATATGATAACACACACCTAAATAAATAATAGAAGAAACAAGACACCCGCTCCACACAGACCGCCTGAGGGCCGCCGATCGATTTTCTGCTCAAAACACGCCCGGCTCCGAACCCACCCAGACAACCGTGGCTAACCCCCCATCCATTTAAAACGGTCCGTTCGCGCTATTTTGTCTGTTTGACCACTCAAACCACCCTTAATACTATGAAACTGCCTATCAAAAATCACAAACATCCCCAACACGCCTCGAAAAAAACAACAAATAAGTAGGAAAAAGAAATACTTAGAAGGCAAATCTTAACAATACCTTACAACCATGAGCAGACATTAAAGATGTAAGGTTGATGTGACTAGGTTCTGGTGTAGGAGCTTCAGCAACAGCAGAAGGCAACATAGTACTAATCTGTATAACAGATATATTATAAGGTATCTCTTCAACACCTTTAACAAACATAGCTGGTAGATTACCATGATTCTCAGCAGGACCAAACCCAACTTTACCACCTTTCAAATCCGTTATATTAACAAAACCAGTTGAACCTGGAGCTGAACCAGTAGCTTGAAACATCGTAGCAGCTAATGCAGTTCCGTTCGTTATTTGATGCAGCTTCTTCGCACCAAAGTAGTCCAAAAGAATGTGAAGAGATATTACGTTCTTGATAGTGTGGATCGAGAGGTGTTTGGATAGTAGCTGGTTCATTCCGGCATTGTCCACTGCACATACTGTGATAGTTTCACGATTGTTTATTTCTGGTGCGAGGTGTGTTAAGGTTAAGTAGTGGTTGAAGGTTGAGAACTCTGGGTGTTTTGCCAGTATATGTGTGATGTTATGAGCTGAAATGGGTGGAGGAAAGAGCCATAGTGAGAGAATAACCGCCGCGGCCACGGACCGGAGCTGCATTGTTGCTAGAGAGAGAGAGGGGACAGTGTGTGTGTGTGTGTGTGTGTGTGTGTGAGAGAGAGAGAGAGAGAGAGAGGAGAGAGTGTGTGGTAGAATAAAGAAGGATGGGGTTTATGGATATTAAAGTAGGTCTTAAAGTGTTGTGAAGTGGGTACAAAGTTAGAAAATATTTACCCAGTGCAACAAGGGTGTCTTATCTCGAGATTAATTATTTCATCCTTAACATTGTTATTTCAACAACAATAACAACATACAATAACACCAACAACATGGATTGTGGTGCAGCAGATGAGGTTATTTCACTCTTAATTAGAGGTCGAAGGTTTGATCCTGGTCATGAAGAAAACTCTGTTGTAAGCGCTACCCCCGAATGGGGCCTACCCGGTGCGATTCGGGTTAGTCGGGCTTCAATGCGGGTACCGGACATCAGATGGGAAACAAAAAATAAAAAAAATATACAACAATAATAATATACTCAGTATATTCTCACAAAGTGGGGTTTGGGGAGGGTATTCATACCACAAACTCGGATGAAGTAGAAAGATTGTTTCCGATAGACCCCCTCTGTTGGGAGCACTACCCCCGAATGGGACCTACTCGGTGCGATTCGAATTAGTCGGGCTTCAATGCGGGTACCGAACATCGAATGGGAAACCACACAACAAAAAAATATATACAACAACAATAATATGCTCAGTATATTCCCACAAAGTGGGATCTGGGAAGGGTATTCATACCACTACCTCGGATGAAGTAGTGTTCGCAGTTCATACCACTACCTCGGATGAAGTAGAAAAATTATTTCGGATAGACTCCCCAACTCAAAACAGATAACAAATATTTGATAAGTTAGAGTCTGGGGAATATAAAGTGTACACGGTGTATATTGTTACTTTAAAGTTTAAATGAAGTAGAGAGAGTGTGGTGGAATAAAGAAGGACGGGGTTATGGGTATTAAAGTAGATCTCTTAAGTGTTGTGAAGTGGGAAAAAAGTTCAAAAATATTTACCATGATTGACCTAGTCCAATATTATCTCGAGATTAATTATTTCATCTTCAAAATTATTATTTCAACAATAATAATATATATAACATATTTTAATAAATTCAAATCTAAATAAAGATAAAATATACGATCCATATCATCAGCTCAGATGAAATACAGAGTGTGTGGTAGAATAAAGAAGGATGGGGTTGGGGATATTAAAGTAGATCTCTTAAATTAAATGTTGTGAAGTGGGTACAAAGTTGAAAATATATGTCATGATTGACCTAGTGCAATAAGGGGTGTTATCTCGAGATTAATTATACCAACTTGAAAGTTAAATAAAATAATATTATTATTTCAAAATAATTAATTCCGATATGAATTATCATTATAACCAAACATGAAATAAAAAATAACAATATATTCAGTATATTCTAGAAGGCTGTTTTCGATAGACTTTCAGTTCAAGATAAAAACAATCTAGAAAAGAAATAGTAAAATGATAAGATACAATAGAAATTGTCGCACTTAATAATATCATAAACAAAATTCATTAAGTAATAGAACAAACGATACATCATCTTGAAATAATACTGGTATTATAACTACTAATATAGATAATAAAGTCCTTGTACCTACTAGCATTGACACACTCGTCCTACCATTCGTTTAACTTAATCCGCCTCCTCCACACTTCTAAACATGAAGTAAACTAATTCTAAAATTAATTTCAAAATTAATTATTCCTTATATTAAATAAGTCCAAGTGAATTCAAATTTAGTTAGCATCTTATAAAAGTATTGAACACTAAATGAAAATAAATATAATAATTAAAAATATTTGGGTAATTTTAATTTTTGAAAAATAAAATATGATAAGTATTTTGAAACGAAGCGAATAATGAAAATGTTTAAATGGGGTATAGTGGTCTGATTTTTGTTCTTTAATTTGGTGGTGCCTACTAAGGTCTTGTTTGGTAGCTAGATTAGTTGTTTTTCGTCAGATGATTAAAATATATTTTGATAAAGCAGTATTTGATGTTTATTGTGAATATTAGACGTTATAAGATCACTGGATCTACTTATGATCGACGAGAAATGAAAGTAGAGATAGGTATCCATAACATTAATCTCTTCTTTTATATCATCTTTTCGAACAGATGCTTTTCGAGAAACTTTAAATATCTGCATTATATTTATAAAAAAAAAATGAGAAGAGATAATTATCTTTTTGTCGTCATAAGAAATAATAGCCAATAAATATATAAATATATAGTATACATATAATATACACATAAAGTGTGTGTATATATGTGATATTGTGGGAGCCAAAAGTAAAACATATGAGGAAGTCAAAATTAAGGATTAAACATATGATATATATACACGTAAAAAACACAAAAAAATTCCTCTTCTATATTTTCGTAAATAATTATGTCGCTCACATTTACTATCATCACCATAAAAATTAGTAGTTATAAGAGGTTCCAGCCATGATAAATAGTATTCGATATTTCTCTGCATATTAATTCAGAGACTGTTTTAATTGACTCTCGACTCAAATAAAGCTTATTACTTGTAGTAATATAAATATTTCAAACTAGATAAGTAATTAAATATATATAGAGAGAGACATGTCAATAACCTTATATTCCTAATCCTAATTTGTATAGGATTTTGAATCCATGTAAAAAAAAATAAAAACGAAATTAGTAGTATTCCTAGTAATATGTGGAAAAGAATTAAGTTTTTGAAAATTTAGTTACTATTTTTGGCAACTTTTTTTTTTTTTTTCCCTTTCTTATATTTTTGGCAATGGACCTTTACGGTTTCGAGGTGAAAAGAAGAGGGGGAATTTGTAATTTAAGAAACATATGAGTGTCATTTGGTAAATTCATCTCACGAGTAATATTGAAAACATAAATGAATGACTGGTGTGGGGCCCATTGATCCAGCTGGCATGTGAGGGCAATATAAAATCCACGTGTCCACCAACAGATGTCATAAGTTTTAAATATTACTGCCTCCATTTATATGACTCACTAAAATTTATAGCCACGAAAATATTTATGACTTATTTTGAATCACAAGTTTCAAAATTCTTTCTTTTTTAAATTACGTATCGAGTCAAACTATCTCACATAAATTAAAACGGAAGGAGTGTTATGTTTTTTGGGTTTGTAACTAGGGATCGATGCTCGACAGCCGGTTCGATTCGATTTTGCATATCGTCGGTTGGTTTATTAGTTCGATTTATAAACATCCCAAACAAATAACCAAATCAATAAGATATTCATTTTCGATTTTCTTGGTAATGCTTTATTTCCAACCTTTCAGGTGACATGTTTAAGACCATATGATTAAATAACACTTTAGTACGTTGGCAAATTTTAATCTAAGACTAAAAAATTTAAAAATCTTCTTTATTCTTTAAACTCCATGTCAAGTCACAAGGTATCATCAGAATAAACTCCGTGTCAAGTCACAACGTATCATTCTCATCAGAATAAACTCTGTGTCAAGTCACAACATATCATTCTAATCAGAATAAATTTCATGTCAAGTCACAATGCATCATTCTTTTTAAAACGGAGGGAGTACTTCATAAGCTTAACCTCATTTGTATTATTCCTTTTATTTTTTTTTGAGGGGGGTGGGGGTGTAATTGCTAATATTATATACAAGGAAAAAGAATAAATGAAGCTTTCCAAATTGGAAATTGTTTGTGCTATAGCATGATAATAAAATTACAACCACACAAAAAGAATAATCTTGGTGTTTTCATTTGAGACTATATGATTGAAGACTTTTTGGTGTATATTTGCCATTTAACAACTCATAATTAGTTGTGTGCCTAATGTCACACTATGACCAATAAAATGTGTCATAATCATTATTAGGATCTACAGACCAAACCATCAAATCGAACCGAATCGACGAACCAAACCAAACCGAAAAAAAAAAACTGACTTATGATTTAATTTAATTGATTTGGCGTTAGAAAATAAAACCCGACTATTCTTAATTTGGTTTGGTATTAACAAAAAAAAAATCAAACCGAACCCAAATTAAACCGACATATAATATATATATATATATATATATATATATAATATTCGAACTATTTTATACATAAAATATTAATTATAATCTACTTTTTAAACACTTTTTCAACTAGTTTTAGTAATTTTCAATAATTTGAAAGTAGATGTAGATACATATTTAGATTTGAGAGATACATATTTAGATTTGGGCCTTTAAGTTGTAATATCTGTCCATTAATTGCTAATTAAATGATCAAAAACTCAATATAAACTTAACACCTAAACTTCTCACTCTTCATCTCACTTTTTAGTTTCAAGAGAGTTTTCCGCTCCTCATTTTCTCATAATTATTGTTTTTCATTAGCACATGAATGAAAACATATTTGATCTAGTCTTCGATCACAATATAATTGTAAAAACTAAAGATTATAAAAAAAAACTAAAAAAATCAAAAGATCGAAAAACCTGAAAAAAAGACAAACCTAAATCGGAAAAAACAATTTTATGTTGGTTTGATTTGATTTATAGTTTTAATAAACCGACATGATTGGTTTGATTTTTTTTTAATAAAAAACGAACCAACCCGACCTATGTACACCCCTAATCATTATATATTGGTATTGGTGTTGATATCATCATGACCAATAGGAAAATATATTCATAGTAGAGTCTCGACTAATTCAGAATCAAGTTGTATAAGACTTATTACAACATTACCCAGTGTATTCCCACAAAGTGGGGTCTGAGGAGGGTAAAGTGTACGGAATCCATACCACTACCTCAGATGAAGTAGAGAGGCTGTTTTCGATAGATCCCTGGCTCAGGACATATAGCAATATACCAAACAAATAACATCCAAGCACACAACAAGATGAGATAACGCACTGCTTGATAATAAAGGAAATAATACACCCACGAGGTACTATTACTGTAGACTACAACAACAACATACCCAGTGTATTCCCACATAGTGGGATTTGGGGGGGTTAAAGTGTACGTAGACCGTAGGTGAAGTAGAGAGGCTGTTTCCGATAAACACCCGACTCAAGGACAGATAACATTGTGACAAACACAACATAAAATCATACAAGCTAATACAATACGTAGAATAGACTAACACGGCTAGATACTACAGGAAACAATACAAACAAAGCATTCTTCCCTACTATAGACCATCGATCTAAAATCATAGACATCACCGAAATACCACGAACATGAAACTCTACGCACGGATACAAACAAAGCATTCTTCCCTACTATAACGGCTGAACTCCTACCCACACCTTCCTATTATAGAACACAATTCAGACAATCAACAAGGATGAACGGGTTGGATCACCAGATAGAGACAACAATATAGGCTACCAATGGTTTTAGGTCTCTACAGATTGGGCAGAAGGCTGATACATTATGATTGTATGAGCTCCAAATTTCGACTTCACACTTCATGTTCTGCTGTCTCGATGAGCACAAAATTGGAAAAAAAAACAAAAGCTGCCACTCAATTTTGATATCGGCAGGATCACAGCGGTCTTCTGTTATATTCAAGCAGATAACAATCAACGGTCAAGACAATATGAGTTACCAGTGAATGGAAATGAAAAGCTCGCTGAGCACTGAGCGCTGTCACAATGGATTTTTCAAACTAGAACTGCATTTGCTCTCCAAAATAAGGGGATATTCAATCGTTCTCCAGTCTCCATGCTCAGCGTTTAGACCTGCCAGATTTCAAGAAGAGACTTCTGCAAGTAGTCAAGGGTAACAGGTTAGCATCGGTAAAGGAGCCAACTCCTTGGTAAGGACATTATCCAAGCTACTTGAATCAGTTTATCGAGCCCTGCCTCACAAGCAAATAAAAACACCAGTATCTAGCAAGGAGTAAATCGGTGTTCTTAGATTCTTAGGCATGGTTTTGAAAGAAAATGGGCCAGCTTGAGTCTCAAGTTTTCCCTACCAAGGTTAGCGGAGAGATTTCCTAAATTCTTGTGGTAGGACGCACATGGAGAACAAGGCGCCCACCACTTATCTTCTACAAGGGATCCCATTCCGTTCCATAAAACTGGTGATTTCTCAAAAAAAAATCCAGCACTGCTTAGACTGTCCGAGCTCTTCGTTCATGTCATGGCAAAATTGAAACCAAAAAGGTGAATGCCAATCAGTTCTATACAAAGCTTATAAAGTATTAAGCGTCTTGACAACAAACCAGGAAGGGCGGAGACGCCCCCTGTAATCCGTCTTTTCTTGGATTGGGGACAGAGAAAAAGCCATTCACTAAATTCTGAAACTTTTGCTGCAAGCTGCATGGATGGCAGCTATGTTGCTCAGACTCTTCAAAATGTCACAGGGTGCGTGTCGGATCCTTCAAAAGTAGTGCAATTTTGGAGGATCCGACACAGGGGTGGCAACATTTTTGGAGAGTCCGAGCAACTTAGGACGGCAGCACATCGCCAACGAAGCCTGGAAACGATGATAAGAAGGTAGTAATACATAAAGGTTGAAGACTGGCTTAGCGAACATTGTGACAATAAGTTAGTATCAGCACCGAAACCTCAAAAGTGACTGTAATAATTAAGCATTTTACTAACTAGGTCAAGCAAAGATATAAAGGGAGAACAAGATGAGTAGCAAAGACAACAACAACAATATACTTAGTGTAGTCCCACAAAGTGGGGTCTGGGAGGATAGAGTGTACAGAGACCTTATCCTACCCTCCGAGGTAGAGAGGCTGTTTCCGTTAGACACTCACTCAAGAAAAAATAGTCCAAAGCACAGCAGAAATACAAAAAGAAGAAATCAGTCGCAAAGGAACCCACATTTTACAAAGGGTCAGGACTAAAACAATCAAACAAAAAGTAACTTCATTCACAATTTGCTTAAGAGGCTTGATACAGTGTAAGACTTACAAGTAGGACGACATACTAGAGGACCAAGAATAATCACCTGGAGGCTGAGGATAATAAGTTGGAGACATTTATTCCCCTGACAAAAGGAATGTAGGTAGAGTTGTTGGAATTTATTAGACTTCTGACCAATTATTCTCATCATTTGGAAAAATTCGATGAATTTAGTTGATTGTTCTAGGAAAGTTTTTCTACGCCTAAATTGAACTGCTTCGTTCTTAGTTATGGCTCTTGCTTAATGAGGCATCCCTTGTTTGATCTTGGATAAGGAACTAAATACACACTCGGACTACACGAACCTTGATGAAAAATCCAGCCAACAATTTACTAAAATTAAAAGAGACAAAAAATATACAAAATGAGATCAATGGACCCATAACCTCACTGGCTCACTACAGACTTCCCAAAGTTACTCCCTATCAGCTACTAGCTTCGGCATCGCATGGGGATGTAACAATATCGGATTACATATTAAAGCAGCAAGAACTAAGGTCCAAATATGAGAGCCAATCTGTGCATGCGCATTCTACATTTTGAGTTACCACAATATATAAGAATTAAATCAAAAGAATATGTACAGAAACTACTACTACATCTTAGTCCAAAACAAGTTGGCAAACATCTAATATCATTACATAGTTTTTATGGAACATCTAATATCTGTATAAAGAAAGTCGCAAAATATTACACACTACAAAATCTACTCAATTTTTGAAAGATTGCGATCTGAGCTAAAAAGAATGACATTCAAGAATCAAGTCTCCCTCATTCTAGTGATTTTGCCAGATGTCTCGAAGTAGGATGATGAGAACTTACAAGTTAAAGGAGCAGATAAAATGCCACTAATGGGAAAAATGTATTTCATCTTCTCATGACTAACTATGACAGAACGAGAAATCCAGTGTAGAAATACCCGTGAAGCCTAAAAACTAGTTTTTCAAAGCTTGGAGTTGCTTCCGTAGATAACATTCAAGAACTTTAGACATCTATCGGCGCTTTATCCCAGAACGCTTATGCAGATCCAAAAGCTGCTCAAGTGACACAAAAGTCCACCTGTCCTCAACTTGCGCAAATACCTTCTGATTGAGAGAATCTATAATAATACTCATGTTACCAAAACTATATATCTGATGACCATCTTGCATCCTGCCGGGCTTAGGTTTGAACAGCAAACCATTCTCTTGAGCATGAACTTCAATAACTTCTTTCATGCTCATGTCAGCTCCACCGCCTGTACCATCCATTTGGATACCACTGTTCGAGCCCACAGAAGTGCGGGATTGAGCTTGTGCTGCTGCTTTTTTCTGAGTCTCAAATTGCCTTTGTTCAAGAACCCTAAGATAACTTATGTTCTCCCTCAAACCAGGTTGAACTACCTCCGCGCCTTCAACAGCCTTGTCCATCATTCCTAGAGCAAGATTAAGTCGATAGCGAACATGTTCATTTGCCTGAAGTTCAGGTGGAATAAGTTCCTTCCAACCCAAAAACCATTTCGTCACTTCTTCAAAGTTCGGGTTTGAGCATAACCAATGGTACAAAACTTCTTGCCACTTGTTGAAGAATATATCCAGTATTGGAAGCATGTGATGGATCGGAATAGCAGTAGCCCAAGTACGAACCCAATAGAACTGATCAAGATTCTGATTTGCTGGATTTATTTGGAATTCATGCATCACCGCTAACAACTTTGGAACAATAAATCGAACCATTAGTTTTTCCCAGCTAATAGCATCAAACACAGTCTTCCAAGGAGACAATATATAGTATGCAGACATATCACTTGGGTGCCAAGCATGCAATACACTTTCCAATCTGTTACGTATAGTGTGGTAGCAACTTTCCAATCTTTGACCTAACAAAGGCAACCATGGATGAACCCAAGAATGGATTGGAACTGTTTCTCGACGTGGATCCCAGGAGTCCACAGCAGCTGACAACTTGGGTAAAACAATGTTTTCCAGTATTGTCTGAAGGACTGCAGGAGGCAACAACTTCTCCCAAGACTCCAAAAAACGAAGCATCGTTTCAGGGTCCCTTGCCTGCCAGGTATTAGTGCCAGATATTCTAATAGCAGGGAATACAACTTCCATAAATAGTTGAGTATAAGGAGATGCAGCATCAGAGATAGCAAAAATGTCAGCACCTTGCAAAAGATCTTTCCACAGCGAAACCACTTCCAATCCATGTATTGGAGTTTGAAGTGGATCCCATCCCTGAAAAATTCGAATAAACAAAGGCACTGCATACGAGCACGCTATGCTAGACAAGTTGCAGAGTGTGTATTCCTCAGCATACTGCTTCTGCAAGTCTGCAAACGCTTTCGCGAGGGAGTCCAACGTTAGGGTACCAGATGTGCTCTCTTCCCCTATCCGGTCCAATACACCAACCACCTCTTCCATATTATCAAACTGCCTTTTCTGTCGCGCTGCCTCCGCTTGTAGCTTCTCCTTCTCCTTCTGCAAAGCAACAACAGTCTCCATCTCATTCCTCAAATCACTATCGATTTTCTGTATGTCAAGTTCTGCCAAATCGACAATCAACCTAATATTATGCTGAAGTTCCGGCATTGGAACATCATTCTCCCTCGCTTTTTCTTCAGCATTCAAGTTCTCCAAATTCGTCAAGACTCGAACTTGTGGACCCCTCATATCAAACACCTTCTGAACAACTTCCAATCCCTGCTCCTGTTTTTTAGCTAACAACTCTTCCGCTGTAACATAAACCTTCTTCACTTTCTTAGTTTGCTTTGACCAAGCCTTCTCTTTTGATCGTCCCTCCACGACTATCCCAGGACGATCAACAACCACCTTTCCATCCGATTCTTGAATAGCCGGTGCACTAGTCGTCTCCTTATAATCATTAAACCCCATTCCCATATTCTTCGGCCTCAACTTCGCCTCAATCGGAGCCATAATTCCTTGCTCATTTTTACCCAATCCACCTCCTTTATACCCCATCTTCTCAAGCAACTTCATCCCAATCCCCTTCGTATACTTCTCAAATCCACCCACATCACCACCAACATCACCCTTCCTCCCCGAGTCAAAAGCAGACGCTTTACTAGCCTTACTCGACTTCTCCTTCTCCCTCTCCTTCTCTCGCCTTAACGCACCTTCCTTAATCTTCCTACCAAATGCCGTTGGCAGAAAATTCCCCTCATCAGCTTCAACATCATCAGCATCAACACCATCACCATTAGCATTATTATTATTACTACCAAAACCCAAACCCTTACTGCTCTCTTCTGACAATAACTGATTGTTGTTATTGCCATCATTATTCTCCTCTTTGGAATTCTGATCAATCTCTCTATTCGGCATGACCACTCCAGTTGACACGAAGTTAACTGGCTTCGTCAAGTCAAGTTTTGATGAGAGGCCTTTCTTCCGCTTCCTCGACGAAGATCCCTCGTAGTCGGAATCGCTATCGCCCGAAGCGAAAACTCCGTAAAGCACGTCGTCCTTCGTTTGTACCTTGTTCTTCTCCTTACGCTTCCGATAGTAGAATTCGCCGCCGATCCACTGTCCGTCTTCGTAATCGTTCTCCATACCGAACCTTTCCATCTCCTGATAATCATCCATCTTGTTCAAATTGATAAAAATATCGCCGGTGAGAAATCTCCGGTCGTCGGTGAGAAAATCGCCGGAGAGAAAAGGGATTTGGGGAAAATTAGGGTTATGATTGTGGGCTTTAGATTCGGATTTTGGATATATAGGGTAAGGCCAGTCGGGTCGGGTCGGGTTATTTGTAAACAAATTTGGTTTAAATTATAATTATAAACAAAGTTGATTCCCCATTATAAATTTGATTTAATTTTTTAATTTTTTTTTTTTTTAAATTGTGTCCAATCAAATATTGTTGCTTAGAGCCGGGCTCGTTTGGTACGGGGATAAGGGATAATTAATTTTATCCCACGTTGAGGGTGGATAACGAAGCCCCATATAGTTAATTCTGAAATAATTAATCGCGGTATAACTTGTTTCCCAACCAGACGACCCGTCAATGCTTGTATATTAACGACACTCTTTTTCTTTTAGTTTGTATTTAGAAAATTTTGAACTTTATGGAATTGAATTCAAGAGATTCGTGTAAAAAATACTGTATTCGGATGAATCCGTTGTTAGATATTTTAAAATAATTCAAATAATATTTTAATCTTACTTTGAGAGAAAGTAAAATTTTTAGTTAAATAATAATTATTATTATTATTATTGGTGCTCAATTTTGACATGTGCAAAGTTAAGTACTGGGAGATCAAGTATTATTTCTTTATCCCAAAGAAAAATATCGTACATGTGTATCCTCTAATTCATCGGTGCTTGTTTAATTCTGAAAAAATATTTCACATTACGAAAATAGTTTTTTAGGATAGTTCCTAGCAAGTATTTTATATATTACTTAAAATATTATTATTATTATTATTATTATCATTGTTGTAAATTGTTAACTCTATTGTATTGATAATAAGAAATATTATTATTGTTGCAGTTTATTTATTTTCACAATTGATAGTGAAATTTATTATCGTTTTCCCAACATACGTTACTAAAGAATTGCATCCCGCAACGATCGTGTCCTTTGTGTGAAACAAGTTGACATCGACTAGATAAACGAGAGACGAGTAGTTACGTGGTGCACCAACTTATTTGAGATTGAGACGTAGTAATTTATAGGTGGTGAAATTGTTAATTACAAAACACTCATATAGGAGTCGTTTGGTAAGATGTATATGAATAATAGTATAACATTACTAGTTTTTTTTTAAACAATCTTGGTGTCTGAACCATCTTGCTCGCGCCTCGACTAATTCCACGAAATACTTGTCACCTCCCACCTAGCAGGTAACTCTGTCCACCAAAGTTAAAACAGACGAACAAAAATCACCTAATATTTTTGTTTCTGCTGGAGTTTTAACCCGAGACTTCGTGGACCTCTAGACTACACCCTTGGGTACGATGATGAAATTAGTTAAGCTGGCATTATTTCGTTATCGACCATTAAGAATAGTACTAAATAAGATGTAGTAGAATAGAATTAATACCCCATATTTGTTAGGGGCCGTTTGGTTGGAAAATAAGTTATCCCAAGGTTATTAATTCCGAGATTAGCTATCCTGAGATTAGTTATTCCACCCTCAAGGAGGAGGGATAAGAAAAACACTATAATCCCGGGATAACTAATCCCGGAATGAGTTATACCATGCATTTTGTCCCGACCAAACATCGGATAAACTCCTTTCTAAATTAATCCGGAAATTAGTTATCCTTATCCCTCCTACCAAACGACCCCTTAATGTCATAGGTTGAAAACACTACCAAACTACAAATGTTGTTTACATGTTAAGCTGCAATCCTGCACCAAAACTTGACATTTCTAGTTCTACAACTTACTAACCTGTGAGTTAAAACTACACGCGGTCGAGCTCATTATGGACCGCAATTCAGACATCAACCGGGGAAGAAAGTGTCGGATATAGAGATAAGACGATTCTTCCTTTCCTTGGTTTGCGCTATGCTTTCAAGCCTCTACGCTTTGGACGGAAGGCTGTTTTTCATCCTCTTCAGCATTTTCTTCATCTCCCAGTTCATCAGCCTCAGCCTCATCGGCTAACCTAGTGAGTTCATCCTGGATCATATTCTTCACAGATGTCTTTCTAGGTGTAAGATCTGTATCATACCGCTTGCCTGAAAAAGATAAAAAAACTCATCGGTTGGGATTCCGGAATAGTATTACCGTGGCATCGTAGCCGATGTGGTTACCAAGGTTGTACATACGACACTTACCAAGCATCTGGACAATGTCAGTAAAGGTAGCCTGCAGCATAAACAAATAACGTTAGTAGCCGCCAAAATGTGAAGGCCGAAGAACACCATCTCGAAATGTTCTAAGAAATGTGGCCTCGGTTTTTTTTATTTCGTTCCGGATAATGGTGGTGTCCTGGCCGAACTAGCATAGCTCGACTCGACTATTTCACCAGGTACCTACTACCTCCCACCATTGTTATCGAGTAACCTCGACCCACCAAAGCTGACGCAGATGGGAAAAACAACTACTTTTTAAAAAAGCACGGGGACGTCTAAATAGGGGGATTTGACTATCGAGATCTACTAATGAGAGAAATCGAAGCTCAATAATAAAAGTCCGTCGCTCACCGTGTTAAAGTCGACTTCTTTTAGAACTTCACAAATTGCTTTTCTGAGTTCCTTATCACTTGGCCACAATTTCTCTGTTTTCTTATGGCCCTTCCCATTCGGAACTTTTTTCCCTGCACAAAAAAGTAAATACATGAACGAAGAAAACTCTTTCAGATGCTCGTATACAAATCTTTGATCATCTCGACGAGAATTTTTGGGAGTACTACACACAAATAGGAGTAAACAACGATTCTCACCGGTATTGTCTTTTGAACTAGGCTTCTTTTGTGTAGATGACTTTCCTTTAGCCGTTTCAGTAGTATTTCTCTTTGAATACACTTTCAGATTTGCATCATTGTTATCGTTTTTCTTTGAACCTTTTGATGTACTTGAACGTTCCTTATTTGAACTTCGCTTACGCTTCTTCTTGTCCTTCTCGGTTTTTTCTTCAGATGTACCGTCTTCCTCTTCACTTTCAGCTTGATTTGACATCTCTCCATCTGTTCCCTCGTGAACACCATTAGCCTTCGTCACTTCACGTCCCTCGTCCTGATCATCGCTTAGTTCATTCACATTCTTTTTCTTCTTCTCAGCCTTACTCTGCAGAATATACACGACACAGAGAGATCATGATAAAGTACCCACAAGCACAACTACATGGTTGGCGAGTCTCCTCCTATGTTGCTCGGACTCTTCAAATATGTTAATGGGCGGGAGTCGGATTCACTAAAACTAGTGTATTTTTGGAGAATCCGACACGGGTGCTGCATCGGAAGTGAAGAGTCTGCGCAACTTAGGTCTCCTCTTTTTGTCTAGATTTTCTTGTTTAACATTTGAAAGAATAAAACAACCTCAAATGCAAAACGCTAAATACACCATTTACATAACATCCCAATACCCAAACGCTTATCATACTAGACAAAGTGAATAATGTCATACACGTATAGCATGTTTCCGGCATGAAAAACTTTAGCCTTATGTTTGATAACCTTTTTTTTCTTACCGAGAAGCTAAAAGATTTTGCACTCTCATCCCCAGATCAGAACTCAGTAGAGCTTTCAGAGAGAAAACCACTTCGATCAGCAGAATTATGTTCACAAAGTGATCGAACAACTTCAATACCAGTAAGCCAGATAACGTGATTTAACATCTAAAACCTCAAGGGAGTAAACTTAAGTGCAGTAAATGGAAGTTGATAACAGGTGACATCGGCCAAACAGGTTACAACAATTTCACAAGTCGAAGACTAAAATCATTCCGTAGGTAATTCCTTGCAACTAAGTCGAGCTCAAATTAGTAAGAAAGAGCGATACCTTAGTTGAACCTGACGAAGGACTCTTTTTGCTCGCTCTTTCACGCTTCTTTCCTTTACTTGACTGTTCAATGCATCATGAGTGGATCATCATGCTATGCAACTGAAAGAACTCGTGAATATTTCATTGCAATCAAAAAGGTTGTGCAACCAACCTGGTCCTTTTCAGCGAGCAACTCAGATGTCGTAGGATGAGGAGCAAGTAAAAAATCCATCAACTGTGATTCTAAGTCTTCCTGAAACATAAAACACGGAATTAGTCGAGATTTGAGAATCTCTCGAGGAAGTTTGCAGACAAAGGCTTAACACGTGTCCGTTATGAGCTGCCTCATATGGTCTGATGTGTCAAGTTTAGAACCAACATGTCGAAAAAAAGGGCAGCCCGGTGCACCTTCCTCTATGCGCGGTGTCTGGGGAAGGGCCCACCCCAAGGGTGTATTGTATTTGTACGCAGCCTTACCTTGCATTTCTGCCAGAGGCTGTTTCCAAGGTTTGAACCCGTGACCTCCTGGTCACATGGCAGCAACTTTACCAGTTACTCCAAGGCTCCTCTTCAAGAACCAACATGTCGAATTTTAAAGAAAAACACAAGTAACAATTTTCCAATTCAAAATTTTCGAGAAGAAATATTTACCTTGCGATTGGTATACCCTCAAAAGATAAGACACAAATACACAAAAGAAATTAAAAAAAAAAAAAAAAAGGCACCCCGTTGCACTAAAGCTCTCGCTATGCGCAGGGTCCGGGGAAGGGCCCCACCACAAGGGTGTATTTTATGCAGCCTTACCTTGCATTTCTACCAGAGGTTGTACACACACAAAAGAAATAACTAGTGATAATATATGAACACACCTTTCTTGATGTACCCTTGGCATCAGGTATATCGAGTACATCACATAATTCCAACAGCTTCTCTTTTACACACTTGTTAAGCTTTTCTTTTACTTTCATCTTTTGTTTTTCCTGCAAAACCGGTTAGTATTCAGAGACGCTGAGCTCAAGGTTTTTCAGATCATTATAACGAAAGTTACTCAAATCAGACTAAAAGCACAAAAACGAAACAAGATACGTAGAAAACCTCGAGTGAGCAAGCAATGAGAAATTTTATATTCAAATCTTCTCTAAACCAACCTGCCATACCCACACTCGGCTCAAATTATCTCTCCAAATAACTTCTAGAAAGCGAGACTCGTTGATTACCTCATTTTCATGCCACACAAAGCCGGAGAACTGTGAAATATTACTCTTGAATTGAGCTGCCTGCAAAGTACAAGAACTATAAACACAAAGTATCAACAGAAAGAGAGTGAAAACGAGATAGAGAGCAAATAGCATATTGTCTTTAAGCATTCTTGACGACATTTCTTAATTCCATGAGTTGGGACTTGGGGAGCAAGTGATACGTATACTGATAACAAAACATTACATTAGTAATGCAAAGTTGCAATCCAAAACTAGACGAGCCACGAGAGTTAATTCCAACAAAAATTGGAGAATTGGAAACATATGATTGTCTGGAATAAAGCTCCGGATTACATAACTTGACCCTAAAATGGACACAGAACATGCATCAGGAAGATCATAGCTTCCTTCATCTCTCAACCTATGTTGCTCGGACTCTTCAAGAATGTTGATGGTTGCGTGTCGGATCCTCCAAAAATAGTGTGAGTTTGAAGGATCCGACACGGGTGCAGCAACATTTTTGGAGTGTCCGAGCAACTTAGCTCTCAACTACCTATCTAGGTACTTATACAAGAGAAATCAATAGCAACATCGAGGACGCCTTTCCTTTGTCGGGAAGTGGGAATTATGTAAAGCATATAATTCAGCATGTCAACCAGAACACCAATGGGTAGGCAGAAACTGATACAATAAAGAGAAAGCAATCAACAGCAATAAGCTATAAATCAAAATGTCACCTTTCCCCGTCGTCCAAAGAGAATTGTGTGTAGCAATTTGAGAGTGTCATCAGCTTTCATTTTGGATAATTTGTATGCCACTGTTACATAATATTTTGCATCAACACATCATAGGAAAAACAATGGAAACGCATAAAAGAAAATGAAAACTTGCAGAATAGCAAAACCAATGCTAGATACACCAAAAAGCTTAGGTAACAAAGTGAGGACTAGGACCCTCCAATTACCACATTCTCATACACGAGGGACAAATGAAACTGTGATTCAAAGGAAAAGATAATCAAGTGAGAGAGGTATCAAAGCCGAGATTAAATCAAATACTTGTAGCAATAGAATGCAGACATGAGAAAAGAAGGTAATATAATTGAAGTCATGAGTCTGAGAGTACCAACTGATTCATGCAGATCTGAGTGTTCCACTAGTTGGTTATAGTTAAACCTTCATACAACTTATAACGAGAACAAGCTAAAAGCAATGTAGGTAGTGGTCTATCTTTCATCGCATTTTAACAGATTGAACTACTATTTGACTCATTTTCCCTTCTTCCTCCTCTACTTGATGGGAAACGAAAGCTTTACCCAAACAAAAGCAAATATCTCACAGAGTACAACACATAGCGCAAGTAAGATACTTCTTATACCAATTGTATTTAGTCATATCAATTTGAACAAATATAAATGGTATTCCTCATTTTTTTAACTACAAGACGCTTTTTATGATCCAAGCAAAGCTTCCTCCATCCAATAAAACAGTAGAAACTGGTGGATGGGTTATATGCTTTTCGTTTTCTTGTAGTTTCTTACCATACATTACAACCCACCATAATTTTCAGTCCCAGCAACCAACTTAGTCGACAGGTTTGTTCAAGCTGGTTAGCCCTGGTAAGTTAATACTCATGTGCTAAATCAAGGAACAAACAACTAGGAAGTAAATTGTACGGCGTGCATACGGAAAAGCAAAGCAGAAATAACATCTATAACTGGTATCTATCTCAAGATCTATATCCAGCAGCTAAGTTGCGCGGACTCTTCACTTTCAGTGCCGCACCCCTGTTGGATTCTTCAAAAATACACTATTTTTGGCGAATCCGACACACACCCGTTAACATTTTTGACAAGTCCGAGCAACATAGTCCAGCGGGATATGTGGGCATTTCAAAGAAAACATGTTATAATCAGTGAACTAGTAAGTAATATACCATTCGGGATATCCTTCAGTGCAGTTCCACGGCCCTGCAAACAAGATGGATCACAAAATTAATTTCACAATCGATCATAAATTTGCAGTCTGGGCCCAAATCATAAAAATGGGATACAGAGAACAAAGTTGCATTGGAATCATCGACCTTTTCAATAATGATTTCCTTGGTGACTTCTCCTTCAATAATTGCAACCAGCCTTTCAACAGATTTGCGTTGACGTACAGGCCGTTCAATTTTTGAAGCCAGAGGTGTTTTAGGCTCCGGTTCCTTCTTGTCCTCCGCTTGCCTTTTCCTCTTCCGGTCTTTCTTCTGAGCAGCACTCTCAGATTTATCACTCTTCTTTGATCCTTTCTCCACGTCATGCTCTTCGGCACTTTCTTTTTCCTCTTTCTGTTTATCGGCTACATCTTCAGCCTCCTCTTTGTGTGTATCTGGTTTTTCAGCAGTTTCTTTGTCCATCGCCTCAACCGCATCTGTGCTTACCTGGTCAGCTTTCTCTGGGTTTTCTTTCACCACTTCTTTGTCTATATCCATGTTCTCAGTATCCTTCTCATCATCCTCTTTGCTCTCTTCTTCTACTTCCTTTATTTCATCCTTTTCGGCATTCTTCTTCTCTGTGACGGCTTTACTCTTATCTTCCGCCTCCACATTGTTGTTCGCAGATACCTCAACTAATTCCGTGACTGTGTCCCCCTCTCCCATAACTAAAGTTCAACTCTAACAGGTCAATGCAGAACCCTTGAGCACGTAACAAAAGATAATCTGCATAAAACGATGTCAAGTTGTGAGCTTGAAGAATCTGAAGAACGGATGACTAGAACAGCAATGGTTCATAGCAATCGGGAAGAATCGATGACGCTAAAAGAGACAACCCGAATCCAATATTTCTCTATAGTTACTTGCAAATAATGCACCCAAAATGTTATCAGATACCTCAAACTTTGGAGTATACACACACTAAGCTAGATGAATCCTATTTACATTATTCACAATTTTAAACTGTTCGCCAACATAGATCAGCAATACGGAAAAGGAGTTAACCCCATAAAGCCAACTGACAAACGAAATTCATAACTTTTATCAAAAATTCCAAAAAAAAATCATCTACTACAAAGAAAAATCTAATCTTTCTATCGAAATCCAACACAACAATGCCAGGAATGATTAACAAAGGAACGAACACATTACGCTAAATTTCATGCTTACATTCAAATGATGCACCTAACTTTCAACATGAAATGAACCCCCAAACCAGTTTCCCCCACCCCAATTACAGAGCTTCAATCCCAAAACAAACTGAGGTCAGGAAAACTAGTGCACTAAAGCTCCCGATATGCGCAGGGTCTGGGGAAGGGCCCCACAACAAGGGTGTATTGTACGCAGCCTTACCTTGTATTTCTGCCCGAGGCTGTTTCCAAGGCTTGAACCCGTGACCTCTTGGTCACATGGCAACAACTTTACCAGTTACCCCAAGACTCCCCGTCAGAAAAACCATCTCCACATTATTCAATATGTTAAATTGGCCATCAACCTAGACCAGCTAAGCAAAAACTCATAACTAAAATTCAACAAAGAACCTAAGCAACCAAAAAAAACAATCTTTTTACTATAACCCAAACACCCCCAACATCAAGAAAGCTAAATCTTCAAGCTAACAAATTATACACCCAACTTTGCATCATGAAATGAACCCCAAAAACAACAACCCCCACACCCAGTTACAGAGCTTCAATCCCAACAACAAGTTGAGGTCAAGAATCTTCTCTACATTATTCACCATTTTAAATTGGCCTTCCGAAAACAGCCTCTCTACTTCATCTGAGTTAGTGGGATGGACTGCGTACACTTTACCAAAAACAACAACCACCCCCACCCTCACCCCAGTTACAAAGCTTCAATCCCAAAAACAAGTTGAGGTCAAGAATCTTCTCTACATTATTCACCATGTTAAATTGGTCTTCCGGAAACAGCCTCTTTATTTCATCTGAGGTAGTGGTATGGACTGCGTACACTTTACCCCCACCCCACCGCACCCCAGATCAGACCCCGCTTTGTGGGAATACACTGGGTTGGTTGTTGTTGTTAAATTGGCCTTCAACCTACACCAGCAATGAAGTTACCCCCACCCACCAACCCCACACAAGAAGACAGCTGACAAGCAAAGTTCATAACTAAAAATCAAGAAAGAACCCTAAGCAGCAAAGAAAAAAAAAGATTCAATTTTTCTACCATAATTCAAGTCCCCAAAAACCAAGAATGTAAAAGCTAAATTTACATGTAATTAACAACAAATCCATTTTTTTACCACAATCCAAACACCCCCAACATCAAGAATGCAAATTTCAAGCTAAACTTACATGTAAGTAATAAAAAAATCCATTTTTTTACCACAATCCAAACACCCCAAAAAATCAAGAATGCAAATTTCAAGCTAAACTTACATGTAAGTAATAAAAAAATACATTTTTTTACCACAATCCAAACACCCCAAAATCAAGAATGTAAATTTCAAGCTAAACTTACATGTACTTAATAAAAAAAAAACAATTTTTTTTACAATAATCCAAACACCCCAAAATCAAGAATGTAAATTTCAAGCTAAATTTGCATGTACTTAATAAAAAAATCCATTTTTTTTACCATAAATTAAACACCCCAAAATCAAGAATGCAAAATTTTAAGCTAAATTTGCATGCAAAATAATTATAAAAAAATGAAGTACTTACAGGGAACTTTGAGAGCTAAGTGAAGTGAACTCTTCTCTTTCTTTGTTTGTCACTCAAAAAAAAAACAGCGGCAGCTTTTGGCATTTTTATGTATAAAAAATATTTTTATTTTACTTTATTTTATAGTGTACTTGACAAAATATTTAAAATCATATAAATGGCTATTTCTTGTTTTTTATATATATTAGTATTGTTTATTGTTTTTTTATTATCGCATTACTGTGTTGTTGTTTTTCGAAAATAATATTTTTGCCTCCACGAGGTAGTGATATGGTCTATGTGTAATCTACGCTCCCTAGACCTTGTATTGTTGTTCTTGTTCCTTACTTGTCTTTATTATTGGCTGTTTTTTTGTACTTAGATATGTTGCACTTTTGAGTCGATGATCTTTCGAAAACAGTCTCTCCACCTCCACGAGGTAGTAGTATGATCTGCATACACTCGACTCTCTTCAAAACCCACTAGTGAATATTGTGTTGTTGTTCTTTTTTCTTGTTTGTCTTCGTTGTTAATTAGTTGTTGTTTTGTACTTGGATTTGTTGTACTTTTGAGTCGAGGTTTTTTCGAAAACAGTCTGTGTACCTTCACGGGGTAATGATATGGTCTGCATACACTCTACCCTCCCCTGACCTCACTGGTAAATATCGTGTTGCTCTTCTTCTTCTTGTTCCTTACTTGCTTTATTTTTTTGTTGCTTCTTTGTACTTGTCTATATGTTGCACTTTTGAGTCAATGTTTTTTCGGAAGCAGTCTTGTTACCTCCACGAGATAGTGGTATGATCTGCATATGCTCTACCCTCGCCAGATCTCACTTGTGATATTTCAGCGGAATATGTTGTTGTTGTTCTCATTTTATCATTGTGACATACTTCTAATGAAACATAAATACTCTATTCATTCCTTTTTATCTTTTCAATATACATCTCGCAATCCTCTTATAAAGTATTAATTACTATTATTTTGATTAATCGTGGTATTCAAGCAAGCTTTTGTGTACCTCGACTAAATCAACGAAATATTTGCGCAACAGATATCAGATAACTCTGTCTACCAAAACTATGACAGATGAGAAGAATCATCTAGATTCTCAACCCCTTGGGTGCTAATAAGAATTAATTTTGACTAATACATTTTTTAAGAATTAATTTTGACTAATACATTTTTTCTTTTGCTTAATCCAAAGATTGTGACTTTTTCTTCAATCAAAAGATATTATAGAAAAATTACTAACAATAGCCATTTTACCTTTTTTCATCCCAATATTGTTCATACTCTAACGATCCAACCCACTAGTGATACCGTCCACTCTAGGCCAGGACCCGCACAGCTTTAAAACGCGTCACTAGGAGTAAGGTCTGCGTACTTATATATCCAGCATTTGTCCGGTGTTTTGTCGATGTGAGACATTTAATCATAATCTGGGGTGTTACACCATCTCACTGCACGTGACTTTCTAAGAGACAGATTCAGAATTTAAACTTAATCAAACCGAACTTTCATAACAAAATTTGATCGATCTTCGCACATATATATTTATATTTACCCCGCGTAAAAAATATTTGGTTCGGCTAAGTTGCTCGGACTCTCCAAACATGTTGCCGCACCCATGTCGGATCCTTCAAAAATACACTACTTTTAGAGGATCCAACATGCATCCATCGACATTTTTGAAGAGTTTGAGCAACATAGTGGTTCGGTGAAGAGCTGCATTGCACCAGTCATATCACAAAACCATAAATATACTTCGAAAAACTAATCCAGAGTAGTTCAAATACATGTTCCTTTCTGCCGATGAAGGAACGCTACAACAACAACATACCTGATGTAATCCATCCCACAAGGTACGCAGACCTTAACGCTACCTCGTGGAGGTAGAGAGGTTGTTTCCGCAAGAGCCTTCGCTCAAATAACGCATAGCGAAGGGAATGCTAGTACATATCTCAAATAGTTAAATTTACATCACTTGAATATAGAACATCAAATGGCTCAGTGGCTTACAAGTTCTGTAAACACTTATATCTTAACACTGCATGTACATGGTGTATTCTATGAAGTGGATAAAGTGAAAATCGCTCGGGTGCTAAAACACTCGAGATACTTGGAAATAGCGTTACAGATTCAAATGTGACGACTCTGCAAGCGTGGAAAAGGGTGATATGGTGGCCGAATATGGATTGTCCCGGCTCAAGATGATTGAGCAAGTGCCAAATCTATGGTTGATAAAGTTCCAGATTGATCGAAATCAAGAGATTCAAACTCGTCCAACAAAAGCAATACGTCCTCTTGGTTGATCTTTCCCATCTCCTTGAGTTTATAAACCACGAATTCAGCAGCCCTTCGCATATGAAAATTGAAGACGAATTAGAATAACTTGAATAAGTAATTGTTTAACAGATTCACGCGTTGAAGTTTTGTAGTATAACTCTTCAAAAATGTCATTGGGTGCATGTCGGCTATGTTGCTCGGACTCTTCAAAAATGTCATCATGTGCATGTCGGATCTCTCAAAAATAGTTCATTTTTGGAGGATCTGACACGGGTGCGGCAACATTTTTGGAGAGTCCGAGCACCTTAGCGTGTCGGACTCTTCAAAAGTAGTGCATTTTTGGAGGATCCGACACGGTTGCTGCAACATTTTTGGAGAGTACGAGCAACTTAACTATAACTTACCCTACAACCCCATCATTATCCAGATCAGCTTCTTCTAAGTCCACGTTCGTCATCCTTCTCGAAAGAACCCACTTCACCAGCTCCTTCTGTCTCCTTTCTGTGTTAAATTCGGCGACGTAAAGGAAGAACTGAGCCAAACAAAGGGTGCTTGTCAAAATCCAGAATATAGCAAAAATACGCCCCGCTTTAGTTGAGAAGCTTTTGTCTCCATATCCTAGCGTCGTGATGGTAGAACACACACAATAAAACGCGTCGATGGTACTTAACTTTTCTACCTTGGCAAGGAACACTGTTCCAACAACTATTACCACGACAAGAGTGACCGTTATGACGAAGCACTTGTACCTTACTTTGTTGGTTTCAAATTCCTCGAGAATATCACTCGGACCAACTTTATCGCGTATATGCAATGCTTTAATCAATAGTCTTTCCTGTTTCTCCACTAGGTAGTCTGCTCCTCTGCTTAGAACCATTCCGACAAGTGCCATCCCGGAGAAAACAAAGAAAGAAGCAAGTAGTTTAGCGGTTACGCTGTTAGGCACAAGGTCCCCGTATCCAACAGTGGTCATTGTTACAACGCAGAAGTAAACAGAATCGAGTACTCCGTTTACTTTCTTTCCCTGGATCTGGTTCCGAACAAAGTAAAAGCACGTGGTACCAATAGCTAAGTATATAATCAAGTAAAGAATGACTCTCCTAAAACTCGGATGGAGTTTAGCCAGTATGGACTCATAATGTGGGAGCGATTGGTCGTCCTTTGTGTCATCTATTTCTCCTGGAAAAAGTTCAGCCGCAGGAGCACTTTTAAGTCGGCGAATTCTTCTTCCCCTTGGGTCTACATTTCGATTATTTAGAGGCAGCTGATCTAATAAGGGCTGCTTTATGTTGCTGGCTGCCATTCCAAGCAGAAACGAGTGCCTTTACGGACCCTGAGAGAAATCAAGAATAAGAATGTCAAAGTCATCTAAGTACACTGATCCAAACTAACACACAAACTAACAAGCTTTTTCGGCCGAGAAGCTCAAATATTAAGCCAAAAGAAAACTAACAACATTGTAACATAATAACAATAATAAGACAATCTTACGTTCTTCATACACTAAAATTGCACCTTCATCGCCGATTAAAGGCAACTGGATCTTTGATTTTACCACATCAACAAAAAATTGTTTCTAAAGTACGATGAGTGAATGCTGAATAGTTCTGACATATATGCACAAAACCGTAATGAACTCGTTGGCACGCTACTTCAGGAAAAGCTGCTATTTTCCGTACATAATACCAAACAACTATAATGTAACTTATGCTGACATCATGAAGCTTATGATGATATTATGTACGAGATCATCATCAATGCTCTGGCTAGCAGTTAGTAAAGGGAAACCCGGTGCACTAAAGCTCCCGCAATGCATAGAGTCTGGGGAAGGGACCCACCACAAAGGTGTATTATCGCAGCCTTACCTTGATTTTCTGCCAGAGGCTGTTTCCAAGACTTGAACCCGTGACTTCCTGATCACATGGCAACAATTTTGCCAGTTACTCCAAGGCTCCCCTTCTCTGGCTAGCAATTAGTATTCGGTATAATTTAGCAGTTGGATCTTCCTATGTATTACATCCGGATCAACTAACGCTAGGATATAGAGGTAGAGTCTGGTCGAGTCAATGTCAATATTGATCATTAAGTCTAACTAATAGACAAAGAACTCAACTTTACCTCCTCTACCTAGTTCTAGATAAGATTTCCATCAGAAGTGGATTCAAGATTTGAATAACGATGGTGTCCAAGCCAGCTTATGCACATCTCAATTATTCCACTGGATACCTACTAACTCCCACCAACATCGACACCAGTAACTCTACAAGAGGCGGATCAAGAACTTGAACTTTATGGGTTCGAGTCCAAAATTCTACCATAACCTATTTTACCCATTTGATTAATTCAGTTCGAGATCTTCACTCCCTCGTTCAATAAGTTTGTCCAGCTTATGCACATCTCAATCATTCCACCGGATACCTACTAACTCCCACCAGCACCAACACCGGTAACTCTACAAGAGGCGGATCAAGAACTTGAACTTTATTTGTTCGAGTCCAAATTTCTACCACAACCCCTTTTACCCATTTGATTTATTGAGTGCGAGATCTATTACTCCCTCATTCAATTTGTTTGTCTTACTTTCCTTTTTGGCAACTCTTTAATCCAACTTTCAACCTAACATGTTTAAGACATCAAGATTAATGGACATTTTAGTACATTTTACATATAGATCACAAAATTCAAAAGTCTGCTCTACTTTCTCGACCTTCGTGCCAAGTCAAAATCAGACAAACAAAGTAAAACGGAGGTTTATTTGTAATTATAGTTAGTTCTTACTAACTTATATCCTACCCCACCAAGTCTAAAACAGATTAGAAGAAAGAAATCAAATTCCATATGATTTCTCATCTAATGTCGCTCGGACACTTCAAAAATACTGTCTAAGTGTGCCAGATCCTCCAAAAGCTACAACAACAACAACATACCCAGTATATTCCCGCTAAGTGGGGTCTAGGGAGGGTAAGTGTACGCAGTCCATACCACTACCTCAGATGTGAGATAGCGAGGCTGTTTCCGATAGACCCCGGCTCAAGATAAAACCATCTAGACCAACATATCTTCTCATAATGTAGATCATGTTATTCAGCTACAACTTTTACTGTAAATTTCATACAAATTCCCACTAAGTCGGGTCTGGGGAGGGTAAGTGTACGCAATCCATACCACTACCACAGAGGTGAGATAGAAAGGTTGTTTCCGATAGTCTCTGGCTCAAGATAAAACAATCTAGACCATCATAATGTAGATCATGTTATTCAGCTACAACTTTTACTGTAAATTTCATACAAAATTCACACACACACAAAAGAAAAAAAAAAATAAAAAATAGTAATGTAAAGTCAATGCTAAGAACTAAAACATATAACATATGTTCTTGATTATAGATCAAAATAAAAGGTTAAATAGTCTGAATTACCTGGAGAAAAAGATACAAATTCTTGTTGAAATTTCTACTTCTTTTATGGAAAAATGTCTTGAATATACTTTACAGAAATGCAGCTTCACATTTGTTACTATAAAAAGAAGAAGATCAGAGGATAATTTTCAGTTGCTTTCAGCTTGGTTGACAATTTTTGTTGGCTCTTTTATTATCTGTCACTTCTAATAAATAAAATTATCAAATGTGTAAAGCAATTTTCTCTTTCTTCTATATTGTGAGAGAAGTAGGCCACTTTTTAATGGGAGGTCTTTTCATGAAATGACAAAATGGCCCTGGTGGCAAATGGGTGCATCGAGGTTTTAATTGGAGGTCTTTCATGAAATGACAAAATGGTCCCTGGTGGAAAATGGGTGGATCGAGTCGGATACGGACGATAAAAAATGAATCAAGTGAAAATGGATAAAATATTCAGATTAAAAGGATTTTTCTTCTTCTTTTAGGGTGTGTTTGGTAGGAAGAAAAATATTTTTGTGATTTCATAGAAAATAGTTTTTTTTTTATATAATAAATGGCAACTAAATAGGGGTCGGAAGTCACATCGCGAGTCGGAGTCAAAATTTGGGTCTCGAGGCAGGTCCTGAATCAGAGCTGAAAGTTGGGTATCTCAAGTAGGTATCGGGAGGCGGGTCTCGGATGGGGTCGGGTTTCGTGACTTTGATTAGTATCGAGATTTTAGTTCGAGTCAATGTTGGGAGTGAGGGGTTGAATTTCTGGTCGGTGATAAGATTTCGATCTCAAATTGGTGTCGGGAGTTGAATCTCGAGTTGGGATCAATTGACGCATCTCGGGATTTGGGTTTTAGTTCGACTTCCAAGTTGAGGCCAAGAGTCGGGTCTTGAGTCGACATCAGAAGTTGGCTCTTGGATTGGGTTGGGGTCGGGAGAGTTGGGTGTTGGAAGTTCAGTCTCGGATCGAGACCCATTTTCGAGGTAGTGAGGTTTAGAAAAAGTTTTGAAATATATTTCCCTAATCAAATGAAAGTTTTGAAATCGAACTCTTATCAATAAAATGAAAGTTCACGAAGCCAACCAACCAAGCTAATTATTTACATTTTATGATAGACAATACAAGTCAAACGATATTGAACTACGTGTTTTCCTTTAATTTAACTAAAATGACTTCGACCCTTACTCGAGACCTTGATTACGACATTCGATCGCAATTTGAAACCCAACTTGAGACCCAAAAATTAATTTCAGTCTGAGACTTGAGATCCGACATCTGACCCCGACTTGGAACCCAAATCATGACACAAATTCGAGACCTGATCCCCAACATTGACTCGAGATTCAAGTCCCAACACCTACTCTAGACACGACTCCCGATCCTTAACTAATACCGATCTCCCAACATCGATTCAAGACCTCGAGACTTGATTTCTGACTCGACTCTAACACCGATCTTAGACCCAAATTCGTCACCGCTTATTTTCCTTAAAAATATCTTAATTTACCAAACACATCCTAAAAAGAGAAAAACAAATAATTGAACACCGTGTTGTTATTCCCGTTCTGTCATAAACTACTTCCTTCATTTTATTTTATTTATATAGCCCTCCTACCCGAAATAGTTATTTTCGATTCATGACCAATCCCCATCAGTACCTTACGGGGTCGTTTGGTTTGAAAATGATTACCCTGGGATAACTAATTATTCCGAGATGAAATAAAAGAACACATTTTTCTTTGTTTGGTTGAAGGGATTAATCAAATCCGGAATAACTTATCCCACCATTTTCCCTTTAGTCCCGGGATAACTTATCCCATATACATGGTGGGATAAGTTATCCCAACTAATCTCGGGATAATCATTTTCAAACCAAACGACACCTACGAGTCTAATCAGTCGCACAATATTTATCTAATGCGGTTCATATCCTCTGAGTAATTTGCCTTTTTAACTTCAAAAAATTATTATTTTCATGGCCAAACGAGACATTGATTTTTGAAGCATAATTAGTAAAGTTAGATATATCAAAAACCCTACTAGTATTACTTTCCCTTCTCAAATTCTTCATCATCTTCTTCCCTTAAACCCTAGCAAATCCCCCCAAAACTCAAAAATGTCAGCTGTAGCTCGATCAACATCGCGCATTTTCTCGATAATTTCAAAGAGAAATCGGCGATTTTCATCAAGTGTAACTACTGAACCACCAAAGGAACCGATAATTTCATCATCTTCACTTCTCAAAGATCAACCTCCGCCAGCTCAAAATACTCCTCCGGAAGGTTCTGGAGCTGAGAAGAAACCGTGGAGCTTTCTTAAGTATAGTGTTATTGCTGCTGTTACTGGTGGTGTTGCTACTGCTGGTTATGCTACTTACGGTTAGTATGCTACTTGTGTGCTTTTGTGTTTTGTGTTTGTTATACTGTTATCTGTCCTGAGCCGAGGTATATCGGAAACAACCTCTCTACTTCATCCGAGGTAGTGGTATGATCTGCGTACACATTACTCTCCCGGTCTCCCCAGACCCCACTATGTGGGAATACATTGGGTATGTTGTCGTTGTTGTTGCATATACTAAGGTCAGTTAGTATGGAGCAGAGTGTTGGCCTATTAAGAATTCTCATATACAAAAGTTGAAGGTCGTGGAAATGAGGATGTTGAGATGGATGTGCGGACTTATTAGGAGGGATAGGGTTAGAAATGAGATTATTTGAGGGAAGGTGGGTGGGTGTGGCTTTGGTGGAAGACAAGACGAGTGAAGCGAGGTTGAGATGGTTCAGACATGTGATGAGGAGGGGCATGGATGCCCCAGTGCGGAGGTGTGAGAGTTTGGCTAGGGATGGATTTAGGCGAGCTAAAGGTAGATGGAAGAAGTATTAGAGGAGGTGATTAGACATGACATGGAGCGACTTTAGCTTACCGAGGACATGACCCAAGATAGGAAGGTGTGGAGGAGGAGGATTAAGGTAGAAGGATAGTAGGAACGAGTGCGTCAGTGCTAGTAGGTAGGAGGACTTTGTTATTCGTGTTAGTAGCTATAGTCCTAGTATTATTTCAGAATGTTGTATCGTTTGTTGTAGTACTTGGTAAGTTTTGTTTATGGTATTATCAAGTGTGGTAATTTCTATTGTATCTCATCCTTTTACTATTTCTTTTCTAGATTGTTTTATCTTGAGTCGCGGGTCTATCGGAAACAACCTCTCTATCTCATCTTTGAGGTAGTGGTATGGACTGCATACACTTACCCTTCCCATCCCCCACTTGGTGGGAATATACCGGGTATTATGTTGTTGTTGCTGTTGTATTCTAGCATTTGGATTTCGAAACAAAGTAAAATAGATACATATGATTCTTATACCGGACCTCAATGAATTTGGAATCTAGGTGGTTAATCAATCGGAATTTAGATTTTGAAATGAGCTTCTTCATATGCACTATGTATGTGAATACCGTGATGTCTGATGTAGTACCAGCAACAGTCCTGCAAGAGCTCGCATACTGTATGTATTACATGCTCAGGCACACTTTTTTTTAGTTTCTAATTTGTGAAATATTGATTAACAGAGTGATAGGGAATTTGATTTTTTTCTAATGCAAACTCGGAAATTTTCAATTTTCTGGTCTGATACATCATAAGAGTGGATTGGGATGCTTCTTGGGAGGATTTGGATGTATTCTTTGTGCAGTACTGTAGCAGTAGCACTTGCTAAAGTGTTGCATCTTAAATTTTGGTGGTCTGATTCTGGGCAAATTCAATGAAAACTGCCAACCTCTGGGAAAAACAAAGTTCTTGTTTGCGGTTTTATCCATTCAACTCTGGATCTTGCTATTGTTCTCATCTCCCTATATCTTTTATTTACTTAGGATGTAGTTATGCCTTTATAACTCTCCAATTAGTTCTCTTCAAAGAAGTTTCAGCTATGAAGCAATCATTACTGCATAATGTCTAGGTACTTTCCATCTGATATTAGTTAACACGGTTGTTCGTGGAAGCAGAACTCTTTACCAAATCATTTGTAATATGCTTGATTGTTAGTTTATGTTGCTCAAGGTGGATTTTAGTCTAATGTTTGAAATGGACTTATATGTTTATATAGATTCTCTGTCACGGATATGATTCTTGGAAAAGCCTAGTTGGTCCGGATGATTTATCAAATATATATCTGTTCTCGTGCATATAATTCCGTTATCTTTGACATATCCTTTATCTGCAGCATACACAACGGATGAAATTGAGGATAAGACCAAGAGTTTGCGCGAATCTGCGAAATATGCTGTTGGAGATGATGCATCTGCTTTGGATGTGAGTCTTGCCTTGCACTATATTCAGTATTACATGTTTGCTTATTGTGATGTTTTGGTGAAGCTGTGCTTGTTTGAAACTTAGATTTTGACACAAACACACATCAATACCGACATATGTATTCTGCTTGTTGTGATTGTGAGTGAAGGTTGGCTCTACTTATTGCAAATTCAGTGCAGTGCACTTATTAGCTTCAACTGATCAACTTGATTCATGTTTACCATTTGTGCCAAATTTTTGCAACAAATTGCTAATCATGGATTGCTCAAGATTTGAATAGGAATCTAAGCAAAGTGATAGGATTTGTTAATGAATTTAGTGCCTAAATCACGTACTACACTAATAAAGTAATAAACAGCTTATAGAGTTTATGGATTGATCTTATATGCATTGGTTCATCTTTTTACTTTTAAAAAGAATTGGCAGTTGTATTAGAGTGCGAGTAGAATGAGAGATTAATTGTTTTTCTTTCTGTGCAGAAATTTCAAGCTTTAGTGTACTCCTCGGCTATGACAGGTTGGTGATGATTCATACTTGTCTTTGGTACATATATCTTAGTTTAGTCTAGAAGGAGTTGGAGTTTTCTTATTTGTGGGGCTCCTTGTCCACATATATGATCAACAATAAGTTATGCTATCAGAAACATCTTTGTTGTATACCACTTACCATTTCTCAGGGAAATAACAATTGTCTCTGCTGTTTGTATTATATACTATCTGTTAGAATATGAGTAGGAATAAGAATAGCATATAAAATCCTACTTGGAAAAGGATTGTAATGTAGTGTCCTATTAGAAAAAAGATTGGAATGTATTGTCTATAAATAGGGCCTCAATGTAATAATGTAGTTACAACAATTCAATAATATTTTTCTCTTATATTTTTTCACATGGTATCAGAGGTTCCACGATCTTGGTAAAGAATCAAAGAGTTTCCGCTGCCGGCGGGTGGCTATAATCCATATATGCCGCCCGTCTGGCCAATGATTATGTTAGCAAAAGTTGGGTCACTAGCTCACTGTGTATCTTTCTAGTGATTATTTTCTCATATCTTTGCGTAGCACCATGCATCTATTCGGTGACTACTTTTTCATATCTATTTTTCTTAGCACCGTACTTTTCGGTGACTATTTTCTCATATTTGATTTGCGTAGCACCGTGCATCTTTCCTGACTACTGTCTCATATCTGAGTTGCATAGCACCATGCATCTTTCTGGTGACTCTTCAGATTTAATTTACATAGTTCCGTACGTCTTTCCGGTGACTCCTCAGATCTTTTTCAGTAGGGTCGTGCCATCATTCCGACCCTGCCCATATAATTTCTCTTTTCCAGTAGGATCGTGCCGTCATTCCCACCCTACTCATATAATTTCTATTTCTCAATAGGGTCGTGCCGTCATTCCGACCCTACATATATTTCTCTTTTTCAGTAGGGTCGTGTCATCATTCCGATCCTACCCATATACTTTTTTTTCCTCAGATTGTAGTCACTTTTCAGCCATCAAATCTAATAATCCGGCGTGTGAGCATGTTTCGGCTAAGTTTTCGGTGACTTTCATGTTCAAGATCTACTCGTCTCTTGATTTCAAGATGACCCGTATATTTTATACCAGTTTTCGGCAATTTTCCATCGACACATCGACTTTACGACTATATTTACTACTTTTCGGATCACTTTTTCAGTTTGTTCCGTTTCAATTGAGGTCTCCCAGACGTCCAAAGCAGTCCTTATCAGTTTTCTTGCAAATATCTTCATCAAGTCCCTCACCGATTCTCATATTAGTTACATCCATAACAAACTTGGTACATATGTCTTCTATACACCAGCTTGAGGGGGAGTGTTAGAATATGAGTAGGAATAGGAATAGCATATAAAATCCTACTTGGAAAAGGATTGTAATGTAGTGTCTTATTAGGAAAAGGATTGGAATGTATTGTCTATAAATAGGGTCTCAATGTAAGAATGTAGTTACAACAATTCAATAATATTTTTCTCTTATATTTTTTCACATGTTAGAGTCCCACATCGGCGGGTTAAAGGGTCCTTGGTCTCCTTATATGGTCTTGGGCAATCCTCCCCTCATGAGCTAGCTTTTGAGGTTGAGTTAGGCCCAAGATCCATTCTTATCATGGTATCAGAGCCAGGCCCACTCAGTTCATTGTTTCCGATGGTGGCCCCCCGTCTTATATTGTCCACGCTCCAGATGTCTAGTCCTGGGCGTGCGGGGGTGTTGGAGTCCCACATTGGTGGGTTAAAGGGTCCTTAGTCTCCTTATATAGTCTTGGACAATCCTCCCCTCATGAGCTAGCTTTTGAGGTTGAGTTAGGCTCAAGGTCCATTTTTTAATCATGGTATCAAAGCCAGGCCCACCCAGTTCATTGTTTCCGATGTTTGGGCCCCCCATCTTATATTGTCCACGCTCCAGATGTCCAGCCCTGGGAGTGCGGGGGGGTGTTAGAGTCCCACATCGGTGGGTTAAAGGGTCCTTGGTCTCCTTATATGGTCCTGGGCAATCCTCCCCTCATGAGCTAGCTTTTGAGGTTGAGTTAGGCCCAAGATCCATTCTTATCACTATCATTATAGACATTCTCTGTGTTTTTAACCATGCTTTTCTGTTTTAATTATACAATTTGAGCATTAGTTTGTTAATTTTTACATCACATAGAATTTCTGTTACCTGGCCAGTGCATTTTGGCATGCTGTCATTTTTGCCACATGAAAGTTTCGGCTGCAGGGAAATGTCTGTCCTGCACTTTCTTGAGTGTGAGTGATTTATGGGTCTGTCCATACATTGACTTATTGGAGGCTTATGATTTAAAGACACAACTATTGAGGTAGTCCATGGGTCTAATTATATCGCACATGGCACATCCCACCGCTAGTATGCTTAGTAATTTGCTGGGTTTCAGTAAACATTCACATGCTATAGTACGTTATCTTAATGCTGCTGTATGATGTTATTTTACATGCATTCCATACTAATTGTTAATTTTAAGCCCCAAAGTCTCTTGTTACGCTCATTTTGTTCCTCCCTCTGATATTTCAGTGCCTGCCAAGTTAGTTGAGTTTTACATTGAGCTACGGCGGTTGACAGAAGATCAAGTTAAAGTGAGTTTTTTACAGGCAACTTTAGTTTTATCCCCTTCTTCTTATGCTTCACCCTTCACGAAGTTAACTTAAGATCTTTTTGCTATGTTACAGGGTTTTAGGGAACCAACATCAGATAAGCTCCTGCCAGATTTGCACCCACTTGAGCAGCATGTCTTTACACTTGTTCTTGATCTTAGTGAGACATTGATATACTCTGATTGGAAGGTAGAAATCCAACTCAAACATATTGCAATTAGTGGCCTCAATTTTCTTTAATTTATTTTATGGATCAGTACTAGATTATTAGTACAATACATTGACAATTCAAAGATAGAGTTTCCTTTTGTTTTTTCCATCTGATATAGCTATGTGTTCTCAAAGCATTCAGATCTTTCCATCTTTTGATATTTCTTGCATGACTACTGACTTCTGTAGCCCTTTAAAAGCGTGACAGAGGCTGGAGAACATTCAAAAGACCTGGGGTTGATGCTTTTTTGGAACATTTGGCTCAATATTTTGAGATTGTTGTATACTCTGATCAACTAAACATGGTACCTTTACTTCTCTCATAATATCTTCTAAATATTGTTTCAGTTCTGTGCTTAAAACTTCTGCTTATTTTTTTTGCAGTATGTTGATCCTGTTATCGAAAGATTGGATCCAAAGCACTGCATCCGGTTTAGGCTATCAAGAGGTGACACTAGATATATTGATGGCAAGCATTACAGAGTAGGTTTTTCTGGCCTCATCCTCGTAATGTTCTAGTGAACTTTTTTTGTCTGTAAATATTTATATTTGTCCTGTAGCGGCTTAATGTCAGTGATTCCAATTCTCTTTTTCTTGTCATTTTTCTGCCACTGTGTTTGGATTGAACCAAGCAACAATGCCATTGTGGGCTTTATGTCAATCTTGTAGGAATGTAAATTTATTATTATCTAGGATTTTCATGCCCTCACTTTCATATACTTTTTCTTTTTGAAAGTCTTAGCTCCAAACATTTAGCTACTACAGAACACTCTTTGTTGAAGTTTTCTTTTAGTTGTGATGGTGGCCGTAAATCTTACACGTTCTGTCACAGCCTCCTTGTCTCCCACCCGGGAGTTGAGAGCTTATTTCAAGTTGCATGGTACGGAAAGTGTGGTTTGTATGTCACTATATGGGCCAGATGGGGAGCCCCATTTCTAGACTAACACTCGGGGAATGTGGTAAGGGAAAATGAATAGTTAACCTGGGAAGACGAAAAAATGAGTTGATTGAGTTAAGTGAAATTATAGCTCCCTGAAGTTATTGGTTGATCAATCAGTGTGTTCAAATAGTGTAATATGTGTTCATGAGGAGAAGGTTTGCATGTATGTGCTTGGTCCAATAGAAATAGAACACAACAAAGAGCTTCCAGTTTAGCTAATCGGCTCAAGTGAACATGTAAAACTAGGCACCCAAAGGTGTGATCTAGTATTCAATGAGGTGAGGAAACCTTGGAGAGTAGGGTTCAAATCCTAGCAAAAACAAGAGAACAGGAGCTGTTTTCTTCCCGTCAGCTAGGTCTCAGTGAGCAGAGTTTTACCATATAGATGTGCTATTACAACAACAACAACAACAACAAACCCAGTATATTCCCACATAGTGGGGTCTGGGGGGGTAGAGTGTACGCAGTCCATACCATTACCTCTAGGGAGGTAGAGAGGCTGTTTCCGATAGACCCCCGGCTCAAGATATAGATGTGCTATTGCATACATTAAATTATTTAAAGACAGTAATGCCCTCTCAAAGTAATCCGTCCTGTATAACAATTTCTATATTATTTATCTCCATGTAAATTATCCTTGTGTTGTAATCCTGCATAACTAGTATGTGTCCCAAACGACCCCTTAATCAATGGATTCATTACTATGATTATTAATCATTTAGTGAATGGAATTTCTTTTGAGGCTTGAGCATTGGAATTACTAATATAATTTTAATTGGGAGCACAACACCAGTGGTAGTTAATAGTACACTGCCATGGTACAGACCCCGGTTCGTTTCCCCGCTAGTGCATTCCTTTTCTCGTACTGATTTTGATTTGCTTTATTTGAGTCGAAGGTCCATTGGAAACAGCCTCTCTACTCTCACAAGGTAGGATAAGGCTGCATACACACCACCATCCCAGACCCCACTTGCCCACTTGTGGGATTACACTGGGTATGTTGTATTTTGAGCAAATTTAGTCATTAAACTCATTTCTAGATAATTCTATTGACAAGAATGTTGAGACTGGAAAATTATACTATCTAGGAGGCAAAATAGAGGAAGGAGAACTTGTCCAAACTCTGTTCAGGTAATAGCCAATCCTTGATCTCTGTTAGTGCTATTTTAGTATGGCAGTTTTAATAGAAAATACCTTTACTTTATTTAAGAAAAAAGGAGTCGTCTCATAGCATCATATTATAGATGTTGTAGTGGTATGGTGAGTATTTGATTATAATCAAGGATACAGTATAATGGAGAGCAAAAATTGTCTTGGATATATATGAGTAAACTAACTGATTTTCGTGATGAGTGTGTATTGCTTTTTTGCATTTGCTTCGTGTATCATCTAAAGTGGATTTTTTATTTTTTTTTGAGATGGTAACATTTTCATCTGAAGTGGAATTATGTTGGTAGTATCTCCTTTTTCGTCTTCTGCTGAGAGGAAGGGAGGGGGGAGAGGTGATTACGGATAGGAACTTAGGGGTGGCTTGATCAGGTTAGAAAGAATCAAGAGGCTTGCAAATTCAACAGGTCACAGCTAGTTTGATATTTTAGGAAGGCTGAAGGAGATTCAGGTACATGATTGAGGATGTAAAGTTCTCCTGTGTCTGTTTTGCATAGTAAAATGTGATAGCTTCCTTCTTTGATCCCACTGAATTTATAGCTAAAATGCGCCGCTGAGCCAGGACCAAGTCTGCTATGGCTATTGGCAGATTGTAACACGATACATTAACATTTGAAAGAGTGAATGAATGTTTAATATCAACATTGGTACTAGAAACTAAGAGTTTAGGGACTTGTAGAGTTCTTAAATCATGCACAGCCGGAGCTTTTGGCTTAGTTATCATAGGGCATTTTTTTTATTTTTTTTTAATGTGTAAGTGCCTGCTTTCCTCCCAATAGGCTTTTTGACGATTTGCCTTAGCCCATTGGAAACACTCAAAACACATATAACTTGGTCAGAGAGCCTGGCCGAGTAAGACCAGCATTGAATCTCATCACCTGTCATAACTTGGTCAGAGAGCTTGGCCGAGTAAGACCAGCATTGAATCTCATCACCTGCCATCCATGTAATGTGAATGTTTCTATCACATGATTGCTTTTGTTTCTATACATTCTTCGAGATAAGCTCTAGCTTCTACATGAAAATCTTAAGAAGTTTCTTTCTCTTTTTTTTTTCATTAAAAAAATCATTTTACACATCTTTCTCCCCTTCTGATCTCTTGCAAATTATAATGACTGTGAATTCCATTATGGCGCATATGCTTCTTTCGGCAGGATCTATCGAAGCTGAATCGGGATCCTTCAAGGATTATATATCTGAGTGGACATGCACTAGAAAGTAGCCTACAGCCAGAAAATTGTGTAGAAATAAAACCATGGAAAGGAGAGGCGGACGATACTGTGCTTTTGGATGTTATTCCATTTCTTGAATGTAAGCAGATTCTTAAGTAGTGATGTAGCCTAATCATGTCTGTTTTTGGGGAGTATTGGGAGGTCACTGCTTTTGACTTACTTCATTTGAGTGCAGATGTTGCTAAACACAGGCCAGCTGATATCCGAACTGTATTAGCTTCATACCAAGGACGTGATATTGCTAAAGAGTTCATTGAGCGATCCAAAGAGCACCAAAGGTCAAATCCCATGTTGTATTTACTAGTTCTTACTGGCTATTCAATTGCATTACAAATCCTCAACACCCGTGACTTAGGATGCTTTGTCTCGAATTTTAATCATGAAGTTTGGTCCTTCATATGCTTCCCTTGCCTTTTCTCCTCTGCCCCTATTTAGACAAATTAATGTTATGAATACAGGTTTTCATCTTTATTAGTATATGGATTGCAGGGAGGGACTTTTTGGGTGGGCGGGGGGCGGGGGGGCGTTTACAGATGTAATCTAACTTCGCCTCGTACACTTGGAAACATAAAATGTTTCGTTGCCCCATAATCCCGGATAATTGTAGCCATTTGAGCTGTGACTTCTATATTCTCGCCTTTTCATTTTCTTTCAAGTTGCCCTTTTCCCCCAAGGGTGAGGGGTTGATGCATTTTTTCATATATAGTATTTGTGAGGGACGTGGTAGTTCTAACCCAACCCCACCTACAAAAAAAATCTGAAAAGATAAGAAAAAGAGAGAATGAGAAGAGTGCTAGTGAGAAACTTAACTGAAAAAAATGGTAATTTGATTGAATGATCTCCAAAAAGCTTTGAACGTCTAGAGGCACATGTTTTTCCTAGGCTCCTGGCTAATTTATCTGGAAATGTCTTCATCTAGTTGTTCAGCGAGCTGTGTATTAGAGTTACAGTGGTTAATTCTGTTCCATGCATTTTTGTTTGATTGAGCATATTTGAGATTTGTCGTCCCCTAACTTAACTTCTGTAATATCAACTTGCTTTACTTCACAGTCGGAAGTGGTTTGTCTCCTTTCGAGCTGCAAACTATGTGCCTCCTACTACTTCACACTGCTATAGTATCTTTTCTTTCACATTCTCCCAAGTTGTGCACTTTATTTTGTTTTTGACCCCTTCTTATAGTTGGTGGCTATGTTGCTCGGACTCTCCAAAAGTACTACAGCAACCGTGTCGGATCCTTAAAAGGTGCATGCTTTTGGAGGATCTGAGAAACCGTCGACATCTTCGTTTTGTCTGAACTACATTGATTTGTCTCAGCAAGCTTCTCTTTCGAGCTGCAACCACTATTGAATCTTCACTCTTCTGTAGTAAAATCTAGTTTATTTTCTCCAATCTGTGCCTTTCCTATTTGTGCACTTAAATTTTTGTTTTTGACACATTATAGCTTTAGTGCACACTGTTTTGCTTGATGGTCTTAACGATCGATCTGGTGGTTGCAGGCGTGTGCAAGAGCAAAAGCAACATGGTCGATTATGGCGCCGCTAGAGATACAACTTGATGTTATTCCTTTGTAAGGTTTAAGAACAGTTGATAGATATAGACATAAAACTACAATTCCATTTTTGTGTAGTTAAGAAAAAGAACTGTCCCATTTGAGAATAGTCAATCCCCTAACAACATGCCTGTATTCTTTTTTCCCTCCAGCAAAAGGCTTTTTGCCATTGTCTCTTACTAATAATCAAGTCAGTCAATGTTTTGTGAGCATCTGGTTGATTCAGTATCTATTACGACCTTATTTACTGTCTCTGTGTCTTGAGTCCGGGGTCTATCGGAAACAACTTCTCTACTTCTTCGGAGGTAGTGGTATGGACTGCGTACATTTTACCCTCCCCAGACCTCACTAGGTATGTTGTTGTTGTTGAAGATTGTTATCACGAACTGGAGCCTTGGAGTAGCCGGTGAAGTTGTTGTCATGTGACCAAGAGGTCATTGGTTCAAGTTGTGGAAACAACCTCTTGTAGAAATGCAAGGTAACGTTGCCTTCAATAAACCCTTGTGGTTCGACCCTTTCTTGAACCCTACGCATAGCGGAAGCTTTAGTGCTCCAGGCTGCCATGTGACCAAGAGGTCACGGGTTCAAGTCGTTGAAACAACTTCTTGCGGAAATGTAAGGTAAAATTGCGTACAATAAACCCTTGTGATTCGACCCTTGCTCGAATCCTACACATAGCGGGAGCTTTAGTGCCCCGAGCTGTCTTTTTTGTGAGATTGCCATCATATGATTTATTTGAGTTATATGGAAGATTGACCACTACGGTTTTGTTCTAGTGGTAAGAGTGCAACGCGTGATATATGGGTTACACGCATTCTACATGTTTGCTTTTGTTCCGGTGGTAAGAATGCAATGCGTGGTGTCGGTTACGTGCATGCTACATATGTGCCGGGGTTCTATTTCAACTTCTGAGAGGTCGTTGGCGTGGGACATCCATTCATTAGCCAACTTGATGGTGCGACTTGATTTTGTTTCAGTGGTAAGAGCACAATGCGCGATGTGGGGTAGGTCCATGCTACATGCATTTTCAAATTTACTTATAAAAGCTTGGTATTTAAGTGAGAATTTATTTATACTTGGAATTATAAGGTATATTTTATATTTGGAAACCTTTTAACTATAAGCATTATGTTCTAAAACAAATTTCAACTAAACAAATCTTTTTGGAAAAATGTTCAAATTTTCTCTTGTAAAAAAGTGGGAACTTCAATTTTAGTGTTTTGAAATGCCAAACTAGTAAATGTAAAACGTCTTGTTGAAAGTATCGACCCAAAAATTGGCACTGCAATGCGTGAATTCAGATTTAATCGACCATCGAGAAAACTCGAAAACAAAAAAAAGTATCTTCAATTCAAGTGTTAGTCCAAATGCCATCCCTCGGAATGAAAAACATCCTATTATACCGACCCTAAAAACGAATCCAACAATGCGTAAGTTTATATTCTGTCAGATTCCAATATAAATATCAGATACCACCACCATCGCTACCATCAATAACATCTCCAGTGTATTTTCACAAATTTGCATCCAGAGAGGGTAAAGTGTATGTAGTCTATCACTACCTCAGATGAAATAGAGAGGCTGTTTCCAATACACCACAGTTCAGGACAAACACCAATATAACAAACAAAAAACGTAAAAACACACAACCGAATGATACAAGACACCCGTAGATTAATACAACAAACTATCTATCCGAAATCACCTTAAAAAAATAAAACTATTTTTTTTTTGTCGATAACCTCAGACCAATCAATTGAATATCCATTAATACGTAATCGATCGAATACTCCTGAAGATTCTTGCTCCCATCGGTCCATTTGTCTCTATACGCATCAGGATCCCATTTCATAGATCTCTCGGTTCGAGAAATCAAAATAAGAGGCTTGAATCAACACCAAAACACTACGAACAAGAAACTACAAGACACATACATAACATTATGACTACATACACAAAACACACAAAACACTCGTATCCACTAATCTTCTGCCCTAATCCGCGTCATAGATTAATATCAAATACCTAAAAAAAAATTTAAAGTGAAAAAGGCTCAATTCAAATGTTGTCCAAAAGTGAGGAAAAAAAAAAAAAAACTTTAGGATAAACCTTGTAAAGAAAAATTATACCGTTTTATACTAGTATATTTTTCTCTTCTTGGGATAAGCCTCTACTGAGCAAGATTTGCAAAATGGCAATTTCATCATCTTCACTGTCAACAGCACTTTTTCCAGTGTGTAATTCATCTTCCATTTCAGCAAAACCCAAGATTTCTCTTCTTTCTTTGCCTTCAAATTCAGCTAAATTTCAAGTTTTTAATCAGTCAAGATTGTTGACAACTAAGGTTTTTGCTTCTCCTGAAGTGTTGGAGGCTCAGGACGTCTCTGATGATGTTGAGGTTTGTAAATTATACTACTGTGTTGACGTAAAAAGGTTGTTTCTTTTTGATGAATTTCGTGTTGTGTGTTGGTCATTTTGCTGAATTTCGTGTTGGGTGTTAAGTCATTTTGCTGAATTGTTGTGTTGGGTATTCGTTGTTTTTGCTGAATTGTTGTGTTGGGTATTCGTTATGTTTTCGGAATTTGATGTTGGGTGTTGGTCATTTTGCTGAATTTCATGTTGGGTGTTGTTCATTTTGCTGAACTGTTGTGTTGGGTATTCGTTATGTTTTGCTGAATTTCATGTCGGGCGTTGGTCATTTTGGTGAATTTCATGTTGGGTGTTGGTCATTTTGGTGAATTTCATCTTGGGTGTTGGTCATTTTGCTGAATTGTTGTGTTGGGTATTGTTGTTTTTGCTGAATTTCATGTTGGGTGTTGGTCATTTTGCTGAATTGTTGTGTTGGGTGTTTGTTATTTTTGCTGAATTTGATGTTGGTATTCATCATTTTGCTTTGTTTTTGCTGAAATTCCATGGTGGGTGTTGGTGATTTTGCTGAATTGTTGTATTGGGTGTTTGTTATTTTTGCTGAATTTGATGTTGGTATTCATCATTTTGCTTTGTTTTTGGTGAAATTTCATGTTGGGTGTTGGTCATTTTGCTGAATTGATGTTGAGGTGTTGGCCATTTTGCTTTCTTTTTGCTGAATTTCATGTTGGTGTGTTGGTTATTTTGCTTTCTTTTTGCTGAATTGATGTTGAGGTGTTGGTCATTTTGCTGAATTTCATCTTGGGGTGTTGGTCATTTTGCTTTCTTTTTGCTGAATTGATGTTGGGGTGTTGGTCATTTTGCTGAATTTCATGTTGGGGTGTTGGTCATTTTGCTTTCTTTTTGCTGAATTGATGTTGGGGTGTTGGTCATTTTGCTGAATTTGATGTTGGGTGCTGGTCATTTTGCTGAATTTGATGTTGGGTGCTGGTTATTTTGCTTTCTTTTTGCTGAATTGATGTCCGGGTGTTGGTCATTTTGCTTTCTTTTTTATATCTTGATGTTGGGTGTTGGTCAGTTTGCTTTCTTTTTGCTGAATTTGATGTTGGGTGTTGGTCAGTTTGCTTTCTTTTTGCTGAATTTGATGTTGGGTGTTGGTCAGTTTGCTTTCTTTTTGCTGAATTTGATGTTGGGTGTTTGTTATTTTGCTTTCTTTATAGGATATTCCAGCTTCCTCGACTCTGAGTATGGGGGGTGATGCTGATAAGGTAACCTTTTTCTCTTCTTGTAACTTCTGTTTTTATAGTGGTGGTGTCTAGGCCAACTTTCTCGCACCTCGACTGAATCCACGGGTTACTTACTACCTCCTGCTAGCACAAATACGGGGTAGCTCTGTCCACCAACGAGACTAATGTAGCATTATAGAAGCCACCACTTTGATGTCGAGTATAAATTTATGTCTAAAAAGTCACTAAGATTACAACAATTAGTAGGTCTGAATTCATGACTTTTGAAGTATAGCAGATTTGATGCTAAAAACTTGAAGGTTGAACCCATAGAGTATAAATCCTTGATCCGCCTCTGTCCACCGTGGCTAGGACGGATGTAAAAAAGTTACCTAGTGTTCTTGCATCCGTTAGATTCTTTTTTTCGCTTTAGTCTCTTATCTATTCCTAATTAGTTGGGTTGGTCTTTATGTATCCCGTGTATATATTCACCTCTATTAAGGTGGTATTGAGAGGGTTATTGTAGTTAGACTATTAAGGTGATGCTCGATGACTTATGATTCATCTGAGCATTCTGCATTGCTGTTTTACGTAATCTGCATTTTTCTTATATTTAAAAGAACGTAAACAAGATTATGCCAATTTATCATGACTAAGAAGGTTCCATTCAAACTGTTTATCTCTCACGTCGAAGTTTACAGACTATATGAAGTGTTAGCTATCAACCATTCACTGTTTGTACAGTATTGATGTCCATAATTGATCAGTCAAGCTTATTTTTGTTTGTGTGTATGCGTGTAAGAAAAGCTTCTTTTTAGTTGTATGTTTATCCATAGTCGTAATGGAATATTTGTTGATTGTTTTTCTACTTTTGGCTAGTGACTTTAAAATATATCAGAAATGATACATTCTTTTGCTCGGCGCTGACAAAAGCCTCGTGGCGGGGGGAGAGTATTTGTGACTTGCATATTATCGCATCAGAGAAGTACTATGTCTATACAATTTAGGAGAATAGTAGAATACAACTAGATTTTCTTAGATCGAACAAGTTGCTATATCTCTAAATTTCGGTTGACAGTAGAATAATCTCCTCCACCCTGCACATACTCCGTTCTATCCTTCGTTGTCAGTCTTCTGAGCAATTGAAACTCGTCAGTGCCTGTTGTCCTAAGAGGTCAACTAAAAGACTGCACACGCTCCATTCTATTCTTCTTTTTTTATCAGTCCGCTGAGCAATGGAACTCGTCAGTGCCTGTTGTTCTTCTAGTATGAGGTCAATTAGAAGAACAACAGGCACTGACGAGTACAAATTGCTCAACAGCCAGACAACTTTTAATAAATAAAAGGGCAGTCCAGTGCACTAAAGATACCGCTATGCGCGGTGTCCGGGGAAGAGCCCCACCACAAGGGTGTATTATACGCAGCCTTACCTTGCATTTCTGCCGGAGGCTGTTTCCAAGGCTTGAACCCGTTACCTCCTGGTCACATAGCAGCAACTTTACCAGTTACTCCAAGGCTCCCCTTCAACTTTTGATAAATGAGAGTACAAATTGCTTTGCTGTTAGCATCCTCAAGCTGGCGATTGTGGAACTAATGGTCTTCCCCCGTTACTGAAAGTCTGAAAAAACCCGGAGCTTTTTAGTAGTGAATTGATCATCTCTTAACTGTCTCCTCTGAGTAATTGTACGTGTTGACTATTTTTCTGCAATCAACTTCAGTTGATGCATCAAGAAGCAAAAGGACGGAGATTTGTATAATGGATAAGCTTGTACCAATTTGTTTGACGGAGCTACATCTAATACTTCTCGAACCTTTCACGACTGCATTGTGATCCTTCATTATTATGGTAACCAAGGTCGTTAATATTACAACTACTGTACAATCCTCTTCAAGGATAAATTTGAGTCGATTTTACTAGCTCAAATTTTACTAGGGCGGGTTCTAGTTCAGCATTAAGCGGTCGTGGCTGAGCAAATTTTACTAGCTCTAATTAGCATAAAGAAGTCGATATTTCTCTCTAGTTATTATTGGTATCATCTAACAATCGAAACATATTTTCAGGCGGCACCAAAGCAGAAGATTAGGATCAAATTGAGGTCATACTGGGTTCCGCTGATAGAGGACTCTTGTAAGCAAATTATGGATGCTGCAAGAACGACAAATGCAAAGACCGTAGGTCCTGTACCACTGCCCACCAAAAAGAGAATTTACTGCGTCCTCAAATCTCCACATGTTCACAAAGATGCCAGGTTCCATTTCGAAATCAGAACTCATCAACGCCTTATTGACATTCTTTACCCTACTGCCCAAACTATTGACAAGTTAATGCTACTTGACCTTCCTGCTGGTGTTGATGTGGAGGTCAAGCTCTGAGAAAACTGCTTCTACTCATTAATGTTGTAGCCTTGTCTATCTCCTACTAGTCCGTTTCTTGTTTTTTGTACTCGTAGAGACTTATGCACAATCTTTTCTTGGCGAAAAGTAGGGTAAACACATGTATTTTTGTGTAATGATTTGATTACTCGATTACTACGAATCTTTTCAATCTTATATCATAGTGTACCATTACATGTTAACAATTTTCTTTTCTCCAAGGCGAGCGTTGGAGTAACTGGTAAAGTTGCCGCCATGTTCAAACCTTGGAAACAACCTCTGGCAGAAATGCAAGGTAAGGCTGCGTACAATACACCCTTGTGGTGGGGTCCTTCCTCGGTCCCTGCGCATAGCAGGAGCTTTAGTGCACCAGGTTGCCCTTTTTACTGCTTCTTATTGCTTTGAGTGTGCTGATGACTGTTGATGTTAAGAGTACTTACCTAAAAGTAGGTTAAGGCTGAATAGGAGTTGGTTACTGGTTATGGTTTTGAAACATACAACAACAACAAACCCAGTGTAGTCCCACAACCGAGGTCTGGGTAGGGTAGACTGTACATAGACCTTACCCTATCTCGCGGAGGTAGAGAGGTTGGTTTCGAATGACCCTCCGCTCGAGTAACGCACTGGTTGTGAAACTTGCTGTACTTTATTTAGCCCATCTATCATTGTTCTTTTGGTCATATGCATTCCAAAAGAGACTTCCTTGACCATTGTTTGATAAGCTCACATACTTTTTATCTGTTTGGTCCGGTGAAGGGTCCCACCATAAGGGCGTATTGTACGTAGTCTTACCTTGCATTTCCGCCAGAGTCTGTTTCCAAGGCTTGAACCCACGACCTCCTGGTCATATGACAACAATTTTACCGGTTACTCCATGGCCCCCCTTCACTTTTTACCTGTTTGGTAAGTCTTCGAGTTATCATAAGCTTTGGGTATTTGGTAATCGTTGTTGGTACGTGGACTGGAAGCTGACTCGGACACCACTGTCATTTTTTTAATTTTTTTATTTTTAAATGGTGCTCTAGCTGATTGTTGTTGGATGCTCTCACACTCAATATGACTTTGGAGTTGAACCAAGTTTCTTACTCATTGAAGGAAGAACCATACCCGAGCCAGGGGTTTATCGGAAACAGCCTCTCTACTTCGTCCGAGGTAGTGGTATGGACTGCGTACACTTACCCTTCTTAGACCTCACTTGGTGGGAATACACTGGGTATGTTGTTGTTGTTGAAGGAAGAACCATGTTCTAAGAAAAGTAGATGCATATAACTTGCTACTTTTTCTTCTCCACGTTGAGTGGTAAGTACTTCTCCATCTTTAACCATACGTTTAGGATTCGACATCGGGGTACGGTATCGTCGTACAAAGCATTTTATCTTTAAAGTAGAACTTTCCGACACGAATTCGAATTAATTAAAATGTAATATGCCAAAAGCCAAAAAAGTGGCCCTTAAAGAAGCTGAAAAGGTATATTTATACAATCATGTGTTATGATTTTCTTTGATTCTTCTTATTAACTTTATTGATTGACAATAATAATTTAAATATAATCTTTTTATATTATCTTGGAGGACATAAATTATTTATGTACTATTCGAAATTGAGTAATTTTACCTTGCGTTATACTTTTGATATAATATTACCTTCGTAAAAATCTTATTTTTTTCCCCGATCCCTAACAAAGCTCAACGCTGAGCGTAAATTTAGATTATAGTCAAAGGTCGATGGTTATATTCGGATTTTTTTCTTTCGAAGAACTTACACACGTGAAATTCATCTATTTTATGAAGAACAAATACGAGATAATTTGCTAACGATAAATAAAAATAATAATAAAATGAAGCTATTTTTTCTCCTCCATAGAAAGTGCTTTTACTATATGCAAGATTCCAAGGTCTAGTGGTCCACATTTTTCTCATAAGCTATCAAAAAGATTGGTCTAAATAAATCAACATATATTAAGAAAAAGTTTTAAAAAGTTACATTTTAAAAAAAAATTGGAAAACATTTAAAGTATCTTGAGAAAAAGTTTTTGATAACCCCACTTTTTGAATTATTAAATACCTGGAATCATCACATGAGAAAAAAATAAAAAAAAATAACTATAATATGTTAAAATATCTTGTGTTATTTAATTAGCCATCATGGAAAGTAACATAGGAGAGGTCACCTTACGATAATATTTATATTGAGGTTCGATTAAATTTAATTTTATTGAAAAGTTCAGTAAGGTAAAGTATTATCTAACAAAAATACCTGCTATCAAATATATTAATAATTTTTTTTTAATTTCAGCACTTTTATTTAAATATTTATCTATTTAATTTATAAACACTTATTTTCTAATAAAGATACTTTATTTTTAAGGCTTAATTCGAAATCTTTGATTAAGAGTGAAACAATATTAATCACTTTGTTACTATTCTTATTAAAAAAGATAGTCTGAAGCACTGAAGCTTTCGCTATGCGCAAGATCTCGAAAAAGGTTCGATCACAAATATCTATTATACGTAATTTTACCTTGTATTTTTATTAAAAGCTATTCTCAAAACTTGAACTCATGATCTCCCGATCACGTGAAAACGACTTTTACCACATTTTTGTATTGAGTACTCAATATTCTACACAACACTATGCAATCCACATTTTCAATCAAGTGGTTTACTTTCCTTTCTATTACTTTTTAAAAAAAAAAAAAAAAAAAAAAACAATCTTTTAATAACCTTCCATATAGTAAATACCAAATTGCTTAGTCCTCCTACAAGGTACATATGAATACACTGGAAAGTAACTATATCATAAAAATAAATTAAAGCTTAATGAAATAGTACATTGGAAGGTAATTATAATAAAAAGAATAAATCAAAAACTAAATAATAATTTCTTTTTTAAAAAAAAATTAAACAAGTGAAAATGAACATCAATCTTTTGATAACTATTTTTCTCCGTGACTCGAATTCATAATATTCCAATTGGAACTGAGGAATGCTTACTTTCCGAGCAACTCTTTGTTTTTCAATTTTTTGATAAATAAAAATAAATGATTTTAGAAATTTATTTAATTTGTCATGGTCAAATAAAGAAATTTCAATCATCCCGCCACGCTGTTACCAAAATAGAAAAATCATTGTAACTATAAAATAAATCTAACATAATATGAGTAAGTTCTATTATTATTATTCCTTCATAGCCTTGTTTGCCATATTCATTACTTTGTTCTTCTTCTTCCTAGCCTCCCATGTCCACCAGTTTTCTTGGATCAACATGCCTTGTCAAAAATGGAAAAAATTTACAAAAATATTTTCCATGTAACAACAATAAGCCAATGAATTTCACCATTAAATCTTGTATAAACTCATCAAGAACCAAGAATCCTAATCCAAACAAGCCTCAAATTGATGATCATGTATACAACAATGCAAAATATTGCACACCCAAGTTTGAAAAGGACCTAAAAATCAACAAGAATGGTGGGTTTTTTGAAGATATTGAAAAAAGGGGTGTTCTTGATTTATGGCTAGAAATGCAAAAAGAGGCTATTTTTGACATAGAACAAGAACCCCTTTTGGAAAATTACTATAAAAATTCAATCTTGATTCAAGATTGTATAGAAAGTGCTTTGTCATATCACTTGTCAATGAAGTTGGGAAATTCTAGTTTGACAAGTGAAGGTCTATATGAGGTTTTCATGGGGGTGTTCATAGAGGATCAAGAATTGGTTTTTGATGTTGTTGATGATTTAAGAGCTGTTAAAGAAAGGGACCCTGCTTGTATTAGTTATGTACATTGTTTCTTGAATTTCAAAGGCTTTTTAGCATGTCAAGCACATAGGATAGCACATAGGTTATGGTGTAAAGGTAGAATGATTCTAGCTTTAGTGATACAAAATAGAGTATGTGAAGTATTTGCTGTTGATATTCATCCTGGTGCTAAGATTGGTAGTGGGCTTTTACTTGATCATGCTACTGGTGTTGTTGTTGGTGAAACAGCAGTTATTGGTAACAATGTGTCAATCTTGCATAATGTTACATTAGGTGGTACTGGTAAAATGTGTGGTGATAGACATCCTAAGATTGGTGATGGTGTGTTGATTGGTGCTGGCACTTGTGTTCTTGGAAATGTGAGGATTGAAGATGGTGCTAAAGTTGGTGCTGGTTCTGTTGTGTTAATGGAAGTGCCTGCTAGGACTACTGCTGTTGGAAATCCAGCTAGGTTGATTGGTGGTAAAGAAAATCCTATTAAACTTGACAAGATTCCTAGTTTGACAATGGACCATACTTCACATATGTCTGATTGGTCTGATTATGTTATTTAGATGTTAGGATCGTCTTGTACGAACTTAGAGATCGAATATAATATCTTCTTTTCGTGTTACATAATTGGATTACTTTAAAGAAACTTGAGTACTTGTAGGATACACTAGTGACTCCAAATCTTGTCATCGCGCTGTGAGACAAGTTGGTTCTGGTTTTTCTGGTATCGATATGATCTAGTAGTATTAACCGTATCATAAAAGCAAATCTTGGTTCGTGAAGTCCTAAGAAGGTAAGTTCGCCAACTAGTCCAATGTTTATTTTGCCAAACATGATATACAAGTGAGACCTGTACTACGAGCAAGCTGGTGTTGTTATTGGTGAGACTGCTGTGATTGATGGCAATATGTCAACTTTGCATAATGTGACATTAGGGGGTAACCGGGGGTCTATCGGAAACAGCCTCTCTACTTCTTCAAAAGTAGTGGTACGGACTGTGTACATTTTACCATCGCCAGACCCCACTATGTGGGAATACACTGTGTATGTTGTTGTTGTGACATTAGGTGGTACTGGTGAAGTGTGTGGTGACAAAACATCCTAAGATTGGTGATGGTGTGTTGATTGGTGCTGGCACTTGTGTTCTTGGAAATGTGAGGATTGAAGATGGTGCTAAAGTTGGTGCTGGTTCTGTTGTGTTGATGGAAGTGCCTGCTAGGACTACTGCTGTGATTGGTAGCAATGTGTCAGTTTTGCATAATGTGGCATTAGGTGGTAGCCGAGGGGGTCTATCGGAAACAACCTCTCTACTTCTTCGGAGGTAGTGGTATGGACTGCGTACGTTTTACCCTCGTCAGACCCCACTATATGGGAATACACTGGGTATGTTGTTGTTGGGACATTAGGTGACTCCAAAATCTTGTCCTCGCGCTGTGAGGCAAGTTGGTTCTGTTTTTCCTGTATCGATATGATCTGTAGTAGTATTAATCGTATCATAAAAGCAAATCTTGGTCCGTGAAGTCCCGAGAAGGTAAGTTCGTCATTTAGTTCAGTGTTTCCTTTGCCAAACACGATATACAAGTGGGACCTGCACTACGAGCAAGCTGGTGTTGTTATTGGTGAGACTGCTGTGATTGGTAGCAATGTGTCAACTTTTGCATAATAGAATCGTTGTGTACGAACTTAGAGATCAGATATAACCCAAAATCAAAATTTTCAGGAGCTAATTATGTATCTCGACAGACTTACAATTGAAAAAAATATATCGAAAGCTAATTATGTATCTTTACAGAGGAAAAAATGTATCTTCGTTGGATGTATCAGGAGCTAATTATGTATCTCGACAAACCCAAAATCAAATTTTTCAGTAACTATACAAAAATATCGGGATTTTGCTGTAATTAAGCTCCAAACTGTCGCGATTTATGTTATTTGCCCAAAACAATAAGGTCCAAACAAAAGGCCTAAGGCGAGTTTTAATGACGTGACATAAACAATGAAGATTCACATAATCGATCCCAACTTGCTCCCAATTGGTTGTATCATAAATTTCAAACTAATTATGTATCTTTATTAGATGTAGACAGACCCAAAATCGGGGAAAAAAAAAAAAACGGGAGCTAATTATATATCTTTACAAAGAAAAATGTATCTTCATTGGATGTATCGATAGTTAATAATTATGTATCTCGACAGACCCAAAATTGAAATTTCAATAATTATTCAAAATATCAAAATTTGCTGTAATTAAACTCCAAACTGCCGAAATTTATGTTGTTTGTCCTTAAAAAAAATGAGGTCCACACCCTTAATCAGAGGTCGAGGGTTCGACCCTGGGTATGGAAAAAACTCTGTTGAGAGCGTTGCCACCTTAATGGCCCCTACAATGCGCGATCCGGATTAGTCGGGACTCCAATGCGGGCACCGGACACCGGATGAGAAACCAAAAAAAAAAAAATGAGGCCCAAAACTCTTATTGGGCCTAAAACACAATAAGGCCTGTTTGCATAGCCATCAGCTGTCAGCCCAATCCTCATTAGGTTTAGGGTTTCAATTTTTTTTACTATAAAATCTTCTTCTACTATCCTTCAAACCTCAATAGCTCTTTCTATGCTTTCTTTTCTCTCCTAAAATCTTAGCAAGTGAAATAATTTTCATATTTTTTTTTTTGTTATTGTTGACATACAAACAAAATTTATTGAAATAATTTTCATATTTTTTTTTGTTATTGTTGACATACAAACAAAATTTATTGAAATAATTTTCATATTTTTTTATTACTATTTGACATACGGAATTTATTCGTGCAAATAAATTTTTTTTATTGATTTTCCTTTATGCTAACAATTTTAATTTATATTGATTTTTGGTGGTTTTAATTGGGAAATGATGATAATATATCGATATATCAGAGGCATAATTTTATTTGTGCTGTGCTGAATAAATATTTTTGCACGTCAGTCTGATCCCAATTACTTACAAATCTAATGTTTTATTAAGAAAATTTGTTTTGATTAATCTACCATTAGAAACTCTATTGAAATTTAAAAATAAAAAAAATTAATACATTAATTAGTAGATGATGTAATAAAGAAAATTTAAAGAATTGTTTAATTTCTAATTGGATAAACAAATAATAAAAAACATGAGATTGAACTTTCATATGCCTATTAGGGGTCGTTTGGAGGAGGAATAATGATAATTAATGCGTGGAATAACTCATCTTGGAATTAATTATTGTGTTTTTTTTATTTCTCTTTAAATAATCACGGGGTAGCTAATTCCAGGATTAATAATATTTGGATAACTTTTTTCTAACCAAACGACCCTTTGCCCCGATAAGAAGTTAGTGAGGTGTTGTTGCATCTTGAATTATCGTAGAATAAGAGGAGTCAAGTCATTAAAGGACAGATACCGTTGCGAGGAGAGGGAGCAACGTGTCTGGTGTGGTGCACTAATTTCCGTTGCGAGAATAAAATGACGTCTCAGGTTGACTCGAGACCAAAACTCTTTATAACTGGCACCAATAGCGGCATTGAGTAGTCGTTATTGATTTACCAATAGCGGCATTGAGCGGTCATTGAATGATTTAAAATTTATAAGGCAGGCTTTTTGAATGTATAACTCATTAAATCAATAGCAATAGCATATCTAATGTAGTCTCACAAGTCATTAAAGGATGGTAAGTATATATATATATATATATATATATATTTGACCTTACTCTTATTTTTGTGTCGTAGAGAGGTTGTTTATGATGCTCTCAATTGAAAAGAAGTAGAGAGGTTGTTTCTGATGCTCTCGATTCAAAAGAAGTGAAAGGTTGTTTCCGATACTTTCGATTCAAAAGAAGTCAAATCAAAGTATGAAAAGAAAAAAAGACATAAGAAAATGAAAAATGAATCCCTTTTGTTGAAAAACTTTCATATTTATCGAACTTCAAAATGTAAAAAATTATATTTTTAAATTTTCGTGATGAAATTTCTGACTCTGCCACTATTTGCGGGGTTGTTGGAAGGAAGAAAAGTGAAGTAGATGCAACACAGCTGTAGATGAACTTTGTATCCCCTTTTGTTACAAAGACTCCACTAATTGTTTCCAAATAAAAAAGAAAAAAAAAATAGTTATGGTAAATATATTGTCATGTGATCAGTAGCGTAGTCGGAATTTTCAATAAAGAGTTCAGAAGTAAATATACGAACTAACCAAGGGAAGTCAACATCTATTATATATATACATAAAAAATAATTTTTAACCATGTACAAATGGTATAATTTTTCGTCGAAGGGAGTTCGATCCGAAGATGGCTTCGCCTCTGCATGTGATCATGACGTCGTGGATTATTGAAGTTGTACTTGAAAACAATATCCCACAAAAATTCAATATAAGAATACGTAGAATAGGCTCTATGATCTTGCTCTTTCTCGAACTACGTGCATAGCGAGAACTTTTTCAAAAATCTGACATACAATCTACTTTAACTAATTGTTTTTTTTTCAAATAGAAAAGTGAAAAAAGTGGTAGACAATAGATATGTCCCTAGTAAAGATTTTTATTTGCCAGCTACTTCTAGTTTTGTTTTCTTGGCAAGCATGGGAAGACAATGCAGGGGATGTCTACCTAATGTTTGTGCAAATTTCATATTTTAGCCATGCTTAAAGGGGGCGGAGCCAGTTTGGGGTCAGGGGTTCATCTTAATTTCGTTCGATGAAAAATAATTAAAATTATATATATATATATATATATATATGTATGTATAGTTTGAGTTGGGGTCTATCGAAAACAACATCTCTACTTCTTCGAAAGTAACGGTATAGACTGCGTAAATTTTAACCTCCTCAGATCCTACTTTGTGGGAATACACTGGGTTTGTTGTTGTTATATATGTATAGTAGATGTCGAGTCTTCTTCGATTAGTTCGTATGTTTGCTTATTCAGATTTTGAATTAGTTAGTGAAAATTATGGCTCTGTCACTGTCGTGATGCTTTACTATGCATGTATGGCTGATGTAAGCATGAAGAGGCAAAGCATGGGATGTCTTGCCTAATGTTTGTCAACTTGCCACTTTCTACAAACTTTTCTTTTAAAAAAAAAATTATAAAAGTGATGTTCAGGTAAGTTCGTGCATATCTCGACAATTTCATTAGATTATTGTTATCATTCACCGATAAATTTAGCGTATGTAAGTATGTCCACTAAAGTTTTAAGCAGATCAACGTACTGAAATCATCGACTAGCATCCTTTTTTTGCTGGAATTTGAATCTTGATCTCGCGTAAATTTTCAAAACGCTTCATTATCATCTACCTCTAGATATGTTTTCAGCGTATCTAGTCTGTGCGAGTACGGTTCTTTTTAACTTAATTGATACCAAATAGTACCACGTGGTTTAAACTTCATGCAGGTGTCAATGACGAAGTCAGAAATTTCGTAAAATTTGTTCAATTGAACCCAAACACCTACGCTTTAAACTATAGGCATGTGATTCAATGACGAAGCCACGAATTTCACTGAAGGTGTTTATGATTTAAGTATACAACAACAACAACATGCACAGTGTACTGGAAAGGATAAAGTGTACGCAGTTCATATCACTACCTCAGATGAAGTAAAAACGTTGTTTCTGATAGACCCTTGATTCTAAGATTTAAGTACATATTTATAAAAAAAACTAATCGTTGAGTTACATATGAACTATTATTTTCTGTATATACAGTGTAATTTTTCGATAACGAAAAAGATTTGTTTGGTTTTTTTATGGCAAACATGAAGAGGCAAGCAAGGGATGTCTGCCTACTATTTGTCAAATTGTCATTTTGTGCAAATTTCATACTTAGGTATGCTTTTAGTCTTTTTGGTTTAAAGAATGAATCATTACCCTTCTTGGAGTTTGTATTATTCATAATGATTAGAAAAAAAAGGTTCGAAATATGTCTAAATTTTAGCGAAATTTATTGTAACACGTCTCAGCTTTGTCGGGATCCTATGACCCGTGGATTATTTTTTACCGTATTTCTGTGACATATATTTATCAGTTGGACCACTGCGTGAACACACACACAGTGAGCGCGTGAAGGTTTGAAGTGATCCAGCTAAGCAGTATGATCTATATATGAAAATTGAAATAGTGCATAGTATTTTAAGATTTGAAGTTTATGAGTTTCTGCAACGATTTTAAATTTATGTTCAACAATTATTGAATTCACAATTGAATATTTGTAAATATCTCGTTAACGTTTCGTATAAATATAGATTTTAGACAATAACTGCTAAATTCATGTGAACGCATAACCGACCTTCTAAATCCACCTTTAATATAGGGTCATTCTTAGAAATGCTGGTTTTAAGAACGAGTCATTGGGCTTCTCAGAGTTACAAAAGAATTCTCATGCTTTATATTATTGGCACGTGGACAGTGATGAGGTCAAGAATTTCACTTTGGGAGCTCGAAATAGGAAAAATAAAAATAAAAGGTCCAATGAGAACTAAACGTTATATTTGAAGACATCGATAAAGTTTGAAATTACAATCAGTTTTTGTTCAGTCTAATAAGAACAATTCTCGTGCTTTAAATTATTGGCACGTGGACAACGATGAGGTCAAGAATTTCACTTTGGGAGCTCGAAATAGGGAAAATAAAAATAAAATGTCCAATGAGAACCGAACGTTATATTTGAAGACATAGATAAAGTTTGAAATTACAATCCGTTTTTGTTCAGTCTAATAAGAACAATTCTCATGCTTTAAATTATTGGCACGTGGACAACGATGAGGTCAAGAATTTCACTTTGGGAGCTCGAAATAGGGAAAACTAAAATGAAAGGTCTAATGAGAATTGAACGTTATATCAGTGGACAATAATAAAATTAAAAATTTTGCTAAGCAAATAATAAATTTATTTTTATCATATTTTTCAAATTTGGCATTATTTTCTGGGTAAACAATTACACTCATATAAATTTGGTTAAGTAAAGTTGGTACAAAATCTCACAAAAATTGCAAACATAGACTAGTCTAAAGATTTCTTTTTCCAATTAATGATTTATAGGTGGTCCACATGTCATTGAGGCACTCATCAATTACCAAAGAAAAAAGAAAAAAGAAAAAAGAAAAAAGAAAAATCTCAAAATATATCTAAACTTTAGCGAAATTTACTGTAATATGTCTGCATTTTCGAGGGTCATATGACCCCCTCGACTATTTATTTTTGTATTTCTGTGGCATATATTTGTCTAGCTGGACCACTGCGTAAATACACGCGCACTGAGAGCGTGGAGGTCTGAGGTGGTCCAGCTCGACAAATATATGTCATAGAAATATGATAATAAATAGTCGAGTGGGGTCATAGGACCCCCGTAAAATTGAGGCGTGTTACAATAAATTTCGCAAAAAATTAGGTATATTTCTGACTCTTTTCCCAAAATTAAAGTAAAAGTAGAGTTGGAAAAAATTAATTACTCTACTAACCTATGAAGTTGACTTGATTAATTTCAAGTGCTACTTTACTTGAATTGTATTTTTATTATGTTTAAATGTACATAAATTATGCATATTAAGATGTTAAAAACAATTAGTATTAATCATTGAGTGTACAAATTTAGAAATGTTAATATTCATATATGTATTTACTTTCAAATATCTTAATCTTATTTAAAGTAAATGATCCTAAGGTTAATTAATTAACTCATTTAAAATTCGAAATTGAAAAAAAAAATAGTTTTTGTTTTAATGAAATAAATGCAGTAACAATGACTTGTACTACTTGCTATTATTGGTGTTGTGGTTGACATTATTATTTAAATTTTAATAATATTTGAATATTATTATGATGAGTAGAAAATTACTCCCTTCGTCTCATTTTACGTGACATCCTTTTATTTTTAGTCCGTATAAAAAAAATGTCACCCTACTATAATTAAAAATAATTTAACTTGAAAAAATTCTTTTTACACGCAATGAAATGATTTACAGTCAAACAAGTATCTAAGGATTGTTTTAAACCACAAGTTTCGAAAAAAAAAATTCTTAAGTACCATGCCAAGTTAAATGACGCCACGTAAAATGAGACTTACGAAGTACTTAATTCACGTAAATTTGTAATCAGCCTTTAAATCTACATCTAGCCCTTAATTTAGTTCGCTCAAACGTAGAGAGATGAGCCTAATAGTGCACCAAGCCAAAATAGAGAGAGGAGAGGAGACAAGAATGCAACTACCTGATCGGGATCACAGTTTCAACCATTTCTTCGAAAGTCGAACGTTGAGAAGTGTTTAGCCACACTCTCTGCGGAATAGTCTTATCAAAGATCTCTTTTAACCAATTAAACAAGACAGATGGAGTGAAAAACAGAAAGCACAGCTCCTTCCGGCTATACTCTAGTTGGGCGAGGGTTTGAACACGAGATGTCGTGAAGAGATTTCAATCACCCCATTCTACTATAGTGATCAGAATTGTTTGTTTTGTGTACTTCAAACGTATCATTCTATGCTATTACAGTCTTATCAAACCGCCCTCTTTAATCAATTAAACAAGACAGATGAAATGAAAAAACAGAAAACACTTTTAACACAAAAATCTCCTTCCGAGCATACTCTAGTTGAACGAGGGTTGAACACGAAACCTCGTGAAAAGATTTCAATCACCCCATTCTACTAAAGTGGTCAAAATTGTTTGTTTTGTGTACTTCAAACATATCACTCTACACTATTACAGTCTTATTAAACCGTTCTTTTTAACCAATTAAACAACACAGATGAAATGAACGGCAGAAAATACTTTTAATACAAAACGAACTCCTTAATTCCGACCATACTCTAGTTGGACGAGGGTGAACACGAGACCTTGTGAACAGAGGCGGAGCCAGCCTAGTAATAAGGGGTTCATCCGAGAACCCTCTTCAACGAAAAATTATACTGTTAATACATGATTAAAATATTTTTTTTTTATATATATATATATTGCAGATGTTAAACCTCTTTCGGTGAGTTTTTTTTTTCCAAATTTTAAATCCCCTCAGCAAAAATTCTGACTTCGCCACTACTCGTGAAGAGATTTCAATCACCCCATTTTACTATAGTGGTCATAATTGTTTATTTTTGTACTTCAAACATATCACTTTCTACATACAAACACTACTATATAGACAAGTTGGCCCTATGCTCATAGACCATATTTTATATAATAACAATAATAATAATAATAATAATAATAATAACAACAACAACAACAACAACAATAATAATAATAATAATAACAAGAAGAAGAATAACAAGAATAATAATAATAATAATAATAATAATAATAATAATAATAATAATAATAATAATAATAATAATAATAATAATAATAATAATATAGGTAGGCACCCCACCTAGTATTATTCTTTTAGAGAACGATTTGCCACAACCAAACCAAAAAAAAACATATACTCACGTAGTTTCATTTCATTTTATTTTTTTGGTCTCTTTGACTTAATTGATGTAATCTTAATCTTAATCTTAATTGATATGTATTTACATTCAAATATCTTAATCTTATTTAAAGTAAATGATCCTAAGGTTAATTAATTGTTATAAATACTTTAAAAATAGTTCCAACTCTATGAGAATAATCTTTTCTTTTTTATAATTGTGGTGTCCGGATCTGTTAACACACATCTCGACTAAATCTACGGAATACGCACCATCTCTCATCAACATCAAGTACCTGGTAACGCTATCTAATGTTTGTCTCTGTTAAATTTACGAGCTCGAGTCATTTTCATTTATACAAACACCATCAGAAGGTTACGAGCTCGAGTCATTTTCATTTATACAGACACCATCAGAAGGTTACGAACTTGAGTCTTTTTCATTTATACATACACCATCAGAAGGTTACGAGATCGAGTCATTTTCATTTATACATACATCATCAGAAGGTTACGAGCTTGAGTCATTTTCAATTATAGACTCGAGTCATTTTCATTTATACAGACACCATCAAAAGGTTACGAGCTCGAACCATTTTCATTTATACATACGTCATCAGAAGGTTACGAGCTCGTGTCATTTTTGTTTATACACACACAATCAGAAGGTTACGGGCTCGTGTCATTTTCGTTTATACACACACCATCAGAAGGTTACGAGCTCGTGTTATTTTCATTTATACACACACCATCATAAGGTTACGAGCTCGTGTCATTTTCATTTATACACACACCATCATAAGGTTACGAGCTCGAGTCATTTTCATTTATACAGACACCATCATAAGGTTACGAGCTCGAGTCTTTTTCATTTATACATACACCATCAGAAGGTTACGAGCTCGAGTCATTTTCATTTATACAGACACCATCATAAGGTTACGAGCTCGAGTCTTTTTCATTTATACAGACACCATCATAAGGTTACGAACTCGAGTCTTTTTCATTTATACATACACCATCAGAAGGTTACGAGCTCGAGTCATTTTCATTTATACAGACACCATCAGAAGGTTACGAACTCGAGTCTTTTTCATTTATACATACACCATCAGAAGATTACGAGTTCGAATCATTTTCATTTATACATACACCATCAAAAGGTTACGAGCTGGAGCCATTTTCAATTATACACTCGAGCCATTTTCATTTATACAGACACCATCAAAAGGTTACGAGCTCGAGCCATTTTCATTTATACATACACCATCAGAAGGTTACGAGCTCGAGTCACAAAAACAACTTCTGACAGAAATATTAAGATATCACTTCATACAAAAGATCTTTGTGATTCGATCCTTGCATGACCCCATATATAACAAAAGTTTTTGGTGCACCGAACAGTTTTTTTTTTTTTAATTAATTATATATTACACAAAAAAAAAAAGTGAAATAAAAAAGAAAGAGAGGGACATTTGAGGAGAGAGAGAGGTAGAGGATGAGCACTCACATCCTCTGTTTTCACCTTATTCCAAAAAACAATAATATTAATATTAATAACTATATAGCTATGCACACCCATTTTCAGATCTCTTGTTATAGTTTCTAACAATTTCCCAATTTGGCTTCTTTTTTTTTAATCTTGAAAAATAATATGTTCATCAATCTTTATAAATGGTATGATAACAAGTTAGTTAAATTGTGATTTTCTTGAAACATTTTTTTTTGTTTTTTGTTTTTTTGAAGGTTGTCTTGTTGAATCTGATCTGATAAAGTTTTGATTTTTTTTTTGGTTCAGACACATTGGATTGTTTTATGATTGATGGTACTAGGATCCATGTTCTTGGATTGAATCCAACACTTGCCACTTGCTGTCTGATCAGTTTATTCCCACCTGATTTTTGCTAGATAAGGTTTGTTTTCTTTTTCTTGTTTATCAACATTTTTGGATCTTTTTGTGTTTGTTTTGATGTGGGGTTCTTTTGAATTGCCAAGATTTTGTGTTATGTCAAGTTGGGAATCATTTGCTTGTGTTGAGTTTGATTAAGATGTATGCAATTTTTGAGCTAATTTAGATTCCTAGTGATTGAATTTGTGTGAGTTGATTTGAATTTGGATGCGATCATACCAGCACTAACGCATCGGATCCCATCAGAACTCTGAAGTTAAGTGTGTTTGGGCGAGAGTAGTACTAGGATTGGTGACCCCGGGAAGTCCTCGTGTTGCATCCCTCCTTTCGAAGGGGAGCGTGTTGCATCCCTCCTTTCGAAGGGGAGCTTTGGAGTAACCGGTAAAGTTGCTGTCGTGGGATCAGGAGGTCAACGGGTTCAAGCTTTGGAAACAACCTTTGGTAGAAATGCAAAGTAAGGATGCATACAGTACACCTTTGTGGTGGGGCCCTTCCCCGGACCTTGTGCATCGTGGGAGCTTTAGTGCACCAGGCTGCCCTTTTTATGGAATCAAGTAAAAAGGTGACTTTGTGAGATAATAACGATTAGCGATGATTTTTGAGATAATAACTAGTAACACTCATGAGATATCAACCTGAATTTATCTAGCAGTAGTATTAACCTTCTGCATTATCTCGTGCAAGATGTGATTTTGTTACGTGGGTGAAGCTTATTTTTGTTGATATTGAACTTACGATTGCATAAAAAAAGTGACTTTGTGAGATAATAACTATTAGCGATGACTTTTTGAGATAATAAGTAACAACGCTCATATGAGAAATCAACCCGAATTTGTCTAGCAGTAGTACTAACCTTTTGCAATATCTTGTGCAAGATGTGATTTTGTGATGTGGATGAAGCTTGTTTTTGTTGATATTGAAATTACGATTGCATAAAAAAAAGTGACTTTGTGAGATAATAACTATTAGCGATGACTTTCTGAGATAATAAGTAGTAACGCTCATATGAGAAATCGACCCGAATTTGTCTAGCAGTAGTACTATCCTTTTGCAATATCTTGTGCAAGATGTGATTTTGTTATTTGGATGAAGCTTATTTTTGTTGATATTGAACTTACGATGGCAGAAAAAAGGTGACTGTGAGATAATAACTATTAGCGTTGACTTTCTGGGATACTAACTAGCAAGTCATATGAGAAATCGACCCGAATTTGTCTAGCAGTAGTATTAACCTTTTGCATTATCTTGTGCAATATGTGATTTTGTTATGAGGGTGAAGCTTATTTTTGTTGATATTGAACTTATGATTGCAGAAATGGAACTTCTTCTTTTTTCTTTCTTTTATGTTGAATGGAAGAATTTTGCTCAAATTTAGTGATTGTCTTAGTAGTATTAATATTTTTGCAGTAGCTTGTGCACGATGTGATTTTTTTATATCAAGATGGTAATCATCAGCGTATGTTAAATTTGATTCAAATGTAGTCAATTTTGCTATTATAGATTACTAGTGATTGAATTTGTTCTGTGTTGATTTCTGAGACGATCACTCAATTAATAGTTATTATTTCAGAAAGTCATTTTCTTTGTTGACGAAAATTGGAATCGAGAAGATATGCGACCATCTGAGAGATCAACGTGAATTTGTCTAGTAGTAGTAGTAGTATTTTTTTTGAGTTATCTTGTGCAAGATGTGATTTTGTTATGTGGGTGAAACTTATTTTTGTGGATAGTGAACTTACGATTGCAAAAATAGAACTGTTTTTTACGTTGAGTGGAAGAATTTTCTCAAATTCTTAGTGATCGTCAAGTAGTATTTATTTTTTGCATTAGTTTGTGCAAGATGTGATTTTATTATGTTGGTGGAACTTATTTTTGTGGATATTGAACTTATGATGGCAGAAATGATGGAGTCGGATCTTGGTAAGCTATTCATAGGTGGGATTTCTTGGGACACGGATGAGGATCGTCTTAAAGAATATTTCGGCTCATATGGAGAAGTGGTGGAAGCTGTGATCATGAGAGATCGTAATACTGGTCGTGCTCGTGGTTTTGGTTTTGTTGTCTTTGCCGATCCTGCTGTTGCTGAAAGAGTAGTTAAGGAGAAGCATATGATTGATGGACGAACGGTGATTCTTCTTTTTCCATTTTTAGTTCTTTATAATTTTGTCTTAGATGAATTTAAATGGAGAAACAGGGTCAGTGAGGATTCATATAGCCGAGCCCAACTTCTTTGTAGTTGAAGCGTAGTTGTTGTTCTTGTTGTTTATCTTAGATATTGGAGTGAGGTGGACATAGAGGATTCATAAAGTCGATCCCTACTAGTTTGAGATCGATCCATAATAGTTGTTATTGTTATATTTCATCTGAGAGATTAGAGTAGTGTACTCTACTACGACAACAACAATATAACCAGTATATTCCCACAAAGTGGGGTCTGAGGCGGGTAGAGAGTATGCAAACCTTACCCCTATCTCGCAGAGGTAGAGAGGCTGTTTTCGAAAGACCCCCAACTCAGTTAACACATAGCAAATAGCATACAAAAGAAAGGAATGATCTAAGTTGCTCTGACTCTTCAAAAATGTCTATGGGTGCGTGTCGGATCCTCCAAAAATAGTGTATTTTTTGAAGGATCTGTCACGGGTGTGGCAACATTTTGGAGAGTCCGAGCAACTTAGGGAATGATTACTAGAGGAATGTACACAATCACATAGCATACAAGAAAAGAAAATAGTAACAACATCAAAGTAATGTGATGACCAAAAATACACGATTCGAATGGTAGTGTACTCAACTCGACAAGTTTAATAATCACAGTTTACCTAATTATGAACGAGCCTGGAAAGCCGTAACGGAAGATTTATGCTAAATGATTGGTTGTTGCTAATTGAATAGAGACCTCTTGTTTACGTAAAACTTATATACACTTCAGACTCTTCATCAAATGGATAATCATTTCTGTTTCTGCTAGTAAGAAGTTACTTCCGATTTTCAGGTTGAGGCAAAGAAGGCTGTTCCTAGGGATGATCAACAAATAATAAATAGAAACAATAGCAGCATTCAAGGCTCTCCAGGTCCTGGACGCACGAAAAAGATATTTGTAGGAGGCTTAGCGTCTACTGTTACGGAGAGTGATTTTAAGGCATACTTTGATCAGTTTGGTACAATTACGGATGTCGTAGTGATGTATGACCATAATACTCAGAGACCAAGAGGGTTTGGGTTTATAACTTATGATTCCGAGGATGCAGTTGATAGGACATTGTATAAGACTTTTCATGAACTAAATGGTAAAATGGTTGAAGTAAAGCGTGCTGTACCAAAGGAGCTATCTCCAGCGCCCAACCGCAGCCCTCTCATGGGATACAATTACGGACTTAATAGAGCCAACAACTTCCTCAACAACTATGCTGCTCAGGGATATAATCTAGCATCGGTTGGAGGATATGGGGTCAGGATGGATGGCAGGTTTAGTCCAGTTGGCGGTGGTCGTGCCGGTTTCTCTCAGTTTGCTTCTCCTGCTTATGGAATGGGTGTCAATTTGGACCCGGCTTTGAGCCCCACCTTTGCAGGAGCTTCCAACTTTAGCAATAATCTTGGTTATGGGCGAATACTAAACCCATATTTCGGTGCAAATTCAAGCAGATACACTACTCCTATTGGATATAGCACAAGCAGCAATAGAGGGGATTCTTTTCTTAGTTCCCCAGCGAGGAATTTATGGGGAAATATTGGCCTCAACGCTTCAGCAAGTTCTGGTGGTCCAGGTTCATTTGTGGGATCTGGAAGTGGAAATTATGGCGTCTTTGGGAATAACATTGCTAATTGGGGCTCTCTTATTTCTGCTCCGGCCGGTAATTCTTCTGGATATGGTGGTGGGAATTTCAGGAGTGGGGAAAATAATTATGGGCTGGGATCTGGAGGACTTGGAAGAAACAATGCAGCAGGTGCTCCTACAACTTCATCGTTTACAGCATCAACTGGTGCTTACGAGGGGTCTTACGGAGATCAATTCCGCGGTGCTTCAGTGTATGGTGATCGAACTTGGCAAGGTGTGTCTTCTGATGCAGACGCTTCTGGTTCATTTGAATATGGTCTTGGAAATCCAGCAGATGTTTCAGCTAAAGATTCTGAGGATTACATCGGAAACTATAGCCTTGCGAATAGACAATCAAATAGAGGTAATGTTATACTTCCAATCGCCTTCCTTGGTACTTATACGATAAACTTTTTTGCATCATTTCTTAGTTTGACCACGAGCCTGTCTTTTGGAGTATGTTGCTTTGAAATTTGAGATGTATCGTGTTATATTTCCAGACATTGGTTATACACAGATACGTAAACTGCAGTCCTCGAGATTTGATCTTATCATTTTATTAAAAAACTATACAACAAGGAAGTCGGACCTTCTCTTTGGCAGGATCCTAGCTAGGAAAAACATTAGAACAGGCACAGTAACCACGAGTAACCTTTTCGATAGCACTCTCATTTACGTTCAAAATTTGAGTTCAGTTTATAAGAAATGTAAAACCTTATCGTCAAAGTTTCTGAGTAGAAGATTTGAAGTTTGATGAGCTCGGAGGAGTCAAAAACATAACGAAAATGCCGTTTTGTGCCCCTACTTTTGTAGTAGAAATAACTTTCATCAAATTTCTTATTAAGTTTGAACAATTCCTCGGCCCTTGAATCCCAGCCACTTACCTTTTCCTACCAGAAGAAAGAAGAACACAAGCTATTCAAGCAACATTTATTGTCGTTAGTTAAGAGTGGCCAGGAGTTCTGATTTTAATACACGCGTGTGCACATACTCATATATTATATGTAGATACAAAGGTATGGCGAGGGGGAGACGGGATACGTTTTTCCTCCCTTTTATAGATCCCATTTCCATCTGTGGCGATGAGACTCCTCATGGGTTGCCTAGACCAGTGGTGGAGCTACCTTTGCTCCAGGGGTTTCATCCGAACCTCCTTCGACGGAAAATTATACTGTTTTTATACTATTCTTACGTGGTTAAAAATATTTTTTATGTATATATAGTACATGTTGAACCCCCTTCGATTAGTTACTTCTGAACCCCCTCAATGAAAATCACTGGCCTGGACTAGCCAAAACACTAGTGACTAAGAGGCCAGTACTGGATCCTCCATGGTATCGGGTGCCAGCATAAGCAGCCTTACACGTATATAGAAGTTGTCGACAAAACTTGTTTTATCTTAAGGATACAGATGTTCAAGTATATAAAAATAAAACGATTTTCTTCAATTAGTGATCTATGATACCAGTTTGCCATCATTTCTGCTAAACTTGCGGTTGGATGCGTAAAGGAAAGCAATGTACATATGTTATCTTTCTTGATAGAATGCTATTTGTTATTCAGAAATCGAGACAGCTCATCCTTTATTTTTGACTGTTTCCAGGAATTGCAGCATAGGAGATCTCGTTACTTGGATATCTGAAGATACTTAGGAGAACAGACGTAAAAGAAGAGAAGTGGAAGTCGATAATTATAGTACCCCTCACAATATATATATCTATATATACATTTGGATATAAGAAAATTGATCTATAGAGCTAGCGAGGCGCTTGTCTGAAAGAGTGAGTATACATATCCAGAGTGAGCTGTTTCAAAGTATCAATATAGTAAAAGCAATATAGGCTCTTTTTTTTCAGCACTCGATCGAGATGTATATCAGATTGCAAGGTATACATGATACCGTCTATTGTAGTTCATGTGTTTGTTCATCCCGCGATAAGACCAGTACCTCTGGTACTATGTTGAGAGTTAGACTTATCATTTTTTTTATTCTTTTTTTTTTCTCGTTTTAGCGCTTCGTTTCGCTGTAGTGACCGGCGAAGTTGCTGGTGTTTGTTCTTATAGTTTTCCCTCTTTTTTTCTGGGATTTGCATTTCGTTCGGGTTGTATGTGAGTTCATGTTTGATTTACTAGTGTGAAACAATTGGGAATAAGTATTGAATATTCTGATTCATTTGATACTGCAGATTTTGTAAACAGTATATTTGAAGCTTTTATGTTTGTGTATGGGACTATATTGCACATGAAAAATGTTTTCTCCTTGTGTTTGCTTGCATGGCTTATCAAGTGCTTTTTATGTTTTCTGTTTGTTTGTTGGTTGTACGATTATTTGTCCTGAGCCGGGGGACTATCGGAAACAGCATCTCTACTTCATCTGTGGTAGTGGTATGGACTGCGTACACTTTATCCTTTCCAGACCCCACTTTGTGGGAATACACTAGGTATGTTGTTGTTGTTGTTGTTGTGTTTTGACTTGTATGGTGCTTACCGAGGACATGACCCTAAATAGAAAGACATGGAGGTTAAAGATTAGGGTAGAAAGCTAGTAAGTAGTTGCGCGTTGTCTAGTTCTCTTGTCAGTATTTGTTGTTGATAGCGTATTTGTTGTTGTTATGTGATCAGGAGGTCTCAAGTAAGCCTTGGAAACAGCCTCTGGTAGAAATGTAAGGTAAGACTGCGTACAATACACCCTTGTGGTGGGACCCTTTTCTGAACCCTGCGCATAGCGGGAGCTTTAGTGCATCGGATTGCCCTTTGCCCTTTGCTTCGGTTATCATATTATTTGTTGTTGTTACTTGTTTTCTTCTTGGTTGTTTTCCATTTGGTTTCTTCACTATTGTATTTCTTTTACGTACTTGATTCTCGATGTGCTTACTTGAGTCGAGGGTCACATTGGAAAAAACCTCTCTGCCTTCACAACCTCCCCATATTCCATTTGTGGGATTATATCGATATGTTGTTATTTGCTATGTTGCTTGAAATTTCTAAAATGTTGTCGTATTTGACTCGAGCTCTTCAAAAATGCACAACTTTAGAGGTTCTAACACTCATTCGAGGACATTTTTAAAGAATCAGAACAACATAGCAAAAAGAAAGTACACTACTTCTCGAAAATTTAAAAACCAAAATAAAATAATTTTCCACTCACGGGTCACGTCTAAAAAAAGGCAGTTCAGTGCACTAAAACTTTCGTCATGCACGAGGTTCCGTAAAAGGGCGGACTGAAAAGGTCTGTTATTGTATGCAACCTTACAATCAAACTCTGTACTCCCTCCGTCCAATTTCAGTTGGTCATGTTACTAAAAATAAACGTATATTAGTTGATCACTTATTAAATTTGGATAGAATTAATTAGTTTCTTCTTATTTTACTCCTACAATTAATCGTATACATTAAATATGAACAATTACAATTTTAACGTCTATTCCTACGCCTAATGAATGTCATTAATATGAGTAAAGGTTAAAATAGTAAAATTAATCATTCAATTTATGATTTATTAAACACCATATAAAGTGAAATGTACCAAATTAAAACAAATAAAAAGTGAGGTACTTAAATTGAGTTAAAAATTAACCCACAAGGACTAAAATGTAAACAGAGGGCAAAATCGGTATTTCAAATTACATCTAGGGTTTTACATATCATATATAAACCCAGCGAATCCTCATTTAGGCTTCCAATTTGAAGAATCCCTCCGCCGCCGCAGTGCGAAAATCACCGGAACCCTAAGTATCTTCCGTCGCCGGCAACCATGGGTAATGAAATTGATCCTTGTATCTTTCATTTTATCTTCGTTAATAGTGTAATTGCTAGAAGATAAGGTTGAAAGAGTAAAATTTGATATGTATTTTGTTTGGAGTAGTAAATGTTGTGCACTGTGTAGCATAGTTTGTTATTTGGTGTATTTACTTATTGTTGAAGGGGGAGCCTTGGAGTAACTGGTAACATTGCTCCCATGTGATCAGAATGTCACGAGTTTTAAGCGTTGGAAACATCCTCTTGCACAAATGCAAGGTGAGGCTGCACACAATAATATACACTTGTGGTGGGGCCCTTCTCCGGATCCTGTACATAGTGAGAGCTTTTGTGCTCCGGGATGCCCTTTAATAGTGTAATTGCATGACCGAGAGCCTTGGAGTAACTAGTAAAGTTGGTGTCATGTGACCATGAGGTCATGGGTTTCTAGACTTGGAAACATCCTTTTGCAGAAATGCAATGTAAGACTGTGCAATACACCCTCGTGGTGGGACCCTTCCCTGAACCCTATGCATAATGGGAGCTTTAGTACACCGGACTGCCCTTTAGTAGTGTAATTATGTGAAGTGTAGCCTTGAGGTAAAGTTGTCTCCATGTGACCAGGAGGTCACGAGTTTCAAGCTTTGAAAACAGTCTCTTGCATAAATGCAAGGTAAAGTTGTGTACAATACACCCTTGTGGTGGGCCTCTTTCCCGAACCCTGTGTGTAGCGGGAACTTTAGTGCCCCAGGATTCCCTTTGAAGGGGAGCTTTGGAGTAACTAGTAAAGTTGTTGTCACGTGACTAGGAGGTCACGGGCGGGTCCCGGCCTTGGAAACAGTTTCTAGTAGAAATGCAAGGTAAGGCTGCGTACAATACACCCTTGTGGTGGGGGCCTTCACCGGATCTGTGCATAGCGGGAGATTTAGTGCACCGGGCTACTCTTTAATAGTGTAATTGTGTGAAGATAAGATTGAAAGAGTAAAATTTGATATTGTGTTGTTAATAGGTATTTCTCGAGATTCGATGCACAAGAGACGCGCTACTGGAGGTAAGAAGAAGGCATGGAGGAAGAAGAGAAAGTAAGTAGAAATCATTGTTTTTAAGTGGAAATTATATTCAAATGGTTATAGTTAAATTGTCATTTTATTGCTCCTTGTAATGTGTACAGAAAGTTGATATATTCTAATGAGCTAATTTGGGATGAGTATAGTTGGTAGGTTGAATATTTTCTGCTATTTCATAGCTGGGTACAGTGGAATGCAAAGGTCTTATATAGTTTACTGATGCTGCTTTGACCTAAGTGTAGTTAAATGTGTACATAGTACTGATATAGTCGAACGAACTAATTTGGAATGAGTGTAGTGTAGTTAAATGTGTACATAGTACTGATATAGTCGAACGAACTAATTTGGAATGAGTGTAGTTGATATATTGAATATATTCTGCTTTTGGAGCTGAGTAGAATGGAGTCGACGCAAAAAATTCATATGATTCACTAATTTCGGATCGAGTGTAATTGATTTATTGGATGTTCTGTTGTTGGACCTGAGTATAGTAGAAATGGATGCTACATGAGAATTGATGTTGTTGATCCAAATTAATTTGAGTTTGAGTATTTAATTTATTGAATGTCCACTTTTTGATGAAGCTAGACTTTTTATAAAAGGAGAATCGTAGGTTCATTAGGATGTAAAGATTGGTGGCTTTTGTTACCTAATTACAATGAGTTAATCCTAGTCTTTTACTTTAGATTAGATCTTCTCAAATTCTTTTTTTGAAATCGTAGATCTTCTCAAATTCTAATTAGGTAAATACATTATGATGCTGACTTTTGATTTTATGTCTCTGTGAAGGTATGAGATGGGAAGGCAGTCTGCAAATACAAAGCTGGTGCATAATGCTAAGACTATTAGGAGGATAAGGGTCCGAGGAGGAAATGTGAAGTGGCGTGCTTTGAGGTTGGACACTGGAAACTACTCCTGGGGCAGTGAAGCTGTTACTAGGAAGACCCGTTTATTGGATGTGGTGTACAACGCCTCAAACAATGAGTTGGTTAGGACACAAACTCTTGTGAGGAGCGCTATTGTTCAGGTTGATGCGGCTCCATTTAAGCAGTGGTACCTCCAGCACTATGGTGTTGAAGTTGGTCGCAAGAAGAAGAGTGCTGCCAAGAAGGAAGGAGAGGTATTTGCGCAAATGCTTTTCTTATCCTATATATGTAGGCTCTTTTGTTCATGATGATCCACTTCTTTTGATTTGATAATCGATTTATTGAACTTATTTACTCAAATGCAATTTGGACACCCTTAATTGCAAGATGTTTTGGTAGAGGGTCAGCGAAGCTAGAAGTGTTTCTTGTGTTATATGTGGTGCTTCTCATGCAAGTGGAATCCATGCATCGTTCTTTGTGTTAATTTTTTTTGAACTTCTCTTCCTCTTCTTTTTTGAAGAATTTTCTTGATCTTTTTCAAATGTCACTTCTGGTAATTTTTGTCCTAGTATATATTTACAACATTGTGTTCTACTGATTCGATCATCATAGATTCTCAGTGCATTATGTGAAGGTTTCTATTTGATTTCACAGGAGGCTCCTGAGGCTGCTGCAGAGGAGAAGAAAAGTAACCATGTCCAAAGAAAGCTGGAAAAGCGTCAACAGGATCGTAAGATTGACCCACATGTTGAAGAGCAATTTGCTAGTGGTCGTCTATTGGCTGCAATCTCGTCACGACCTGGCCAATGCGGCCGTGCTGATGGGTATGTGTTGTTTTCTCTATTTAATCTTTTTAGAAAACTGTCAAAGCTCAAATCTGCAGTTTCCATTTCACTTTATCAACCTGCTAAACACTAATGTTATACCTTGATGTTATGCATTTAATGACATACATACATTTTCTTAAACTATGAAAACTTGAAACCGTGCTAACTTAAATTTGCCAGTCTTGAGGTCTAGTATTTATTATCTTAAGTTTTTTTGGCTATGAGAGCGAAATTTGCATCATTGCTGATTTTTCATGACTAAACTAAGTTCATATGTGACGGAATTGGTGCCCGTTTGGATTGGCTTTTGGCTTTTGACTTGTAAGCCAAAAGCCATAATTGGAAATTCTATCTTATGGCTTTTTTGGCTTATTCTTAACATTTTAACCTAAACCAAGGGCTTATAAGCACCTTTTTAATCTACCCAAATACTTCAAAAGTGCTTAAAAGCTATTTTGGCTTAAAAACACCTAAAATAAGCCAATCCAAACAGGCTCTTAATGATCTTTTCCTTGTTGATATGGATTTAAATATAGCCCCTGATGAAAAATGATTAAACTAATAAAAGCATTTTACGTAATGTTAAAAATGATTAAACTAGATTGTTAATCAGCTTATATTCTCCTTTGATCATAAGACAATAGTATATGTTTGGTTCTCAATATCTCACCTTATGTTTCTTTTGGAATCTATTAGTTGTGACTTCAACTTTGGACTTGGAGGATATATAATACTCCATATTATGCGACAATGTTTTCTTTCTAGTTCGTTCCAAAAATAGTTGAACCTTTCTAAATTTGGAAACAATTTAACTCGAACTTCTCATTTTACCCTTAATGAGAAGCTCTTATTGGCACACGGATGTTATAAAATGTTTAAAACAGCAAATCTTTGTAGTCTTGAAACTACAGTAATGTCTGTGACATGCTTATGACCACAAGTTTCAAAGCCCTTCATTTCATAAATTTTGTGCGTAAAGCTTGATTATTGCCAGGGGCGGAGCTAGTGTATATTGTGGGGGTTCGGACGAACCCAGCAATTTCGCAGACTTTGTATTTGTATTAGAAAATTCAATAAACATATATAAATAAAAACGTCCGAACCCCCACAACATCAATAAGATGATGCCTCAGTGGTCAACAGCAAGGTGGAAAAGCCTTCCGCTGTGTGGGGATGTGGGTTCGAACCTCGCCCTTGCCAATGTTTATCCTTTTTAGCTTGAGATCGTTGTCCCGTCTTTAATTCAGAACCCCCAAACGTCAAATTCTGGCTCTACCTCTATTTCTTACATTTGTCATTTAACTTTTTGACAGTTACATCTTGGAGGGTAAGGAGTTGGAGTTTTACATGAAGAAGCTACAGAAAAAGAAAGGAAAGGGTGCAAGTGGTGCTACTGCTTAAGATCATAAGTTTTATATCAGTTTGCTTCTGTTATTACTCCTCTTGATAGCATGAGAATTATGAACATCTTTATCTATTAGATCTGCCAAACTTTTTTGTAATGTGATGTCACATGATTTTGAGGACATGTTCATCTTCGCATCACTTATGTTTTCTATTTGGCTATATCATTCAGACAAGTCTTGTGGTCATTCAACCTTCTGGTTTATCATTGTTGAGAATGTTGAGTACTATGATTTCTTTGAGTAATCGGTAAACTTGCTGTCATGTGACCAGGAGGTCACTGGTTCAAGCCTTGGAACCAGCTTTTGGCAGAAATGCAAGGTAAGACTGCGTACGCTACACCCTTGTGGTGGGGCCCTTCCTCGAACACCACGCATAGCAGTAGCTTTTGCACCGGCTGCCCTTTTTAATGATTTCTTGCATATCACAAAGTGAGTGAGGTGAAGTGTTTGTACTTCAAAAAATCCGGAAAAAGGTCATATATGTACTGTCGAACTATTGAAAATGATACGTAAATGCCCTCCGTTATACCTTTGGATTATTTGTTCCCTTGTCGTATATATCCTTCCGTTGGACTTTGTGCACCACGTGTCCTTGTTCAAAAGAAATTAACACATTTTTCCTTAGCAATTTATCCTCGACCTGTCGTGAAAATGTTCTACGTATGGAGTGAAAAGAGAGTTTCGCCCACTTGAATAATACCACACCTAGTGTATTCCCACATAGTGGGGTCTGGAGAGTGTAGAGTTTACACAAACCATACCACTACCTCAGGTGAAAATAATACACATGTATAATACGTAAAAACAACCGGTGGATTTCTCATTCGGTGTTCGATATTTATGTTTGATATTTATGTTTCAAGTTCTAATGAAAGAATACATGAATGAATGAATGAATGAAAGGATTTTATCCATAAAATGGGACAAAGAGTATATATATTGTAACCATCCAAATGCAAAAGCCTACAACACATGAATTCCACATATGGTCAAGAGAATATGTACAAACTGAAATACAAAACTAGAACCTAAATATGTCTTTTTTCCCATATCAAAAACCAAACTGCATTACTACAACCAACATCATTTCAAACAGTTTCGAAAACTGAATAGGTAGGAACGAAATCAAGCCCAGCCCTGTTTGTAACGTTGGAAAAGTTGTTCGGTTTGAGCATTTTTGTAAGCACTACAAGCAATAACATATACCCAAATAAGAACAACAACAGTTAAGATGAGAATAAGATTTGCTTTCCTCCATTCTTTTCTGAGATTTCCCAATAAACCAGCTTTACATGCATCACAGTTGTAGCAAAGTTGGCTTGGGTCATTGTTCCAAATGGTGCAATCTGGATCTGCTATTGTGTTTGTTGGGTTACTCCAAACAGTTGGATTCACAAACTGGTACCCACAAATTGTTGGTGGTTTACAACATCCTGACTGCAAAATCAAGTCACACAAAGGACCAAAAGTTGTGTTAAAAACAAATCGAGTAGATAGCTAAACATACTAGACACTATCAACAACAACATACACAGTGTATTCCCACAAAGTAGGGTCTGGGGGAGGGTACAGTAGAGGGTACAGTAGTCCATACCACTACCTCAGAAGAAGTAGAGCGGCTGTTTCCGATAGACCCTTGAGGTCTAGGGAGGGTAAAGTGTACGCAGTCCATACCACTAACTCAAAAGAAGTAGAGAGGTTGTTTCCGATAAACCCTTGAGGTCTGAGGAGGATAAAGTGTACACAGTCCGTACCACAACCTCAGACGAAGTAGAGAGGCTGTTTCCGATAGACTCTTGGGGTCTGGGGAAGGTAAAGCGTACGCAGTGCATACCACTACCTCAGAAGAAGTAGAGAGGTGGTTTCCGATAGACCCTTGGGGTCTGGGGAGGGTAAAGTGTACGCAGTCCATACCCCTACCTCAGAAGAAGTAGAGAGGCTATTTCCGATAGACCCTTGGGGTCTGGGGAAGGTAAAGTGTACGCAGTCCATACCACTACCTCAGACGAAGTAGAGAGGCTGTTTCCGATAGACCCCCTACCCAGGACAAATAACAATAACATAAAAGATAGAAACGACAAACAAAATGAGATAACACACCGACTAGATAATAAAAGAAACAAAACACCTACGAAGTAATGCTATACGCAATCTATCAGAAAATCACAAACATCACCAAAACACCATGAACAAGGAACTACAAGACACACAAATAGTAAGTACATATAATATATATATATATATATATATATATTCCAGGAATGATTATCAGATAGAAAAATCTAGATTTAACATCATACAACCAGCTGGTAAATTAGATAAGTGGGCCAAGCTCACCATATAGTATATTGATTGATATGAGCAATAATGCATTTTTTGCACTATATTAAGATGACAAACTCAACTAATTGTCTTTCAATATTATGGACTTATCCTTCATTCACCAACAATTTCTCATGGTAGGTCCCACCATAACTCTTTGAATAATGAATATTGCATGACTAACACACACTAATTATACAAATTAATAAAATGCTAATGTAATGATGCAGCAATTGAAGTCAAATTTAAAGTTCATTATAGTAGAGTAGTAGTACACCAGATGGGTTGTGGTGTAGTGATGAGACTATTCCGCCCTTAACCAGAGGTCTTGGGCTCGAGCCCCTGAGAAAATTCTGTTGGGAGAGACGCCCCCAGAATAGGCCCTGCAGTGCGCGATCCAAATTAATCGGAGCTCAAGGCGCGATCCAAATTAATCGGAGCTCCAATACGGATACCGAACACTGGGTTGAGAAACCAAAAAAAAGTAGTACACACTACACTTTAATACATGCCTTACCCCTTTTATCTTTTGTTTTCTCAAACTCTCCAACCACCAAATACTTGCTCTTCTTTTACTTTTACTTTATTCATGCCCTTTTGACAAATAACAAAAGCAAATATGCTGATGCTTCAACACCCCCCTCCCCCACCCCACCCACCTTTTTTATGTTGCTCCGACTCTTCAAAATATCGATGGGTGCATGTCAAATCCTTCAAAAATAGTTCAATTTTGAAGGATTCTACACGGATACTACATTCTTTTTGAAGAGTCCGAACAACAAAGCTTTTTTGGGTGGGGTGGGGGGTAGGAGTACGTAAAGAGGTTAATTGAAACACATCAATACAATAATCAACCTAATAATTCTTAGTCCCACTAAAATTTGTTTTTTTATATAATCATAATGTCCGAGCTAGCTTGCTCTCACCTCGACTAATTCGAGGGATATCAACCACCTTCCACTAGCAACAAGTACCACAGAAGCAACTCTGTTCACCAAGGTTAGAACAGATAGGAACAAATCACCTAGTGCTTGTCTCTATTGAAAATTGAGAGCAAGTCCTCAAGGTGCTCAATCCACTTCATCGACCGCTAGACCACACCCTTGCGCTACTAGTCCTACAAAAATTTCTAACTAGTTTCTCCTTCAAAATTCATCTAACAACTAATCCTTCCAACTCAATAGAAGAATAAGGACTATCTTACTCTATAGGGCTTGTTTGGTTGGTAACAAATTATTCCGAGATAATTAATCCTGAATTTGATTTATAGAAACTATTATTATACTTTATACTTCACACCAAACGACTCCTTACTAATTTTTGGCTGAATTTATGAAAAAATTTACCTGGATAGGAGAGATATGAGCAGCAAAGAACTGATTAGCATTAACAAACTCATTATTAAGCTTAGGACAACTTTCAGAATCAGCCAAACAGGGCCTTATCTTCCTCCAACTATCATCATCAGTAATATGATTCCGTAGCCAGGAAGAGAAACCAGCGAGCCTATACTCACTGTAGGCTCTTCCTGGCACGGAATACGCGCCATTAGGGCGCGTAACAACAAAGGCAAGGACGAGGAGGACGAGGAGGAGGACTATGAGTATGGCCATACAGACTAAGTAGACACCTAAGAGTCCCTCTTTCTTCCAGTAAGCGCCCACGAAGCCAGCTAACGAGACGAGCATGACTGCAAGGCCCATGAAGATGACCGGCCATCGTATCCAGTGGATACACTCGTTGTCTGGCTTCGAGGCTAGCCAGATACCTGAGGCTGTTATTGGGATGGAACACATGAAGGCAACGAAGTTCAATAAAGCTGTAATGTTGTTGCTCAGAGACATCGTGGGGCCGACGAGACAATCCACCAACTCCTGTTTGGAAAAGAGATCGAGAAGAGCAGCTCGCAGTACAGAGCACAATCAACCAACTAGCTCACAGCTAAAGAGCACAATCGACCAAACCCCTATTTGCAGAAGATTCTCGAAACTAAAGACAGCAATCAACCAACTCCTGTTTGGAAAGATCGAGAAGAGAAGTAACTAAAGAGCAAAATCAACCAACTCCTGTTTGGAAAGATAGAGCACAATCAACCAACTCCTCTTTGGAAAAGAGCACAATCAACCAAACTCTTGTTTGGAGAAGATTCAAGAGGAGAGCTAAGCAACTAAAGAACACAATCAACCAATTCAAGAGGAGAGCTAAGCAACTAAAGAACACAATCAACCAACTCCTGATTGGAAAGATCGAGAGAAGGACAGCAAAATATTTAGTGATATGTGTGAAAGTGTTGATAGACTTCGAGGACGGTGGAAGCACTGCGTACTATAAATAGCATAGCAGCAACAACTAGTGGTGGTAAAATAAATAACTACTATATCCCTTAGATTACTATATATTATTATTTTATTATAGTTATATTATAATTATATATAAGAGGGAGTTTGAGAGCAGAATATTGACATGCCTGTTTTAGTTGCTTTAATTGTATTTTTATTGTATCATTTTTAATTAATTATTATAAGTTTTTTACGTATTAAAAAATCAATAGTATTTAATAAAAAAGATGAAATAGATATAAAATAATAAATTAACTCGTGATGTTTTAAATTAGCTTGACGTCTTATATGAGGTCCACTTAGATTTTTTTTCACAAGTAATTTTCTTAGTTATTATGTTATATCACTTCAAATACATGTTTACTTTGCGGCTTTAATCGTGATTTTATTATATCATCCCTAATTACTTATTATGGTTATTTAAGCATTAAAAAGTTATATTATTAGTATTCCATATAAAAAGTCATAATAAGCAGTTGAAACAGGCTGCTCATGGTCGACATGTCTGCTTCAGCTTCTTTAATCGTGGTTTTACTACATTATCCCTAAGTAATTATTATAAGTCATTTATGTATTAAAAAATTAATAATATTTAATAAAAAACTAAAATAGATATTTATGGCATGACTGTTTCAACTGCTTCAATCGTAATTTTACTATATTATTCATAATTAATTATTTTAAGTCATTTAAGTATTAAAAAATTAATAATATTTAATAAAAAGGATAAAATAGACGTAGAATGATAAATTAATTTTTAATGTTTTAAATTAACTTGACGTCTTATATGAGACCGCTTAAAAAAAAATCACAAGTATTTTTTGTAATAATTTTACTATGTCACTTCTAATTAGTAGAATAGAAGAAAAAATATTATAAATCACAATAATTAAAAATTTAAATTATTTAAAAAATATTATTGACTATCAATATCACAAAAGTTTGAACAACTTAAAATATCGTTATACAAATTTCAACAATCTAAATATAATATTATATGCCTAACTTAGAATTTATCAATCAAACAAATGAAACTTTTAATTAAATGATAGAATTGTATATAACGTATAATTTTTAAGGTTCAACATTGGGTCGTGCATAGCACGGCGTCAGCCGACTAGTATTTATATAAGTCCCACTCTTACAAATTAATTATAATTTTTTTAATTAATTATGTATTTTTTTAATGTATTAAGAGCTAATTATATATCTCAACAAACTCAAAATAATATATATATATATATATATATATATATATATATATTAAGAGTTAATTATGTAATTTTACAAAGATCAACGTGTATCTTCGTTTGATATATTATGTATCTCGACAAATTCAAAATAAAAAAAAAATACATTGGGGGCTAATTATGTATCTTTAGGGAGCTAATTATGTATTTCAATTGACCAAAAATCAATTTTTTTAATAATTATGCAAATATCGAGATTTTCTGTAATTAAGCTCCAAACTGTCGGAATTTATGTTGTTTGTCCTAAAATCAAACCCAATTTATCTAATCCATCTAACCCGTTTAAGTTTGGACTAATTATTAACCGATTATTTATTAGTTCAATCAATTTCAACCCATTCTATTTAATCCGACTAACTCATTTAAATTTGGATTGATTATCGACTCACTAATTTATTAGCTAAATCCATTTCAATACAATCTATTTAATCAACCTAACTCATTTGAGTTTTTGGTTATTAATCCGCTCAATCCATAGCAATTCGATTCATTTAATCAACCTAACCAATTCAAGTTTGAGTTGATTATTGACCTCACTTTAATTAGCTCGATTAATTCCAATCCAATCTATTTAATTCGTCTAACTCATTCAAGTTTAGATTGTTTATACTGCTTAAGAGTTATAACTACTCATCTCTGTTACATCATCATAAGTTTGTTTTATAGCAGACTGCGTAAGGACTATATGTCTTGATGACGAATTCTATGATAACAAAAAATTAAATCTACCAAACTATTTTGTAATGCGATGTTATCGAGTGAACCTACAAAAGATGAATTTAGGTTAGAGTTTTATATTTTTTATAAGATGTTTCATATTTATATTCAGATTCTAATAAAAGTATGAATGAATGAATCTTATCGATTTCACCGCGCTTCTTAATAGTTTATATTTTGACTTCATTCAAAACTCAAAAACCTAGAGCACACTAAATAATACTATTCTATTCATTTTTTTTTTTCTTGATGATTAATTTTATCCATTAAATTTTTTGATACTTTTTATCGAGACAATACTCTATACTCATCAAAATCAAAATCCGAGGTCCGTTTGGTCATATATTTTTATTTTTATAGTGAAAATGATATTTGAAGATTGGAATTTTATTTTGTCATGAATACAAGTTGGATTGAGTTAATATTATTTTTTAAGGGAAGTACAAATAAAAATGATGACAATTATTTAGGAACGGAGGAAGTACTATTTTATAAGTAGAGCAAATGACGTTTTTAGTCCTTGAATTATCACGTTATTTCACTTTCAATTTTTGTGACATTCGACTAAGTATTTTTAACCTTCAATTAAATAATGTGTGCTATTTTGACCGCTAACTAACAGATATCATCAGATTAAATGGAATGACAATTATTAGTAAAAATATTTTTGACTTTCAATTAATTATTTATTGTGTATGCGCTATGTCGAAAGCACTTTATTAACAGTTATCATTTCATTTAATTTGATGAGATCTGTTAGCCATGAAGCAAAACAACACAGATTGCTTAACTGAAGGTTAAAAGCGTTTCTTCATATATTACAGAAACTAAAATTAAAACAACGTGACAACTCAAGGGAGGAAAAGCCTCATTTATCCTTAACCTTCAATTAATTATTTATTATCAAATAACCGACGAGCAAATGAAAACTTGAAATATATGTTCAAAATATTTTATTTATAATCATCATTTCGTTTAATTTAATGGAATTTGTTAGTCATAGATTAAAACTGCACGCATTGTTTAATTGAAAGTTAAAAATATTTCATCAGATATTACAGATACTGAAATTAGAACAACTTGATAACTTAGGGAGCAAAAAGACTCATTTACCCTTATATAAGTATATCCAAAAGATACCAATATGGGTTGTGATGCAAGTGCAATGGATGGGCTGCATCATCCTTAATCAGAGATTGAGGGTTCGAAGAAAACTCTGTTGGGAGTGCTACCCCCAAATGAGGCCCTACCCAGCGCAAATCTGAATTAGTCGGGCTCAATGTGGGATATCTAAATTAATCGAGTTCCAATACGAGTACCGAACATCAAATGAAAAAACAAAAAAAAAGTATATCCAAAAGATAAGTACTCATGATAAGGTACAGTAAAAAGACAAAAAAGTACATAGTACTAACACTTCGACACTTGTGTACTTTGTTGCATGTTATTTTCGTCCTATTCCACAACGTGTCAATTTTATCTAGCCAACACCTCGAAATTTTATTATTTTTCTTTTTTTAGTAACTCTCAATTTCCACTTTATTTCATGCAAATAAAAATATTTGTGTTGATTTGATTCATCATCGAAAAAATAAAAAGAAATGGGAATATTTGATTATGTGAGTGATGATATTGGGAATGGTAGTAGTCATAAGATGGTGGTACCAATAACAGTATTTGTGGCAATTTTGTGTTTGTGTTTGGTGATTGGTCATTTACTAGAAGAAAATCGATGGGTTAATGAGTCCATCACAGCCATTATCATTGTATGTATCAACATTTTTCTTTGTTGTGAATTAGTACTATGTAGACTGAATTTGATTTGATTTCGGATAGATAGTTTATAGTAGTCATAGTGTTTATGTATGTGTTTGTGGTGGTTTGGTGTTGGTGGTGATTTCGGATAGATAGTTTATAGTATTAATCTGTTTATACTGGTGTTTGTCTTGAGCCCGGGTCTATTGGAAACAACCTCTCTTCTACTTCATATGAGGTAGTGGTATGGACTGCGTACGCTTTATCCTCTTCAGACCTCACTTTGTGTGAATACAATGAGTGTGTTGTAGTAGTTGTTGAAGTGATACTCCCTGCTTGCTTTGTGTGTAGTTTTGTCCGTAGTCATAGTGTTATGCATGTGTCTTGCAGTTTCTTGTTTGTGGTGGTTTGGTGGTGTTGGCAATTTCGGATAGATAGTTTATAGTATTAATCTATGAGTGTCTTGTTTCTTGTATCATTTTGTTGTGTATAAATTTGTGTGTAGTTGTGTTTGTAGTCGTAGTGTTATGCATGTGTCTTATAGTTTCTTGTTCGTGGTGGTTTGGTGTTGTTGATGATTTCGGATAGCTAGTTTATAGTATAAATCCATGGTATCTTGTTTCTTGTATCATTCCGTTGTGTATAAATTTGTGTGTAGTTGTGCTTGTAGTCATAGTGTTATGCACGTGTCTTGTAGTTTCTTGTTTGGGGTGGTTTGGTGTTGTTGGTGATTTCGAATATATAGTTTACAGTATAAATCCATGGTGTCTTGTTTCTTGTATCATTCCGTTGTGTATAAATTTGTGTGTAGTTGTGTCTGTAGTCGTAGTGTTATGCATGTGTCTTGTAGTTTCTTGTTCGTGGTGGTTTGGTGTTGTTGATGATTTCGGATAGCTAGTTTATAGTATAAATCCATGGTGTCTTGTTTCTTGTATCATTCCGTTGTGTATAAATTTGTGTGTAGTTGTGCCTGTAGTCACAGTGTTATGCATGTGTCTTGTAGTTTCTCGTTCGTGGTGGTTTGGTGGTGTAGGCGATTTCGGATGGATAGTTTATAGTATTAATCTATGGGTGTCTTGTTTCTTGTATCATCTTGTTGTGTGTTTTTATGTTTTTTTGTTTGTTATACTGGTGTTTGTCCTGAGCCAGGCTGTTTCTATCAGAAACAACCTCTCTATTTTACCTGAGGTAGTGGTGGTGGTACTCATAGATATATGAACCACCGTGTAGAGGTGGTACTCATTCATCTCGTAGCTTAAGGAAGGAGAAACTAATTGATTATACATATTTTTCCGTCTTATTCATTTTGAAAGCCGCTTCTCTCAAGCCAAGGGTCTTTCGGAAACAACCTCGATCCCCTACAAAGGTAGGGGTAAGGTCTTCCTACACCCCACCCTCGCCAGAGCCCATGTGTGCGATCACACTGTGTATGTTATTGTTGTTGTTGTTCATGTCGAGCTGGATATATGACCAGAAGACACAGAAATATAGCTTTTGTTGTTCCAACGAGTTCCTTTAACCATCTAGCCGACAAACACAACATGAAAGTTTTGAGGGAAACCGAATAATACCTCGTAAAAACTTCGATACTCCTTTTCATAACTTCCCTGAATTGTTTGGTTCGTCTGATTTCTTATTTATTTTACATTTAGTTTACAGCATATCTGTTTAGCTTTTCACTGGCTCCGATTAATAATCTACTCCGCTGATGCACAGGGTCTCATATCGGGGACGATAATACTTCTGATAAGCAAGGGAAAAAGTTCCCACATACTTAGGTTTAATGAAGAGCTGTTCTTCATTTATCTACTCCCGCCGATAATATTTAATGCAGGGTAAGAAGTTTTATCTTAAATTATAATTCCGTTACGTATAGAATGACATGTTGTGTATACATATCTTATCCAGATTCCAGGTGAAGAAGAAGCAGTTCTTCCATAACTTCTTAACTATTATGTCGTTTGGAGTTATTGGGGTTTTCATATCGTCAAGTATTATCACGGCTGGTAATCCATCATTCCAGAGGTTTTGCGCTCGTCGTATATCTTATTATTTGGTTAACGTTCATTGTCGATCGATATAGGTAGCTGGTGGCTGTTTCCCAAGTTTAATTTCAATGGATTGACCGTTCGTGACTACCTTGGTCTGTTCGTTCTATCTGAATTTCCTTGTTTGCTTTATCGTTATTCATGTCAGCTAATTCACCGACATATTAACTGGTGTAACTGTTGTTTTGATTAAGGTATTGGAGCAATATTTTCGTCGACGGATACTGTATGCACATTGCAGGTTAGTATAATGGCATGTGAGATTGTGCGTCATGTTCGTTAACTCAACTAGTTACATCTGCATTGGCTGCATATGTAGGTTCTTCATCAAGACGAGACTCCGTTGCTTTACAGCCTCGTCTTTGGGGAAGGAGTTGTGAATGATGCTACATCAGTTGTTCTCTTCAATGCGGTGCAGAAGATTGATGTCGATAGATTCAACGGTTGGTCGGCTTTCCATGTCTTTCTAGATTTTCTGTACCTGTTCTCCACAAGCACCGCTCTTGGAGTTTCTGTGAGTTTTGGACTCTTTTAATTCCGTACGATGTGGTAGAGACAGGATATAGCTATTTCCAATTGATTAAGAATTCAATATACTCTTGCACGATTCATTTGTAATTCCTCTTAAGGTAATTTGCGTTGAACTTGATAACCACACTAAACATTTGGCCTTGTGGGTTTAGATATTGGGCGTGAACTTCATTTTACGTGGCGATGTTAGTCTAATGTTTTGTGGGAGTTCGATATGCACCTAGCATAAGCACTCCAAGACAGAAATAACCCTCACATATGCACATCGGACACTCCAAAATATAATTTGATTGCATCTCACTGTTGCTCAAACACTGAGAAATTCTTACCTTTCCGAGACAAAACTGGAGAAAAATGAATAGACCGTTCGCGTTGCTGAGTCTGTCCCCGTTTCTTCATGCAGGCTGGACTTCTAACGTCATACATTCTGAGGGGCTTATACTTTGGGAGGTAAAATTTGTCTTTGGTGCTTCCGTAGGCATATATGGAGACTTGGAATCTACATCGTCCTATAAAAATTGTAAATGTGAATGAGTCCTTGTGGTTATGCAATAGTCGGGACTTAGATGTTCATATCTGTGCAGACATTCTTCCGTTCGTGAAGTATCCCTCATGCTTCTGATGGCATATCTTTCCTACATGTTGGCTGAGGTATAGCAATTGCTTGTGCTCAATTTTCGATTTTGCAGTAGTTTGTTCACAAAATCTAGTCGATTATTGTCACCTGAGAATTGAGAATTGTGGTAGACTGGGTGACATCCTCGATTCGTCTCTGAATTCTATTTCATCAAGGAGCAAACGTATATGCAAATCTAACAGCTCTTTGCGGGGGTAGGAACTTCATCGTACATTTTGGACATAATGCATCATCTTCGAACGAATTCATGGACTGGTTACAAAAATCTACTTTTTGAAGGATGAAACACACAGATTATTTCATCTTTCTGCAGTTGGGTGCTATGTTTCTTGGACTCTTCAAGAATGTCGACGGGTGTGTGTCGGATCCTTCAAAAATAGTGTAATTTTGAAGGATCTGACACGGGTGCGGCAAGATATTTGGAGAGTCCAAGCAACTTAGGTTGGGTGAGGGTAAAAGCTGGTTTCGTTGTTTGGCCTTTGGTTAGGCTATGCCGGGTAGGCCTCTATCCATCTTCTAGCTTGTACGTTATGTCACAAATTGTAAATGGCGATGCCATAATCTCGGATTCAATTTTACCTCTTGATATTAATTTGGGTCCTCATGTTAAGGTTCTTTTTTCCATTCTGTCGATTTCATTCCTCACTCCCACCACCCACACCCCCGGTATCATTTTCAGTTGCCTTTTTGGTGATCTTTTAGTCATGCTATCTTGATGCTTATTTTCATATATATTCAGATCCCATGCCAATTCATATTTTTTTGAGTATTCTTATGGTATTTACGAAGTGATTACGTTGTTTAAAGCTTTTCAGCCTAAGTGGGATTTTGACCGTCTTCTTTGCCGGAATCTTGATGTCTCACTATGCATGGCATAATGTGACCGACAGTTCAAGAATCACTACGAGGTATGAATGAAGGCGTCGTTCATATATTTTCTGCATTTTCAACCTATCGTGAAATGCTTGTCTAGAAGTATGATTATGTATTGAGATGGTGGATACTTTGGACCACAGGCATGCTTTTGAAGCCATGTCTTTCATTGCTGAAACATTCATATTTTTGTACGTCGGGATGGACGCTTTGGACATTGAGAAGTGGAAAATGAGCAAACAGAGGTGAGAGAGATCTCCACTAAACGTTAAAGCCGTTCAGTTATTATTGATTTATTTTTGGTTATCAATTCATCTTAGGACTTGAATTGCGGCCTTCCCAGGAAGTATGCTTAGTGCTTTTAACTTAATAGAGGTTGACCGAGTTGGTGAACAATGTCCTTGTCGGACTGTTCTTACCAAAGAACTCCACGTAGAATCAGCAACAAACAGCCAACTCTTTTATACCTCGTTTCCCATTGAACACGTAATAGGGCCACAGAACTCGCTAGCCTCGGTGTGTGATTTTATGATCAAATGATGCAGCCGTTGGCATTTTACTGTCGAAGCTTAGTGGAAATGAAACTTTCTTTCCATCGACTCCACTTAAATGTGAGAGCCATTGGCACGTTGCGGTATCTCCCACTAGACCCTTAATAGAGACACTCCACTCCAAGTCCTTGTTTATAATCTCGTTTGGTAGAATCATCGTCTCTTCGATGAACTTTCATGTGCTTTTCCACCATAACTTGTGAGGATTTGGTGGGTTATCATGAGGCGGCAACGCTCCTCTCTTTATCAACTCGTTTACAATATTTGCATTAAACAGCTATTTGGCAAATGCATAAAAATGTAGTAAGGTGAGTGGCTTATAAACTTGGTGATTCGAATCGAGACGTTGGATAGAACTCAATCTGCGTTTGTTCATCTCAATTGTATATACGGGGTACCGAAATCATGAAAAACAGCCTTGGGTTTGCGTCTGAATGTTTAATTACTGCTCAGTCTTGCCGGCAGTGTTTGGACTTCAATGGGAATATATGGTACCGTGCTCCTCTTGATAGCTGTCGGGCGTGCTGCTTTTGTATTCCCTCTCTCCGCCTTTTCCAATTTCCTGAACCGACATGCTACACGAGCACCATCAATTACGTTCAAACATCAGGTAACATTCTAGTTATTTCTCGAAATAATCACGTCGTAATTATGCGCTTTTATGTTGTATCATATGTGCTATTTATCAGATAGTAATTTGGTGGGCTGGTCTTATGAGAGGCGCGGTCTCTATTGCCTTGGCGTTCAAACAGGTACCTTAGCATTCCCCAAGACACGCGTCTGTGTTTTGAAATGAAGTGGAACGGATATCTTCGAATATGTCTGATTAATATTGAAACATATGAACTTTTGATGCAGTTCACGTATTCTGGTGTTACGGTTGATCCAGTGCATGCCGTAATGGTTACGACTACAGTAATTGTTGTGCTCTTCAGTACACTGGTAAGTTAATGACAAATTGAATAAGATTTTGAGCCAACTCGTCGATTTTCCACCTCTTCCTTAATTTGCTTCCGGTAACTCCAGAAATTCATTGGTTTCGTTGCAGGTTTTCGGCTTCTTGACAAAGCCACTTATTAACTATCTGCTTCCGCATAACGACAATACAAGGAGAAATATAGATAGAGAGCCAACTATCTCGAAAGAGACGCTCCCTTTGCTTTCGTTTGACGAATCTGCCTCAACCAACCTTCTACGCGCGAAGGATAGTTTGTCCATGCTGTTTCAAAGACCTGTGTATACAATTCATTCCTACTGGAGGAGGTTCGATGACACTTACATGAGACCGATATTTGGTGGACCAGCTAGAAGCGAGCCCAGAAACGAGGACTCCGGATAGTAGCCGAGACTTGCCAATACACCATGGTGGCAATCCTACTCTCTTTTGCTATGGAAGCGACGATACTGATACTCACTCGCCTGTGATGGATGATCGGCATCTTCAAATTTTGACATCGGAGCTGCAGTTGGAGCTGCACGTTTGTTCTGACGAAGCAATCTTGCTGGAATTTTGGCCTGTCTTGTTCCTTCGACTTTGCATGAACGCGTTGAAGACTCCGTCTCTTTAGCAATAAATTCTAATTATAAATAGTTCTCTCTTTGTTGAAAATGTTTTTCTTAGCTTAGTTTTGTAAATGTGCCAACATGATGGTCTAAGTTGTGTGGACTCTTCACTTTGATTTATTTACTTTTTATCTGCCATTTCTGTTTGGCATGTGTAAATGGATGAAGGGGGGCGTTGAGTAATTGGTAAAGTTGATATCATGTGATTAGGATGTTACGAGTTTAAGTCATGGAAATAGCTTCGTACAAAAATGCAAGGTAAGATTGATGTAAGATAGACCCGTGCGGCAGTGGTGGAGCCAAGATGTTTATTAAGGGATTCGAAAGTGCACACACAAACTAGCCGAAGGGGTTCAACATATACTATATATACATAAAAAATAATAATTTTAACTGTGTATAAATAGTATAATTTTTTATCGGATGAACCCTCTGCCGTGCGGGACCCTTGTGGTCCGGTCCTTTCATATGTAGCATGTGTTAAAAAATTAGATCTTTGTGGTCCGATATTTTCAACAATAGACTCGTGTGGGGACTCTTATGGTCCAGTCCTTTCATGTATACAAGAGTTACTCATGTATAACTATATCAGTACAATAGACCGTGCGGGAACTTCAACAATAAACTCGTGTAGGACTCTTATGGTCCAGTCCTTTCATGTATACAAGAGTTAAGACTCATGTATAGCTATATCATATCAGTATAATAGACCGTGCGGGACCGAACTTCGTGGTCGGGACCGTGCGGGAACTTCAACAATAGACTCGTGTGGGACTCTTATGGTTCACTCCTTTCATGTATACAAGAGTTAAGACTCATGTATAACTATATCAGTATAATAGTCCGTGCGGGAACTTCGTGGTCGGTCTTTTCATACGTAATTTCTTTTAGTTTTCATACGTAATTTCTTGTAGTTACTTTTTAGATAAGGGGTAGCAGTGTTTTTTTTTAAATGGGAAAATAAATAAATTCTTTTAATAAGTAGTATATTTGGAAAATCAAACACTCGCAAGATATTAATGAATTGGGTTACCTTTTTAATAGTATAATAATAATAATAATTTATTTACCTTTCGCCGAGACAGTTTTCTCTTTCTTTCCCATCGAAATTCCGGCAACGATAACCCTACCGCCGACGATAACAATTACAGTCGCCGATTTTCTCACGACGAGGACGACAACAACTACAGTCGCCGGTTTCTCCCTTTCGACAACGAAGCAAACTTTCTTCTGAGACGAATCCAGCGCCGGCGTCCGCACCGCCGAGTCCGAGCAACATAGGCTGTTGGTATGAGTTGTTAATTTTGGCTTGTTAAGTAGTTTGAATTTGCGATTTGGTTGTCTATTTAGAAAGAAATGGTAGCCTTAGGGTTTAACTGGTATAGTTGACTCTATGTGTTCACGAGGTCACGGGTTCAAGCCGTGGAAATAGCTTCTTGCAGAAATGCAGGATATAAGGTTGCGTACAACCATGCATAGGGCGAACTTTAATAAATTAAGTTGCCATTGTCCAGTTAGAAAGTGAATGCTTTTTGATGAATCGCGTCGTTCTACAACATTTTATGGTGGCATGAGTTGTTAATTTTCCTTGTTTTTGCCTTTATTGGGTAGTGTAGGAGAGTAGTTTGAATTTGTATATATATATAGAGAGAGAGAAAGTGAATGCTTTTGGTGAATCGCGTTGTTCTATGATGTTTGCTGGTGGTATGAGTTGTTAATTTTGCTTGTTTTCGCCTTCAATTAGGTAGTGTAAGGAAGTTATTTGCGAGTGTCTGGTGGTATGAGTTGTCTATTATAGTTGTTCACCCACAAGGACCAGAAAAGTGCTTTTATACCAACTATTATATCCCAACAAGTAATTCGAAGGTAACTCCGATATAAACCAATATTATCTCCAAATCAGTGGACACTGTTTGATTACAACTAGAAATCATATGTTTTTGTAGTTTTTTCTAGTGTGCTTGTATACAGGCGTGTTTTGGTCCCTTATTTTAATGAGATCTTATTACATTACTGAAAAAAGGAGTGACCGGGAAGTTGATGTGAATCAGTACCAGAATTTTGAGAGGGAAAGAAGAGAGAGAAGGGTCATAAGAACACCAAAACTTTGGGTTCAAAATTCCGTCTCTCTCTTCACTTGTCTCGCTTTCAATACTCTGACTAATTTTAACTAACTTCTAACTATACTTTCCAGGCATAACAGGATTGGGTTAAAATTGGTGCAGAACTTCAATTTTAGAAATTTACCGTGCCAACATTGATGAAGGCTTCGTTTTCGTCTAGAAAAGTTTTCTGCTATATAACTTTTACCTTATAAAAAGTTTTCGACTATATGGAGCCATGTCTTAACTTCGTGCTTCTTAATCTTTGTATACTCTGTGAATTTCATTGGCAGGTAGTCAGGTATTGCCCCGGAGAATTAGGGGAAAGTGGGAATGGCATCTTCTGATGATGAAGCTGAAGCAGTCCCAAGTACTGTCTCTAACTATGAATTTGTGGATGATAAGGATGAGCCTGTTTCATTTGCGGAGCTAACATTTCAGTGGAATGACACTGAGAGTTTGGATGGGAATAAAAGACATGTTTTCTTGCGTGGGACTGCTGATAATGGCCTTCAGAAGATTTATAAGCAGGTCACAACATGGAAGATTGATTCTTCGCGCATAGAGCCAGCAATTTCAGTTTTATCTAAAGAGAACGATTGGATGAAACTTGAAAAACCAAGAAAGGCTTTCCAGGATACCGTTAGGTCAATCTTGATCACTGTGCATTCGTTGCACTTCCTGAAAAGAAATCCAGAATCTTCTGGCAAAGCTTTGTGGGATCATTTATCTAAAGTTTTCAGGTTCACATATAGATATCTTGTGTATTAGCATATTTTGTTTTTCTCCTCGAGAAATCTGAATCTTACCCTTGTTTTGTAGTGTGTATGAGCCCAGGCCTTCAGAGAATGATCTAGTGGATCACATGAATTTTATCAATGAAATTGTTAAGCGTGACACACAATTGGCTCAATCTAAGGTTTGTGTGCTTTCTTGCTGTGATCATATAGTTAGCATGTGGAAACATCTCGAATTCTAATGGTTCCAAATTCACTTCTGTTATCTGGTGGATTTTCCCTTATCTTTTTACCTTTTATGAAATGCATTTGTATGTGTGGGTAAAATTGAATGTACTTTATCACTATTATGTTTTCCACTTTGACCTGGACTTCAGATTAATCATGGGTGAGTTTCCTAAGAGGTCCTTAGAATCCTTATTTTAATTTTAAAAAGGAAATATTTAAAATGTGAAAGGTGGAGTAGTTAGTTAAGAGATATGACATAACAACAGTTTATTTAGTAGGCGTTTGGCCATGTGATTTGTGTCTCAAATTTGAAAACTTGATTTGAAATCAGCGTTTGTTTATGAAATGTGAACAAAACTTACAATTTCAAATTATAATTTGAAATCCCAAATCCTCCAAAAAGTAGAATTTCAAATTTCAAGTCGTGATTTCAATTTTTTTTATAGGTAAAACTTGACCCATAAGTTTATGTTTTGCAAACCAAAGACCCATCATTTTAAATTTTACTAAAAAAAAGAAGCCACTCTAGACGTGAAGAGATTGTCTATACCATGCGGGAGGATTATATTAAGTTATAGCTAGTCACTACTATTGAGGACGTTTAGATAGTATTCATAAATTGTGGTGTTTTCATGTTTATTGGAAAAATATATAACTTAAAAAATTCAAATTTCACGTCCGAACAAAATTTCAACTTCAAATCAACCTGATTTAAAGTTAATGCTTCCAAATCATCACGTCCAAACAGGCTCTTAGTGCTTAGATTTGTTAGGTGAAGAACAAATTGCCATTTAAGGAAACGCAGGCAAGGCTTTTTATAAGAAAAGAGTCTAATAACTAAAGGGGAGGTCTAAAGTACTTTTTACATTAGAGTGAGTTACAAAAAGTTGTACTATATTAAGGTCCGTGTCTAGAATCCACCACAATTTAGAGACAATTATTTACTGAACCTTGAAACTATGTTGCTCGGCCTCTTCAAAAATGACATCTATGTGTGTCGGATCCTTTAAAAGTAGTGCATTTTTAAAGGATCCCAAATTTAAAGAGAATTATTTACTGAACCTTGAAACTGTTTTGCTTGTACTCTTCAAAAATGACATCTATGTGTGTCGGATCCTTCAAAAGTAGTGCATTTTTGAAGGATCCCACACGGGTTGGTGGTATCCAACAATAATATTGGGACATTAACATGGAAAAAGAAAAAGGAAAAAGGAACATGCTCATTGTTGAGAGTCGAGAAGTATTTTTCTTCGGCAGGCACCCAAGGGTATGGTAGTGGTTACTGAAGTGGGATGTGAACCGTGAGGTCTCAGGTTCAAATCTTAGTGGAAATAAATGCTAGGTGCTTTCGTCCCATTTGTCCAAGCCTAGGTGGGCAAAGTTACCTGGTACTGTACCTTTGTTTGTGGGAGGGAGCAGTATCTTGTGGAATAAATTGAGGTGCCACAAGCTTGTCTGGATACCACGGTTATAATAAATTTTCCAGCTGTTGCTGTTACACATTTGTGAATTTTCCTATATGGCTTTAGTAGCACTTAATACATACTTCTAGAATGGATCCTGTCCATTCTATTTTTACATGACTACGGTTGAGTGTAACGAAGTTTTAAGACTTGACTTATAACTTATATATTTTATTAGTGATGACCAAAAAAATATTTAAGTGATGGTTGAATAGTTAGTTTGATAGAGATGAGAACATTTCAAATTTACAGGTTGGTGAATTAATTCTTGAAAATTTTGAATTTTACATATGAATAGTGTATGGTCAAACACTTTATTAAAAAACGTAGGAATAGTATATGGTCAAACATTTTGGGGTATTTCAAATTCAAAAAGTGTTTTCATAAAATGGGATTGGGGGGGGGGGGGGAGTATTCTTTTATGATGTGAGAGCCCATTTTATTTATTTAATTTTAATGTTCGTATTTGAAAATACTTATGATATTTCCCATAAATATATATAATTCCTTTTTGTCAAACATGAATTAACCAGTGTTTGAATTGAAATGGAATTCAGTCAGGTCCTTTTTTTGACCCTGAGTTTGTCCTTTTCCTATTTGGTGTATGTTTTATCTTTATATTGGTCTTCTCGGATAGTTTGCATCTTTATAGCAAAAGGTCAAAATGATTTTTTTTATGCAGGTTTTACTTACATTTTTGGAGGCGAAGCCTAAGAAGAAGAAAATGGTTGACGAGGTTGTACATATTCTTTCCCTTGCTTTTCTAGGACATGAAAGCAGGAATTGAGGAACAGAACCATCTGGCTTTCTTTTTGATCTTGTGCTGTTCCTTTGGCAGGTTGGATCAATATCCGAGTTCATAGTTGATGACATCATAGATGACGATGAAGAAGAAGAAGAAGAAGATGAGTCTGAATACAATCACTTCGAATCTCTCTGTGCCATTTGTGACGATGGTGGTGAACTTCTTTGGTATGTTCTGAGCCTTTACAATACAATTCCACAAAGACAATTCTTATGTCTGGCTTGTGTTGCATCTTTTGTTGAATCTACAATCACATATTTGAATTGTCAGTTCGCCAAAATGTTTTACCTCATCTTATTTTCATTGTTGTATTTTCCACTGTTGGTGTGTTTGCACCCTGATTAACATGTGTACACAAGTGTAGACCATTGGTTCAGCTTGTTTGGTAATCTTAGTTAATTAGACTCTAAAGAAGGGAACAATAAGCTCGGCATTCCATTGTCTAACTGAATTAGCGACATGCCCACGTTGTTTGTTGAGTATATCTTATTTTGTTCTACTGATGTCAAATTGGCATTTTTGTTTTCACCTAGTTCTCATAAGAGCTTGTAGTTAAATCCTGCTTCCCTTTTCAGAGGTGCTTTGTTTGGGTTCTGAATTGCTTATTATTATCTAGTGGCTTTTTATACTTCTCCAAATAATGTCTCTTGTGATACCAACAGCTGCGATGGGAAGTGCTTGAGGTCATTTCATGCTACTGTGGATGATGGTGCTCAATCTCAGTGTAAATCTCTTGGTTTTACAAAGGCGCAAGTTAAGGTATGTAAAACTTTGCCTGAATTTCGTTCGTCATTCACATCTCTGGTTAGCATATGGCTTCCTACTAATACATTTAAATCCTTCCAGGCAATGAAAAATCAAGATTTCTATTGTAAGAATTGTGAATATCAGCAGCACCAGTGCTATGCTTGTGGGGAGTTGGGTTCATCTGATCAATCATCTCATGCGGAGGTACTGTGAGATCTGCTATGTAATAGTGCAGTTGTTTGGAGTTGTTCTAGCCTTCTGTATGAATGTTGACTTGTTAAATCAATATAGAATGATTTCTGCATATAGAGGTAGCACATGGTTGTAGCATATAGCACGTTTCATTGGATGAAGACTTATAACTATGTAATCCAACTGTTGTAGCCTCATTGATTTCTGTATATGTATTCCTGCAATGTCACTGAAAATATTCTCTATGAATATGACCATGTTCACTCATTTAGTACTTGTAAACAGGAAACAGGAAACAACCTCTCTACCTCACCTCTGAGGTAGTGGTATGGACTGCGTACATCTACCCTCCCCAGATCACAGACCCCACGATGTGGGAATATACTGTGTATGATGTTGTTGTTGTTGTTAGATTGAATGAAATCTCAAAGAATCCCATGTTCGAGGTATTATGCAGTAAAATACATATCTATCTTAACTTAAGATCGACTTTTATAGCTTTACTAGTTACTAGCTAATTTGTCCCCGGATGTGTTCTTCGCTGGCCCTGTGTGTGACAGCTGGTTGGATTGGTGCTTACTTAATATTGGAGCTCATTTCTTTCTGTGTGTAACAACTGGAGTCCAGTCATATTCGTTCTTATTCGTGCACACTTGTCCATTCTATTAATAGCTGACTGGATTGATGCTTACTTAATATTGGAGCTTACTTCTTTCTGTATGTAATAACTGGAGTCCTATCATATTCGTTCTTAGTTGTGCACACTTATCAGTTCCATCACACTTTTCTTTTCTCCCCTCTCTATTATGATTTGGTTTGTCTGGGTGCTGTTTCCTCTCCTTCGTCTTCCTAATTCTCCCTTTTTAGCTGTAGGTTTGCTACCTCCTTCTTTTCTTTAGTATCTTTATTTTCATTTTTATTCTATCTAGTTCCTCCTTTATTCTTCATACTTGGTGGTCATTTGTCCTTTATGGTAGGAGTTATTAGCTCCTATTCCCCGTGGAAGGAAAAATCAAAGAAATTTTGCACAAAGGCCAGAAAAAGTACCTAATGCATTTAGTTGTGTGTATGATGTGATTTTTCGTTGAGAAAGCAATTATAAGTGTGTATCCTTGTTAAAATTATCTTAGCTTGATATTGTTTTTGTGTTGGATGCATTTTTCCCATGGATATGGTTGTGTCAAAATTCATGAATTTTTTTCAGGTTTTCCGTTGCGTTAATGCGACTTGCGGCCATTTTTACCACCCGGATTGTGTTGCCAGACTGCTTCATCCTGATGCTCAGTCGAAGGCTGATGAACTTAAAAAGAAAATTGCTGCTGGTGAATCTTTTGCTTGTCCTCTGCATCACTGCTGCGTCTGTAAGCAAAGGGAAGATAAAGATAATCATGAGCTACAGTTTGCCATGTGTAGACGGTGTCCAACATCCTACCATCGGAAATGCTTACCTAAGTACTATATTTTTCCCTTGATGTTTCCATGGAAAGTACCCTGTGTATAAATGTAACGCGTTTTATGTAATTGCCAGGGAAATTATTTTTGACAAGAGCAAGGATGAAGGAGAAAATGAAGAGGAGGAGGAGGAGGAAGAAGAGGAAGACGAGGAGGATATGCCAAGGGCATGGGATGGTCTTATAAAAAATCGAATTTTGATCTATTGTTTGTGAGTTCCTTACTTCCAACTTGTACTTATACTCTTATCCATTTGAGCTGGTATTTCAAGTGACCTTTAGTTTTAACTTTCTTCAAGTGATTTATCCTAACAAATTCTTCAGAAAACACGCGATTGATGAAGAACTTGGCACACCTTCAAGAGATCACATCAAATTTCCGGGAGATCGTAGGAAGGAGAAACAAACATCGGAACAATTGAGAAAATTTAAAGGAACGTCTGCAGAAATGACTAATGGCAAGAGAGTGATTGCAAAAAAATCAGAATCTGCTGAAAAATTGTCCAAGGCATTGAAGTCTGATCTTTCCAGAAATAGAGAGAGACTGTCTCTACCTGAACCTTCGAAAAGACAAAAATTCTTTGATGCTACTAGAAAGAGTTTGAACAAGACTTCTTCTGCGAAGCTCAACAAAATGACCAAAAGTGAAGCTAAAGCTTCTTTGGGTGATAAGTTATATGCACTCCTTAACAGGGAATCACAACCCCGTGAGTCTGGTGAAGAGGGGAAAAACAAGATCGTGAAGTCTGGCAAAAAGGAGACAAGCAGTTCACAGACTTTAGATGCTACATCAAAGAGCAGGTGAAGCACTTTACCTCTGCCAATTGCCAATAGCTATTTTCACTTGAGGTCCCAGAGATATCTCAGCTTTTCCTTTGCTTAGGATGGGGGTTTAATTCATATCTACAAATTTTGGCTCAAATGGACGTGTTCTTATCTTAAAATTGTTTTTGAAAATTAATCCAGATGGAGATTTAAATCAAAGTGGCGCATTATTTAGGTTCTTCGTTCTTTCTCAAGTAAAATAAAAAGAGATGAAAGAGTATGACGTGTATATAACGGGAGACTAAGGCAGTTAGGATTTAACCTTAGGGATGTTAAGTTAGTGTTGCAGTTTCGGTTCAAACTCCATGGAAGATACTCTATTGGGGTCAGGCTTTGTTAGTTATTGTACGTAGGAGCACCTTTCTCACTCTTTCTATGTGCTAACAACCAGTTGAAGGATTTGAAGTGAGAGCAGATTTTGCACCAAGACCTTCCAGGTTAAGACTAAACAAATTTTAAGGAGCTGTTTGGCCAGTTTTTTTTTTTTTTTCAAAATAATTTTTCACTTATATTTCAAAATCATTGTCGGTTTTTAAATTTCCAGATCCAATTTGGAGTTGGATTCCAAATTTGGGAAGGTTCTCCAAACCTGTTGGGCCATCTGCACAAATTTCAAATAAAATGCTCTCTCTCTCCTTTGCAAAAAATATAGCCAAACACAGCTCTATCTTCAACTCAAATTTCATTAATTCCAAATAAAGTGAAAAATTTTGGAATCTATTTCCAAACGCCTACTAAATTTGTGTTGTACTGCATTACTGATACTCCTACTGTCCTACTAGTAAAGAACTTCAATGGATTATTCATCATTCTATCAATCAAGAGTAGTGGCGTCGGATCATGGATTTTGGATTGAAAATGGGGTAGTTGAGTCTAATTGTTTTTGGATGATTATCCCCCCTCAAATAAAAAATTAAAATAGTATGTTGCATGAACTGAATCAGTATGGTATATTTGTTGCTGTCTGGTGTTCTCCTGCTCTTTCTTTATTCTACTTTCACACTGCTGTACAGTAGGATGCTATCTTTGTGCTTTTTCTCAAGGTCTGGCCATGGATTCGTTTCTGTTGTCTGCGACTGATCAGACACTCTTCTGTTTCCTTTTATGTCTGTCGTGCAGAATATTGTCTATGATGAAAGACGTTAAAGCCTCCATAACTATGGAGACAATATTGAAGGAGAAAGTATCCAAAACAAATGCATACTCGTCAAAATTCGACAAGTCTATAACCTTGGGGAGAGTTGAGGGTTCTGTTGAGGTACTTCAGAAATAGCTTCTCATGTCGAGTTTTGTTGTATCTATCTTTTATGTGACCTATTTTATCAGATGTCCCAAAGAAACCCCCATAAAAAAACTGACATATTTTATGTCTTGCAGGCTATCCGTGCGGCTTTACAGATATTAGATGGAGGGGGTAAAGTAGAAGATGCAAAAGCTGTTTGTGAGCCTGGGCTTCTTGCTCAGATAATGAAGTGGAGGGTACTTGTTTCATTCTTCTTTTCAATTTGCTTATTTTAATTTTGTCTTCAGGTATGGACATTTAGCTGTCCATGCTATAGCTTAAATAAGCCGTCTTTTGATCCTAACCAACAGCAATATGATATGATGAACAATGCCCCCTTCAAACCAAAGAAAGAACGTGATATTCATGAGGGATGTGTATTTGTGGGAATACTGTAGTATATAATATGCTATATAAATTTCTTTGACACCTTTTCCAAAATTGTAAATTTCAGTAGCAAAGTATAAATAGGCAACTAAATTAGTCTTTCCGTGCAATGAACCGAAAGGTGAGAGGCAGAGCTCAGTCTCAAGTTTCAATATAAAGTCACTAGGCTGTCCAACTGCGCTAGTGAAAGGTCAAAGTCTGGATTAAACAATATGGAACTCATTGTTTGATCGACGTAAATTTCTTTCGTTTTAAATGATATAGATATTTCAATATTAAGTTTTATTCGGGTATTCCAATCAAATAGCTGTTTTGTGGTTTGTAGTGCTGAAGCATTAATCGATTCTGCAAATATAGTTCGAAGCATTTTGTATTAGCTGTTCACGTGGGTTCGAGTGTTCTATATTGCACTTTCAACTGAACTATGTGTCAGCGGTTGCTGAAAATTTTACCTCTCTTTGCTTTCTACAGTGTTCTTCTCTTTGTCTTTTTGTCTATTGTGTCCCAAATTTTGAAAATTTTGTCGAATGCCTTTTGGGATCTTGCCTAATTGTATGAATTCTTTTCATTTTGTAGAGCAAGCTGAGAGTGTATCTTGCTCCCTTTCTATATGGCATGCGCTACACGTCCTATGGTCGCCACTTTACTAAAGTGGAGAAGCTGAAAGAGGTGAGCTTAAACTATAAGCATATTTGTTGCCAGAAGATGTGTCTTACTAATTCGTCATTCCTTTTACCCTTCTCAAGCTAGTATAAAATAAGTTGGTGATGTCCATTAGCTTCTCTTTATTTAGTATCATTCCCTAGTGGCTCCATTTCCCATTTCTTGGTTATAACCTAAACGTCCATTTCCTAAGGTACTTGACTGACATACATGCCTTTAGGGCAATCATCAGGTGATGATTTTTCAGTAGGGTTTCAATTATGCAAGGCTTTTTCTTAGGCTCAACTTCTTTTGGGCTGTTATATTACTTCTCTTGAGAAAATATGATTTACACAGGAATGTTAAAAGAGGAACTCCTGCTTGTTCTTCTATTCAAAATATTTTGTATTTTAGGACCTCTTGTTGGCTACTGGAGACTAGTTACAATGAATCTCAGTGTTCACTGTTCAGAAGATCAAAAGTGTGCATATCTAGATACGAGGCAGATTTGCAAGTACTTTCTTGTTTGTCTTCGAGGGAGTTTATGCTATTACCGCTCTAAAATTTGCTGTCATAATTATAGTTCATTTTCCCATTCTATTTTATGTGAAGAAGCAGTGCACTACATAAGAATGCTATCTTCCCTCCGCCCCCAAAAGCAAAACCAAAAAAAAAAAAAGAAAAAAGAAAGAAAAGGCAAAATTTGTGCATTCTAGGTTAACGATACTTTTTCACGGTCTGGCTGGATCATTTTCAGCGTTGATTTCACTTTGATCACGATCTGTTATATTTTATAAGTGCATTATATTGCATGCCAATCATCAGATTGTAAGAGTGTCATCACAACACAGGAATTTACAAGCATGGTTGAGTGCATTGGTTTTTTTCCTATTATTTTATTTAAACTTGGAGTGGATCATATAAGGAATGTTATCATGTTCTCACCTCTTGTAAATGCTAATAGAAGAAAAAACGCAGCACTTTCAACATTTTCACTTATGCACCTTCTTGCTATATCTTTTGAGGAGTGATTTCTCTTAGGATGTAGATGGGCCAGGGCATGGCGGGGCAGGGCAAGACACGTGATATATCTGCATACCTTCTGTCCGGATCACTTGACCAGTGATTTCTCTTAGGGATGTAAACAAATCACTCACTAGGATTGATGCAAAGGAATAATATCTTTAGAAATGTTCCTCATTCAGTTTCAAAAAAAAATTTCCGCGTTCATTGCAATGAAACACCACTGCAATTCTATTTGTAAGTTATAATAAATGACTTCAGAACTCCGTGGATTACTACTAAGAACTATATTGGCTCATCGTAATAAAAGTAGTACTGAATGAGATTTTCATGAGAAGTAAGCCAGTGGTTCCTTTGAACTGTGGGCTTGGTCCTATTTTTCCTCAAAACCCACCACCTGCCTGCCCCTTTGACCATGGTCTATGTGATTTTCTTAAGTGCATCTTATTTCATGTCTACTCATCAGGTTGTAGTGTCTTTACCTGCCATATTTTACTCGACTGACTGTGTGGTTCTAATGTGCAGATTGTCAATTTGCTTCACTGTTATGTTCGAGATGGTGATATGGTAGGAATCTGTACTGACCTTGCACTTTATGAGTGGAAATTTTGTTACCACCTTTGAGTACAATAAATTTCTCATTGTGGCTATAATCCTCCAACTTTATTCATTGGTTTTCTGCTATACTAGCATTTTTTTAGGGGAAACACAATCATCTGTGTTGCTCCTCGTGTACTTTGCTCCTCGTGTACTTTGGAAAATGATTAATTGATGCCTAATACTTTTTGACTTATAGATCCTGCCAGGATCGTGCTCTTTATGATTTGTAAACCTTCTAAGATTGGACAAGCTCCTCCTTTTAGCAGGCAACGCGTTAAAGTTTTTGTTGTTTGTTGAGCAGATTGTGGATTTCTGTTGCGGTTCCAATGATTTCAGTTGCCTTACAAAAAAGAAGCTGGATGAAATTGGGAAGAGTTGCTCATATAAGAATTATGATTTATTCCCACCGAAGGTGAATGATTTTCCTTGTTTATTAAGTGCATATTTCAGGTGGAGAATGCCCTAATAAATGATGATAGACGTCCAAGCTTTGACGAATGACTGTCTGTCTATATGCTTAGGTGCTAGGCACATTACTTATTGCAGTTCCTTTGTCCTTTCTGCAGAATGATTTTAATTTTGAGCAGAGGGACTGGATGTCTGTCAAGCCAGCTGACTTGCCTGCAGGATCGAAGCTGGTAGGAAGCAAAAATTCTTATGAGCACAAAATACACAGAAATATACCAGCTCCAAAATTAATTAGTTTTCACCATACATTGCTTGGACTTACACTTTTTACCTCTTGTTGTAGATCATGGGGCTGAACCCTCCTTTTGGGGTCAATGCTGCTCTGGCTAACAAATTTATTAACAAAGCACTTGAGTTTAAGCCAAAGCTTCTTATCCTCATTGTTCCAAAAGAGACGGAACGGTATTTTGCATCCCTTTTATTTGTGTGAACTTTTATTTATATTCTCTCCCCGATTTTGATAAAACTTTTCTGTTTGAACAGGTTAGATGTAAAGAAGCCTCCATATGATCTAATTTGGGAGGATGATGCGCTACTTGCTGGGAAGGTAAACTGTTTCTCCCTTTATGTGGGTTGGCATTAAGGCAAAATGTATTATTTAAGAACATAAGAAGTTTAATATATATATATATATATTAACTGTCTGGTGGCTCATCCTTATTCTTTTCCAGTCATTTTATTTGCCTGGATCTGTTGATCAAAATGACAAGCAGTTAGAGGATTGGAATGTGAGTGCACCACCACTTTATCTTTGGAGTCGTCCTGATTGGACAGCCAGACACAAAACAATTGCTCAACAGCACGGGCATCCATCCAAGATAAAAAAAGAAGAAAGTTGCTCGCACACACCTGTCCCCCGTTCACTGAAACCCGAAGATGTGTCGCCAAGGATCAATGATGACATTGGATTCGAGGATAAGAAGCTAACTCAGCAACAAGAATACAAGGAGAGAGCACAGAATAACGGTGAAAAAGGTGGTGATAAACGAAGCCATGAGAAGAAAATATCTGATGATAAGTCAATGAAAGGGAGTCAGGATAAAAGCAAGAGTAAACCTGATGAAAAGTCCATGAAAGGGAGTCAGGATAAAAGCAAGAGTAAATCTGATGAAAAGTCAATGAAGGAGAGTCGGGATAGAAGCAAAAATCGAAGAGATTTGGATGAAAAATCAAGACAGGACAAGTCCACAGCGAAACGTAAGAGAGATTTGGATGAAAAAGTAACAGAGGACAAGTCCGCAGGGAAAAGATCTCTGTCCCAACATTCCTCCCCCAACGTGATCAATCTTAAGTCGGTAGATCGGCACACAATATCGTCTTCTGAGGCAGAAGAGAACAAAGGCTGTCAACGTTCTGCAGGCCAGAGCGGTTCTGCATTACAGACAGAGCAAGAGATGGGGTACAGGGTACATCAGGAGAGTGACTCGGAACGGAGGCACATGTTGCAAATGGTGGAGCCTTATTCAGGTTTAGATCACCAATATCCTAAGTCTGCCAGTCCTGGTCACAGGCCACATCAGGACAGTGATGTGGCCAGAAGGAACAGCTTGCCAATGCAGGAGCCTTATTCGAGCTTAAATCACCAGTATTCTGAGTCTTCTAGTCCTGGCTCTGGGTATGCATTCGGGGCCTCAGCTGAACGATATATGGGCTACCAGAGAGATCATGCAGATATACCTGGTTATAGATCATACGCCAGTCACCCGAATGGCGGGATATATGCAAGGGAGTCGGATGTCCGGCCACAGGGTAACCTTTATGGGCAGCAGGGTGATGAGTATTTGACCCCCAGAAGCAACTACATGGCGGACGCTGGCACTGGATATCCCCCACCCCCATATGGGCGGTTGAGTCCAATAACTGATCCAACCTATGGAAGGATCAATGAACCTCCGATGCAAAGGTATGCTCCTCAAGATGAGTTATATCCTGGTAGGATGAGCAATATTGGATCTGAAGGCAGAAGCGACATATACGGTGGTGGAGTCACTCGACCTGGGTTTCAAGGTAACCCGTCAGGCTTTGCTCCAAGGCCTTACTACCCTTATTCACAGCAAAATTCGTCAGGGTGGCTTAATGAGTAGGCTGTCGGCCAGTTTGTTTTGCCGAGTGTTGAAGATGTCCTATTTATGTTAGGTCATTGTTCTCTTCGTAATTTCCGCTCGTATCTGTTTTCTTTCACTCGTGAAAAAGAAGGCAATCAATACATGTGTATAAAGTAAAAGCTAGAAATGCTCAGGCAACTATGCTCACCTGACCACCTCTTTAAGTGGTGTTGCTTTGGTCTGTTTATGGAGATTAGATATTTTGAATGCATTGAACAGTGTAGAGATCTGAACGTGTTTTATTTTGAAGTGGATAAACTTGGGTAAGCTTTTGTTTTCAATTTTAACCTCAATATTCTTAAACAGTTCTTGGAAATTGGGTTCTATATTTGTTTTCCACATTAGGGGATTGTTCTGTAGAATGTGTTGGATAAGCTAATACATGTATTAGTCATGCTATTATTCAATCCTTTGTTGAGATTTTGAGTTTATCTAGAATCCATACAATTTGAAGTCAAACTGCCACGGTCACACAATTTGAAGTATTCACGATCATTTACTAAATTCATACGAGATCTTAGAGCTCCAAAATGTGCAAAGTAGACCCCTAAAAAGTATTCACTATCATTTACTAGGTCTTTACAGATGAACCCACAATATTTGAAGTCAAATAGTCTGATCACACATATTTAAGAACCACAGACTAATACACATGAAAAGCCACAAAAAATCTATATCGTTAAGAGGCCATAAAATTCATAAATGAGTGTCGTATGTCACTGAAAAGTATGCAATGTCATTTGCTTGGTCATTTAGGATGAACGACAGGAATTGAGGATTTTTTCTGACTTTTGGTTGGTATTAGTCCGCGGATTGCTGGACCGAAAATTGATTGGGGCGTGCCAGGGAGGCTGAGCGGCCTATTGTTGGCCATTAGGGTTGGCGGGGCCATTTGGATGGTCAAACAGGCGAAACGGCGTGAACGGGACATTTTTGAGCCAAATCAGTGTGCTTCCCAGGGTTCCGGGGTGGGCCTGGGGTAAGGGCGTGCTGTGGACCGAAAATTGATCGGGGCGTGCAAGGGAGGTTGGGGAGGCAGCCTAGCGTGGGCTGTTGGGGTCGGTGGGGCCATTTGGATGGTCAAATGGGTGAAACAACGCGATCGGGGCATTTTCGGGCTAAATCGGTGTGCTATGCCCACGGTTCCGGGGGTGGGCCCGGGGTTCGGGCATGCTGTGGGTCAAAAATTGAACAGGGCATGCTAGGGAGGCTGGAGAGCGGCCTAGTGTGGGCCATTTTTGTTTTCTGTAGGGTTTGGGTGGTTAAACAGGCGAAACGATGCGAACGGGACGTTTTCGGGTCAACCCGGGGAGCGGCCTAGTGTGGACCGCTCCCCAGCCTCCCTGGGAAATCTCGATCTATTTTTAGCAAAAATCATGCCCACACCTCGGGCCCACCCCAAAAATCATAGGCTATAACACCCCAATTTGGCCCGAAAATGGCCTGTTCGCTCTATTTTGCTCGTTTGACCACCCAAACCGCACAAAAAACAAAAATAGCCCACACTAGGCTGCTCCCCATCCTCCCTGGGGCAGCCCAATTAATTTTTGTCCAAAATCACGTTCGTATCCCGGGCCCACCCCAAAAATCGTGGGCTATAACACAAATTTGGGCCAAAAATGGCCCATTCGCGGCGTTTCACTCGTTTAACCACTCAAACCACACAGAAAATCAAAATGGCCTATACTAGGCCGCTCCCCAACCTCCCTGGGGCAACCCGATTGATTTTCTGCCAAAATCACGCCTGGATCCTGGTCCCACCCCAAAAATCCTAGGCTATAGCACACCGATTTGGCTAAAAAATAGCCCGTTCGCGCCGTTTTGCTTGTTTGACCACCCAAACCGTACAGAAAACAAAAATGGCCCACACTAGGCCGCTCCCCAGCCTTCCTGGGGCAGCCCGGGCAATTTTTGGCCAAAATCACGCTCGGAGCCAGAACCCACCCCAAAAACCATGGGCTATAGCACACCGATTTATCCAGAAAATGGTTCGTTCGCCCGTTTGACCACCCAAACCACACAGAAAACAAAAATAACTCATACGAGGCCGCTCCCCATCTTTTCTGGGGCAACCCGACCGATTTTCGACCAAAATCATACTCAAACCCGGGGCCCACCCCAAAAATTATTGGCTATAACATACCTATTTATCCCGAAAATGGCCTATTTGCGTCGTTTCATGTATTTGACCACCCAAACCACATAGAAAACTAAAATGGCCTACACTAGGCCGCTCCCCAACCTCCTTGGAGCTGTTTGGTCAATTTTTGGTAAAAGTCATGCCCGAAACTCGGGCCCACCCCAAAAATCGTGGTCTATAGCACACCGATTTGGCTAAAAAATGGCCTGTTCGCGCCGTTTTGTCTGTTTGACCACCCAAACTGCACAGAAAAATAAAATAGCCCACACTAGGTCGCTCCCCAGCCACCCTAGGGCATCCCGGTGATTTTCAGCTAAAATCACACCCGGACCCGGGTTCACCTAAAAAAATGTGGGCTTAGCACATCGATTTGGCCCAAAATTGGCCGGTTCGCACCGTTTCACCCATTTGACCACCCAAATCGTACAGAAAACCAAAATGGCCCACACTAGGCCGCTCACCAGCCTTCCTGGGGCAGTCCGACTGATTTTTGGCCAAAATCACGCTCAAACACTGGCCCACCCCAAAAACTTTAGGTTATAGCACACCGATTTAGCCTGAAAATGGCCCATTCTCGCCATTTTCCCGTTTGACCATTCAAATTGCACAGAAAACCAAAATGACCCACACTAGGCCGCTCCCCAGCCTCCCTGGGACAGCTCGATCAATTTTTGGCCAAAATCACGCCCGGACCCCGGGCTCACCCAAAAAACCGTGGGCTATAACATACCTATTTGGCTAAAAAATGGCCCGTTCGCATTGTTTCCCCCGTTTAACTGCACAAACCGCATAGAAAATCAAAATGACCCACACTAGGTTGCTCCCCAGCCTCCCTGGGGTATCCCGATCGATTTTTAGCCAAAATCACGTACAGACCCCGGGCCCACCCCAAAAACCATGGCCTATAGCACACCTATTTAGCCGAAAAAGGTTTGTTCGCGCCGTTTCGCCCGTTTGACCACCCAAACAACACAAAAAACCAAAATGGATGCTACCCAATTTCCCTAGGGCAGCCAAACCGATTTTTCACTAAAATCATGCTCGAATCTCGGGCCCACCCCAAAAATCGTGAGCTATAGCATACCAATTTGGCCTGAAAATGACTAGTGCACGCCGTTTCACCCGTTTGACTACCTAAACAAAACAAAAAAATAAAATGGCTCCGACTATGATGCTCCCCAGCCTTACTTGCGCAAAATTGGTGTGTAAAAGCCCACGGTTTCAGGGGTGGGCCCAGGGTTCGGGGGTGTTGCGGGCCAAAAATCGACCGGGGCATGCCAGGGAGGTTTGGGATCATCCCAGTGTGGTCCGTTTAAATTTTTGTGGGCATTTGGATGGACAAACGGGCGAAACGGCACAAACGGGGCATTTTTAAGCCAAATAAATGTGCTATAGCCCACGGTTTTGGGGGTGGGCCCGGGGTCCGGGCATGCTGTGGGCCAAAAATCGACCGGAACGTGCCAAGGAGGTTGGGGACCGTCCTAGTATGGTTCGTTTAATTTTTCTGGCCATTTAGGTGGACAAACGAGCGGAACGGCGCGAACAGGGAATTTTCGGGCCTAATTGGTGTGCTATAGTCCACGGTTTTGGGGTGTGACTGAGGGTTCGGGCGTGCTGTGGGCTAAAAATTGATCGGGCATGCCAGGGAGGTTGGGGATCGTCCCAGTGTAGTCCGTTGAATATTTTGTGGTTATTTGGGTGGATAAACGGGTGAAACAGCGCAAACGGGGCATTTTCGAGCCAAATTGGTGTGCTATAGCCCACGATTTTAGGGGTGAGTATGGGGTCCGGGCGTTCTGTGGGATGAAAATCGATCGGGGCGTGCCAGGGAGGTTGGGGATCGTCCCTGTGTGGTTCGTTTAATTTTTTGTGGCCATTTGGGTGGACAAACGGGCGAAACGGCGCGAAAGGGGCATTTTTAGGCCAAATCGATGGGCTATAGCCCACGGTTTTGAGGGTGGGCCCGAGGTCCGAGCATGCTATGGGCCAAAAATTGATCGGGGCGTGCCAAGTAGGTTTGGGATTGTCCCAGTGTGGTTCGTTTAGATTTTCGTGGCCATTTGGGTGGACAAACGTGCGAAACAGCACGAACGGGGCATTTTCGGGCCAAATCGGTGTGTTATTACCCACAGTTTGGGGGGTGGGCTTGGGGTCCGAGCGTGCTGTGGGCTAAAAATCAATCGGGGCGTGCCAAGGAGGTTGGCGACTGTCCCAGTGTGGTCCGTTTAAATTTTTGTGGCTATTTGGGTAGATAAACGGGCGAAACGACGCGAACGGGGCATGTTCAAGCCAAATCGGTGTGATATAGCCCACAGTTTTGGGGATGGGCACGGGGTCCAAGCGTGCGGTTGGCCAAAAATCGATCGAGGTGTGCCAGGGAGGTTAGGGATCATTCTTGTATGGTCCGTTTAATTTTCTGTGGCTATTTGGGAAGACAAACGGTCGAAACTGTGCGAACGGGGCATTTTTGGGCCAAATCGGTGTGCTATAGCCCATGGTTTTGGGGGTGGGCCCGATGTTCGGGCATGCTGTGGGCTAAAAATTGATTAGGACGTGCCAGGGGACCATTCCAGTATGGTCCGTTTAAATTTTTGTGGCCATTTGGGTGGACAAACAGGGAAACGACATGAACGGGGCATTTTCGGGCCAAATTGTTGTGCTATAGCCAACGGTTTTGGCGTTGGGCTGGGTGTCCAGACGTGCTTTGGCTGAAAATCAATCGGTGCATGCCAGGGAGGTTGGGGATCGTCCCAGTGTGGTCTGTTTAATTATTCGTGGCCATTTGGGTAGACAAACGAGTGAAACAACACGAACGGGGCATTTTTGGCCCAAATTGGTGTGCTATGGGGTGGGCCTAGGCTCCGAGCGTGCTGTGGATTGAAAATTGACCTGGGCGTGCCAGGGAGGTTAGGAATTATCCCAGTGTGGTTCATTTAAATTTTAGTGGCCATTTGGGTTGACAAACAGGCGAAACAGTGCGAACAACGCATTTTCAGGCTAAATCGGTGTGTTATAGCCCACGGTTTTGGGGGTGAGCTCGGGGTTCAGACATGTTGTGGGCCAAAAATCAATCGGGGCATGCCAGGGAGGTTGGGGATCATCCCATTGTGATCCGTTTAAATTTTCGTGGGCATTTGGGTGGACAAACGGGCGAAATAGCGCGAACGGGGCATTTTGGGCCTAATCGGTGTGCTATAGCCCACGGTTTTGGGGATGGGCATGGGGTCCGGGCATGCTATTGGCCAAAAATCAACTGGGATGTTCCAGGGGGGTTGGGGACTGTCCCAGTATGGTCCGTTTAAATTTTTGTGGCCATTTGGGTGGACAAATGGGCGAAACGGAGCGAACGAGTCATTTTGGGGCAAAATTGGTGTGCTATAACCCGCGATTTTGGGGTTGGTCCAGGGGTACAGGCGTGCTGTGGGCTAAAAACTAATCGGGGCGTGCTAAGGAGGATGAGGATTGTTCCAGTGTGGTTCGCTTAATTTTTCGTGGCCATTTGGGTGGACAAACGGGCCAAATAGCGTGAATGGGGCATTTTTAGGCCAAATCGGTGTGCTATAGCCTACGGTTTCAATGGTGGGCACGGAGTCCAGGTGTGTTGTGGGTCGAAAATTGATAGAGGTGTGTCAGGGAGGTTGGGGATCATCCCTGTATGGTCCATTTAATTTTTTGTGGCCATTTAGGTGGACAAACAGGCGAAACGACATGAACGAGGCATTTTCGAGCCAAATCAGTGTGCTATAGCCCACGATTTTGGGGGTGGGCCAGGGGTCCGAGCGTGCTGTGGCTGAAAATTGACCTGGGCAATCCAAAGAGGTTGGGGATTGTCCTAGTGTGGTCCGTTTAAATTTTCATGGCCATTTGGGTGGACAAACGGGAGAAAGGGCACGAACAAAGAATTTTTGGGCCAAATCGGTGTGCTATTGCCCACGATTTTGGGGGTGGGATTGGAGTACGGGCATGCTGTGGTCCAAAAATCAATCGGGGCGTGCCAAGGAGGTTGGGGATTGTCCCAGTGTGGTCCGTTTAAATTTTCATGGCCATTTGAGTAGACAAACGGACGAAACGGCGCGAATGGGACATTTTCGGGCAAAATCGGTGTGCTATCGCCCACGGTTTTGGTGGTTGGCTCGGGGTTCGGGCATGCTATTGGCCGTAAATTGATCGTGGCGTGCCAGGGAGGTTGGGGATCATCCTTGATTGGTTAGTTTAATTTTTTGTAACGAATAGGGTGGACATACGGGCGAAATGATGCGATCAGGGCAATTTTGGGCCAAATCGGTGTGATATAGCCCACTTTTTTGGGGGTGGACCCAGGGTTCGGGCATGCTGTGGGTAAATAATTGATCGGGACATGCCAGGGAGGTTGGGGATCGTCCAGTGTGGTCCGTTTAATATTTTTGTGGCCATTTGAATGGACAAACAGTCGAAACGGCGTGGACGGGGCATTTTCGGGCCAAATTGGTGTACTAGGGAGGTTGCGACCGTTTCAATGTGGTTTGTTTAAATTTTTGTGGCCATTTGGGAGGACAAACGGCCGAAACGATGCGAATGAGGCATTTTCAGACTAAATTGATGTGCTATAGCCCACGGTGGTGGGCCAAGGGTTCGAGCGTGCTGGGGGGCCGAAAATCAATCGGGGCATGCCTAGGAGGTTGGAGATTGTCCCAGTGTGGTCCGTTTAACTTTTCATGTCCATTTGTATGGACAAATGGGCAAAATGGCGCGAGCGGGGGCATTTTCGAGCTAAATCGACTGAAGCGTGCCAAGGAGGTTGGGGATCGTCCAAGTGTAGTCCGTTTAATTTTTGTGGCAATTAGGGTGGACAAACAGGGAAAATGGTGCAATCAATGCATTTTCGGGTTAAATCGGTGTGATATAGCCCACTATTTCGAGGGTGGGGCCCAGGGTCTTGGCGTGCTGTGGGTCAAAAATTGATCGGGGCAGGCCAGGGAGGTTGGGGATCATCCCAGTGTGGTCGTTTAATTTATCTTAGCCATTTTGGTGGAGAAACGGGCGAAACGGCGTGAACGGGGGCAATTTTAGGATAAATCAATGTGTAATAACTCACAGTTTTGGGGGTGGGCCTGGGGTTCGGGCGTGCTGTGGGCCAAAAATTTACCGAGGCATGCAGGGAGGTTGGGGATCGTCCCAGTGTGGTCTGTTTAAATTTTTGTGGCCATTTGGATGGACAAACGGGCGAAATGGCTGTGAACGGGGTATTTTCGGGCTAAATCGATGTTCTATAGCCCACAATTTTGGGGGGTGAGCCCGGGTCCGGGCGTGCTGTGGGCCAAAATTCAACCGGGGTGTGCCAGAGAGGTTGGGGATCATCCCGATGTGGTCTGTTTAAATTTTCGTGGCCATTTGGATGGACAAACGAGCGAAACGGCGCGAACAAGGCATTTTTGGGCCAAATCAGTATGCTATAGCCCACGGTTTCGGGGGTGGGCTCGGGTTCGGGCGTGCTGCGGGCCAAAAATAGACCGGGGCGATCCAGGAGGTTGGGGATCATCCCAATGTCGTCCATTTACTTTTTCGTGGAAATTTGGGTAGACAAACAGGCGAAACGATGCAAACGGGGCATTTTCGGGAAAAATTGATGTGCTATAAATCACATTTTTGGGGGTGGGCTCAGGGTCAGGGCGTGCAGTGTGCCTAAAATCAATCGGTGCATGCCAGGGAGGTTAGGTATCGTCCTAGTGTGGTCCGTTTAATTTTTCATGGCCATTTAGGTAGACAAACAGGTGAAACGGTGCGAACAGGGCAGTTTTGGGCCAAATCGGTGTGCTATAGCCCACGATTCCGGGCGTGATGTGGGCCAAAACTTGACCTTGGCATGCCAGGGAGGTTGGGGATCATCCCAGTATGGTCCGTTTAAATTTTTGTGGCTAATTGGGTGGACAAACGGACAAAACAGTGCGAACGGGGCATTTTCGAGCTAAATCGGTGTGTTATAGCCCACGGTTATGGGGGTGGGCCCGGAATTCGAGCGTGTTATGGGCTAAAAATCAATCGGGGCATGCCTGAGAAGTTGGAGATCATCCCAGTGTGGTCCGTTTAAATTTTTGTCGGAATTTGGGTGGACAAATGGGTGAAACAGCATTAACGAGGCATTTTCAGGCAAAATAATGTGCGATAGCCTACGGTTTTATGGGTGGGCCCGGGGGTCCGGGCATGCTGTGGGCCAAAAATCATCCGGGACTTCCAGGGAGGTTGGGGACCGTCCTAGTGTGGTCCGTTTAAATTTTTGTGGCCATTTTGGTGGACATACAGACAAAACAGCACAAACGCGACATTTTCAAGCCTAATTGGTGAGCTATAGCCATGGTTTTGGGGTTTAGGCGGGAGTCCGGGCGTGCTGTGGGCCAAAAATTGATTGTGGTGTGCGAGGGAGGTTAGAGATCATCCCAGTGTAGTTCGTTTAATTTTTTGTGGCCATTTGGGTGGATAAATAGGCAAAACAACGCGAACGGGGCATTTTCAGGCAAAATTGGTGTGCTATAGCCCACGGTTTTGGGTGTGGGCATGGGTTCGGGCGAGCTGTGGACTAAAAATTTATAGGGGCGTGCCAGGGAGGTTGGGGATCATCCCTGTGTGGTTCGTTTAATTTTTCGTGGCCATTTGGGTGGACAAACGGGCGAAACGGTGCGAACGGAGCATTTTTGGGCCAAATTGGTGTGCTATAGCCCACAGTTTTGGGGTTGGGCTGGGGGTACGGGCCTGCTGTGGTCTGTAAATTGATAGGGGCTTGCCAAAGAGGTTGGGGATCGTCCTTGTGGTCCGTTTAATTTTTTGTGGCCATTTGGGTGGACAAACGGACAAAACGACGCGAACAGAACATTTTTGGGCCAAATCGGGGTGCTATAGCCCACGGTTTTGGGGGTGGGCATGGGGTTCAGGTGTGAACTGGGCCAAAAATTGATAGGGGCATGCCAGGGAGGTTGGAAATCGTCACTGTGTGGTCCGTTTAATTTTTCCTAGCCATTTGGGTGGACAAACGGGCGAAACGACACGAACAGGGCATTTTTGGGCCAAATTGATGTGCTATAGCCCATGGTTTTGGGGGTGGGCCCGAGATTCGAGCCTGCTGTGGGCTGAAAATCGATCGGGGCATGGCAAGGAGGTTGGGGATAGTCCCACTATGGTCCATTTAAATTTTCATGGCCATTTGGGTGGATAAACGGGAGAAACGACGCGAATGGAGAATTTTCGAGCCAAATCGGTGTGCTATTGCCCGCGGTTTTAGGGTTAGGTTTGGGGTCCAGGCGTACTGTAGTCTTAAAATAAATCGGGGCGTGCCAGGGAGGTTGGCGACAGTCCCAGTGTGATTCGTTTAAATTTTTATGGCTATTTGCGTGGACAAATGGGCTAAACGGCGCGAACGGGGTATTTTTGGGCTAAATCGGTGTGCTATAGCCCATGGTTTTAGGGTTGGGCCCGAGGTCCGGGCATGGTGTGGATAAAAAATTGACCTGGGTCTGCCAAGGAGGGTGGGGATCATCCTCGTGTGGTCCGTTTAAATTTTGGTGGCCATTTGGGTGGGCAAACAGGCAAAACGGTGCGAACGGGGCATTTTCAGGCTAAATCGGTGTGTAATATCCCACGGTTTTGGGGTTGGGCCTAGGGTTCAGGACCGTTGTGGGACAAAAATCGATCGGGGCATGCCAAAGAGGTTGGGATCATCTAGTATGGTCCGTTTAAATTTTTGTGGGCATTTGGGTAGACAAACGGGCGAAACGGCGCGAACAGGGCATTTTCGGGCCAAATCAATGTGCTATAGCCCACGGATTTGGGGGTGGGCTCGGGGTTCAGGCATGCTGTGGGACAAAAATTAATTTGGACGTGCCAGGGAGGTTGGGGACTATCCCAATATGGTCCGTTTACATTTTTCTGGCCATTGGGGTAGACAAAAGGGTGGAACGACACGAACGGGGAATTATTGGGCTAAATTGGTGTGCTATAGTTCACGATTTTTGGGTGTGGCCAGGGGTTCGGGCGTGCTGTGGGCTAAAAATTGTTCCAGCGTGCCAGGGTGGTTGGGGATCATCTCAGTGTGGTCCGTTTAATTTTTGTGACTCTTTGGGTGGATAAACGCGCAAAATAGCACAAACGGGACATTTTCGGGCCAAATCGGTGCGCTATAGCGCACGATTTCAGGTGTGGGCATGGGGTCCGGGCGTACTGTAGGCCAAAAATTGATCGGGGCTTGCCAGGGAGGTTGGGGATCGTCCAAGTGTGGTTCGTTTAATTTTTTGTGGCCATTTGGGTGGACAAACGAGCGAAACGACGTAAATGGGGCTTTTTCAGGCTAAATCGCTGGGCTATAGCACACGGTTTTGAGGGTGGGCCCAGGGTCCGAGCTTGCTGTGGGCTGAAAATCGATCGGGGCGTGGCAGGGAGGTTGGCGATCATCCTAGAGTGGTCCGTTTAAATTTTTGTGGCTGTTTGGGTGGACAAACAGGCGCAACGGTGTGAACTGGGCATTTTCTGGCTAAATTGGTGTTAGATAACCCATGGTTTTGGGGGTGGGCTCGAGTTCTGGGCGTGCTGTAGGTCAAAAATCGATCGGGGCACGCCAGGGAGATTGGGGATAGTCTCTATATGGTCCGTTTAATTTTTTATAGCCATTTGGGTGGACAAACGAGCGAAACGGCGCGAATAAGGCATTTTCGGGCCAAATCGGTGTGCTATAGCCCACAATTTCGGGGGTAAGCCTGGGATTTGGGCGTGCTGTGGGCCAAAAATCGACAGGGGCGTGCCAAGGAGGTGAGGGATTGTCTCAGTGTGGTCGGTATAAATTTTTGTTGCCATTTGTGTGGACAAACGGGAGAAACAGCGCGAATGGGGTATTTTCGGGTCAAATCGATTTGCTATAGTCCACGGTTTTAGGGGTGGGCCCAGGATTCGGGCATTTTGTGGTCTAAAAAATGATCGAGGTGTACTAGGAAAGTTGGGGATAATCCCTGTGTGGATCGTTTAATTTTTCGTGGCCATTTGGGCGGACAAATGGGCGAAACGGTGCTAACGGGGGATTTTCTATCCAAATCAGTGTGCTATAGCCCACAGTTTTGAGGGTGGACCCGGGGTTCGGGCCTGCAGTGGGCTGAAAAATTATCGGGGCGTGCTAGGGAGGTTGGGATCGTCCCAGTATGGTTCGTTTAACTTTTTGTGGCCATTTGGGTGGACAAACGGACGAAACAACGTGAGCGGGGCATTTTCGGGCAAAATTAGTGTGCTATAGCCCGCGGTTTTGGGGGTGGGCTCGGGGTTCGGGTGTGCTGTGGGTCAAAAATTGATCGGGGCATGCCAGGAAGGTTGGGAATCATCCCAGTGTGGTCTGTTTAATTTTTCGTGGCCATTTGGGTGGACAACTGGGCAAAACGGTGCGAACGGGGCATTTTAGGGCCAAATCAGTGTGCTATAACTTATGGTTTTGGGGGTGCGCCTGGTCTCCAGGCGTGTTGTGGGCCCAAAATTGATCGGGGCGTGCTAGTGAGGTTAGGGATTGTCCCAGTGTGGTCCGTTTAATTTTTCTTGGCCATTTGGGTGGACAAACGGGCGAAACGGGATGAACGAGGCATTTTTGGACTAAATCAGTGTGCTAAAGCCCACGGGTTTGGGGGTGAGCTTGGGGTTCGGGCAAGCTGTGGGCCAAAAATCAACCAGGGCATGCCAGGCAGGTTGAGGGTTATCCCAGTGTGGTCTGTTAAAATTTTCGTGGCTATTTGGGTGTACAAGCAGGCAAAACGACGTGAACGGGGCATTTTCGGGCTAAATAGGTGTGCTATAGACCACAGTTTAGAGGGTGGGCCCAGGGTTCGGGCATGCTGTAGGCCAAAAATTGACCCGAGCGTGCCAGGGAGGTTGGGGATAATCCCTGTTTGGCCCGTTTAAATATTTGTGGCCATTTGGATGGACAAACGGGCAAAACGGTGTGAACGAGGCATTTTTGGGCTAAATCGGTGTGTTATAGCCCAAAGTTTTGGGGGTAGGCCCGAGGTTTGGGAATGTTGTGGGACAAAAATCGATCGGGGAATGCCTGAGAGGTTGGAGATCATTCCAGTGTGGTTCTTTTAAATTTTTGTGGGCATTTGGGTGGACAAATGGGCAAAACGAAATGAACAGGGCATTTTCGGGCCAAATCGGTGTGCTATAGCCCACGGTTTTGGGGGTGGGCTGGGTGTCCGGGTGTGCTTTTGGTAAAAAATTTATTGGGGCATGCCAGGGAGGTTGGGGATCATCCCGATGTGGTTCGTTTAATTTTTAGTCGCCATTTGTGTGGACAAACGGGTGAAACGGCGCGAACAGGGCATTTTTTGGGCCAAATCGGTGTGCTATAACCCATGATTTTAGGGGTGGGTATGGGGTCCGAGCGTGTTGTAGGCCAAAAATTGATAGGGGTGTGCCAGGGAGGTTTGGGATCGTCCCTGTGTGGTCCATTTAATTTTTCATTGCCATTTGGGTTGACAGAGCGTGCTGTAGGCCAAAAATTGATAGGGGTGTGACAGGGAGGTTTGGGATCGTCCCTGTGTGGTCCATTTAATTTTTCATTGCCATTTGGGTTGACAAATGGGCGAAACGATGAGAACAAGGCATTTTTGGGCCAAATCGGTGTGCTATTGCGCATAGTGTCGGGAGTGGGCTTGGGGTCCGGGTATGCTGTGGGCCGAAAATCAATCTGGGTGAGCCAGGGAGGTTGGCGACAGTCCTAGTGTGGTCTGTTTAAATTTTTTTGGCCATTTGGGTGGATAAACGAGCGAAACAGTACGAACGGGGCATTTTTGGGCTAAATCAGTGTGATATAGCCTACAGTTTTGGGGGTGAGTCCGGGGTTCGAGCGTGCTGTGGGCCAAAAATCGTCCGGGGCATGCGAAGGAGGTTGGGGATTATCCCAGTGTAGTCCGTTTAAATTTTTGTGGTCATTTGGGTGGACAAACGGGGGAAACGGTGCGAATGGGGAATTTTTGAGCAAAATTGGTGAGCTTATTGCCCATGGTTTTGGGGGTTGGCTTAGGGTCCGGGCTTGCTGAGGGCCGAAAATAAATTGAGGCATGCTAGGGAGGTTGGCGACCATCCCTGTGTGGTCCGTTTAAATTTTTGTGACCATTTGGGCGGATAAACGGGCGAAACGACGCCAATGGGGCATTTTTGGGCTTAATCGGTGTGCTATATCCCATGGTTTTGGGGGTAGGACCGGGGTTCGAGCATGCTGTGGGCCACAAATTGACCTTGGCGTGCCAAGGAGGTTGGGGATTGTCCCGGTATGGTCTGCTTAAATTTTCATAGCTATTTGTATGAACAAATGGGCAAAACGGCGTGAACGGAGCATTTTTGGGCCAAATTGGTGTGCTAGAGCCCACGGTTTAGGGGGTGTGTACGGGGTCCAGGCATGCTGTGGGCCAAAAATCGATCGAGGCATGCTAGGGGGGTTGGGGATCATTCCTGTGTGGTCCGTTTAATTTTTTGTGGCTAATTGGGTGGACAAATGGGCTAAATGGCGCAAATAGGGCATTTTCGGGCCAAATTGGAGTGTTATAGCCCACGGTTTTGGGGGTGGGCCGGGGGTACGAGCATGCTGTTGGCCGAAAATCGATCGAGCGTGCCAAGGGGGTTGGGGATTGCCACAGTGTGGTCCGTTTAAATTTTTGTTGCCATTTGGGTGGGCAAACGGGCAAAACGAAGCGAACGGGGCATTTTTGGGCCAAATCGGTGTGCTATTGCCCACAGTTTTGGGTGTGGGCTTGGGGTACGGGCGTGTTGTGGGCCAAAAATAAATCGGGTCATGCTAGGGAGGTTGGCGACAGTCCCAGTGTAGTCATTTTAAATTTTTGTGGCTATTTGGGTGGACAAACGGGCGAAACGGCGAGAATAGGGCATTTTCAGGCAAAATCGGTGTGCTATAACCCACGGTTTTGGGGGTGGGCACGGTGTTAGAGCGTGCTGTGGGCTGAAAATCGACCGAGGCGTGCCGAGGGTGTTGGGGATTATCCCAGTGTGGTTGCTTTAAATTTTCGTGGCCATTTGGGTGGACAAACGGGCGAAACGGTGCGAACGGGGAATTTTTGGGCCAAATTGGTGTGCTATTGCCCACAGTTTTGGGGGTAGGCTTGGGGTTCGGGCATGCTGTTGGTCCAAAATCAATCGGGGCGAGCCAGGGAGGTTGGCGACAGTCGTAGTGTGGTCCGTTTAAATTTTTCTGGCCATTTGAGTGGACAAATGAGCGAAACGGCGCGAACAGGGTATTTTTTGGCCAAATCGGTGTGATATAGCCCACGGTTTTGGGGGTGGGCCTGGGGTTCAGGCGTGCTATGGGCCAAAAATCGATCGGGGCATGCTAGGGAAGTCGGGAATCATCCATGTGTGGTCCATTTAATTTTTTGTGTCCATTTGGGTTGACAAACGGGCGAAACGTTACGAACGGAGAATTTTTGAGCCAAATAAATGTTATATAGTCCACGGTTTCAGGGGTGGGCTCGGGGTCCGGGCATGCTATGGGCCAAAAATTGACCGGGATATGCCAGGGAGGTTGGGCCTTGGTGATTGTCCGAGTACGATCTGTTTAAATTTTTGTGGCCATTTAGGTGGATAAACGGGCGAAATGGCGTGAACGGGGCATTTTTAGGCCAAACTGGTGTGCTATAGCCCACGGTTTTGAGGTTGGGTCGGGGGTCCGGGCGTGCTGTGGTCCAAAAACCAACCGGTGCATGCAGGGAGGTTGAGGATCGTCCCAGTATAATCCGTTTAATTTTTCGTGGTCATTTGGGTGGACAAACGGGCGAGACGACATGAATGGGGCATTTTTTGGGCTAAATTGGTGTGCTATATCCCACGGTTTCTGGGGTGGGCCCGGGGTTCAGGCTTGCAGTGGGCCAAAAATCGACCGGGACATGCCCGGGAGGTTGGGTACCATCCCAGTGTGGTCCGTTTAAATTTTTGTGGCCAATTTGGTCGACAAACGGGCGAAGCGGCATAAACGGGGCCTTTTCGAGCTAAATTGGTGTGCTATAACACACGATTTCAGGGTTGGGCCATCGGTCTGGGCATGTATTGGGCTGAAATTTGATAGGGCCATACGAGGAAGGTTGGGGATCATCCCAATGTGGTTCGTTTAATTTTTTGTGGCCATTTGGGTGGACAAATGGGCGAAACGGCGCGTACGGGGCATTTTCGAGCAAAATTGGTGTGCTATAGCCCATGGTTTTGGGGGTGGGCACGGGGTCCGGGCGTGCTGTGGACCAAAAATTGATAGGGGCATGCCAGGGAGGTTTGGGATCGTCCCTGTATGGTTCATTGACTTTTTCGTGGCCATTTTGGTGGACAAACGTGCGAAACGGCACGTACAAGGCATTTTTTGCCAAGTCGGTGTGCTATAGCCCACGGTTTTAGGGATGGGCCCGGGTTTTGAGCGTGCTGTGGGATGAAAATCGATCGAGGCGTGCCAAGGAGGTTTGGATTGTCCCAGTGTAGTCTTTTTAAATTTTTGTAGCTATTTGGGTGTACAAACTGGCAAAATAGCACAAACTAGGCATTTTCGGGCCAAATCGGTGTTATATAGCCCATGGTTTTGGGGGTGGGCCTGGGGTCTGGGCATTGTGTCGGCCGAAAATCAATCAGGGCATGCCAAGGAGGTTGGGGATCATCCCTGTGTGGTCTGTTTTATTTTTTGTGGTCATTTGGGTGGACAAAGGGGCAAAACGGCGCAAACGGGGCATTTTTAGGCCAAATCAGTGTGCTACAACACACGGTTTTGGGGGTGGACCCGGGGTCCGAGCGTGGTGTGGGATAAAAACCAACTGGGGCATGCTAGGGAGGTTGAGGATCGTCCCTGCGTGGTCCGTTTATTTTTTCGTGGTCATTTGAGTGGATAAATGGGCAAAACAGTGCGAACTGGGCATTTTTGCTCCAAATCGGTGTGCTATAGCCCACGGTTATGGGGGTGGGCCCGGAGTTCGAGTGTGCAGTCGGCTTAAAATTGACTGAGGCATGCCAGGGAGGTTGGGGATTATCCATTGTGGCCCGTTTAAATTTTCGTGGCCATTTGGCTGGACAAACGGGCGAAACGGCATGGACGGGGCATTTTTGGGCTAAATTGGTGTGCTATAGCCCATGATTTAGGGGTGGGCCTGGGATTCGGGTGTGATGCGGGTCGAAAATCAATCGGGGCATGCCAGGTTGGTTGGTGATCGTCCTAGTATGGTCCGTTTAAATTTTTGTGCCATTTGGGTGGACAAACAGGCAAAATAGTATGAACGGGGTATTTTTGGGCTAAATCGGTATGCTATAGACCACAGTTTTGGGGGTGGGCCCGAGGTTCGGGTGTACTGTAGGTCAAAAATATATCGGGGCACGCCAGGGAGTTTGGGGATCGTCCCAGTGTGGTACGTTTAAATTTTTGTGGCCATTTGGATGGACAAATGGGCGAAACGACACAAACGGGGCATTTTCGAGCCAAATCGGTGTGCTATAGCCCATGGTTTAAGGGGTTGTCTCGGGGTTCGACCGTGCTGTAGGCCAAAAATCGATAGGGGCATGATAAGAAGGTTAGAGATTGTCCTAGTGTGGTTCGTTTAAATTTTCGTGGCCATTTAGGTGGATAAAAGGATGAAACGGCGCGAATAGGACATATTTAAGATAAATTGGTATGTTATAACACACTGTTTCGGGGGTGCACTCGGGGTCCAGGCGAGTTGTGGGCCTAAAAACAATCGGGACGTGCCAGGGAGGTTGGGGATCTTCTCAGTGTGGTTCTTTTAATATTTCATGGCCACTTGGGTGGACAAACGGGTGAAAAGGCACAAATGGGGCATTTTCGGGCCAAATCGGTGTGCTTTAGCCTACGATTTCTGGGGTGGGCCTGGGGTCCGAGGGTGTTGTGGGTTTAAAATTGATCGAGGCATGCCAGGGAGGTTGGGGATCATCCCAGTGTTGTTCGGTTAAATTTTGCGGCAATTTGGATCGACAAACGGGCAAAACGGCGTGAAACGGGTATTTTCGGGCCAAATCAGTGTGCTAAATCCCATGGTTTTGGGGGTGGGCTTAGGATTTGGGCGTGCTGTGGGCCAAAAATTAACCAAGGTGTGCCAGACAGGTTGGGGGTCATCCCAGTGTGGTCCGTTTAAATTTTTCGTGGATATTTGGGTGGACAAACAGGAAAAACGGCACGAACGGGGCATTTTCGAGCTAAATTGGTGTGCTATAGACCACAATTTAGGGGGTAGGTCTGGGGTCCGGGCATGCTGTGGGCTGAAAATAGACCTGGGCGTGCCAGGGAGGTTGGGGATCATCCCAGTATGGTCCGTTTAAATTTTTGTGTCCATTTGGGTGGACAAACGGGCAAAACGGTGCGAACGGGGCATTTTCAGGCTAAATCTGTGTTATAGCCCACGGTTTTGGGGGTAGGACCGACGTTCGGGAATGTTGAGGGACAAAAATTGACTGGGGAATGCCGAGGAGGTTGGGGATCATTCCAGTGTGGTCTGTTAAAATTTTTGTGGGTATTTGGGTTGACAAATGGACGAAACGGCATAAACGGGGCATTTTTGGGCCAAATCGGTGTGCTATAGCCCACGGTTTTTGGGGTGGGCTTGGGGTCCGGGCATGCTGAGGGACAAAAAATGACCAGGTCATGCCAGGGATGGTTAGGACCGTCTCATTATGGTCTGTTTATATTTTTATGGCTATTTGGGTGGACAAACGGGTGAAACGATGTGAACGGGGCATTTTCGTGGCAAATAGGTGTGCTATAGCCCACAGTTTTGAAGTTGGGCCGGGGGTCTGGGCGTGCTGTGGGCTAAAAATTGATCGGGGCATTTCAGGGAGGTTGGGGATCATCCCAATGTGGTTTGTTTAATTTTTTGTTGCCATTTGTGTGGACAAATGAGCAAAACGGTGCGAACGGGGCATTTTTGGGCCAAATCAGTGTGCTATAGCCCACTGTTTTGGGGATGGGTACGGGATCCGGGTGTGCTGTGGGCTGAAAATTGATAGGGGCATGCCTGCAAGGTTTGGTATCATCCCTGTGTGGTCCATTTAATTTTTCATGGCCATTTGGGTGGACAAACGTGCGAAACGATGCGAATGGCGCATTTTCAGGCCAAATTGGCGTGCTTTAATCCACAGTTTTTAGGGTGGGCCCGGGGTCAAAATGTGGTGTGTGCTTTAAATCGACCGAGGCATGCGACGGAGGTTGGGAATTATCCCAGTGTGGTTCGTTTAAATTTTTATGGTTATTTGGGTGGACAAACGGGAGAAACGGCGCGAACGGGTAATTTTTGAGCCAAATTAGTGAGCTATTGTCTACAGTTTTGGGGGTGGGCTTGTGGTCCGGGCTTACTATGGGCCAAAAATAAATTGGGGCATGCTAGGGAGGTTGGCGACCGTCCCTGTGTGGTCCGTTTAAATTTTTGTGACCATTTGGGTGGACAAACAGGCAAAACGGTGCGAATGGGGCATTTTCGAGCTAAATCGGTGTGCTATGTCCCACAGTTTTGGGGGTGGGCCCGAGGTCCGAGCGTGCTGTGGTCCAAAAATCGACCTTGGCGTGCCAAGGAGGTTGGGGATTATCCCAGTCTGGTCTATTTAATTTTTCGTAGCCATTTGTGTGAACAAACGGGTGAAACGGCGCGAACAGGGCATTTTTGGGGCAAATCAGTGTGCTTGAGCCCACATTTTTGGGGGTGTGTACGGGGTTCGGGCGTGTTGTGGGTCAAAAATCAATCGGGGCATGCTAGGGTATTTTGGGATCGTTCTTGTGTGGTCCGTTCAATTTTTCTTGGCCATTTGGGTGGTCAAACGGGCGAAATGACTCGAATGGGGCATTTTCAGGCTAAATCGGTGTGCTATAGCCCAAGGTTTTTGGGGTGGGCCGGGGGTCCGAACGTGCTATGGGCCAAAAATTAATCGAGCGTGCCAAGGGGACTGGGGATTGTCATAGTGTGGTCCGTTTAAATTTTCGTGGACATTTGGATAGGCAAAGAGGCAAAACGGCATGAACGGGGCATTTTCGGGCCAAATCGGTGTGCTAGTGCCCACAGTTTTGGGGGTTGGATTGGGATTCGGGCGTGCTATGGGCTAAAAATCAATCGGGGCATGACAAGGAGGTTAGTAACAGTCCCAGTGTGGTCCATTTAAATTTTTATGGCTATTTGGGTGGACAAACGGGCGAAACGGCGTGAATGGGGCATTTTCGGGAAAAATCGGTGTGCTATAGCCTATGGTTTCGAGGTTGGACACGGTGTTTGTTCGTGCTGTGGGCCAAAAATTGACTGGGGCATGCCAGAGGGGTTGGGTATTGTCCCAGTGTAGTCCGTTGAAATTTTCGTGGCCATTTGGGTGGACAAACGGGAGAAACGGTGCGAACAGAAAATTTTTGGGTCAAATCGGTATGCTATTGCCCACATTTTCTAGGGTGGGCTTGGGGTCCGGGTGTGCTGTGGGCCAAAAATCAATCGGGGCAAGCCAGGGAGGTTTGCTACAGTCCTAGTGTGGTCCGTTTCAATTTTTTGGCCATTTGGGTGGACAAAAATGAGAGAAACGGTGCAAACGGGGCATTTTCGAGCCAAATTGGTGTGACATCGCCCACGATTTTGGTGGTGGGCTCGGGGTCTGGGTGTGCTATGGGCCAAAAATCTATCGAGGCGTGCCAGAGAGGTTGGCGATCGTCCCTGTGTGGTCCGTTTAATGTTTTATGGCCATTTAGGTGGACCAACAGGTGAAATGGTATGAACGGGGCATTTTTGAGCCAAATCAGTGTGATATAGCCCACGGTTTTGGGGGTGAGCTCGGGGTCCGGGTATGCTATGGGACAAAAATCGACCGAGATTTGCCAGGGAGGTTGAGGACCGTCCTAGTGTAGTCCGTTTAAATTTTTGTGGCCATTTTGGTGTATAAACGCACAAAAAAGCGTGAACGGGGCATTTCGGGCCCAATTGGTGTGCTATAGCCCATGGTTTTGTGGTTGGGAAGTGGGTCCGTGCGTTCTGTGGGCCGAAAATCAATTGGTTCTTGCCAGGGAGATTGAGGATTATTCCAGTGTGGTCCGTTTATTTTTTCGTGGCCATTTGGGTAGACAAACAGGCGAAACAACATGAATGGGGCATTTTTGAGCTAAATCATTGTGCTATACCCCATGGTTTTGGGGGTTAGCCTGAGGTTCGGATGTGCTGTGGGCCAAAAATAGATTGGGGCATGCCAGAGAGGTTGGGGATCATCCTAGTGTGGTCCTTTTAAATTTTCGGTGCTATTTGGGTGGTTAAACGGGCAAAACTCCACAAACGGAGTATTTTTGGGCCAAATCGGTGTGCTATATAGGCCACGGTTTCGGGGTAGGCCCGGGGTCTGGGCGTTCTGTGGGCCTAAAATCAACCGCTGCATGTCAGGGAGGTCGGGGATCATTCCAGTGTGGTTCGTTTAATTTTTTGTGGCCTTTTGGGGTGGACAAACAGGTGAAACGGCGCGAATGGGGCATTTTTGGGCCAAATCGGTGTTCTATAGCCCACGTTTTTGGGGGTGGTCCTGAAGTCCGGGCCTGCTGTAGGCCATAAAATTGATCGGGCCGTGCCAGAGAGGTTGGGGATCGTCCCAGTGTGGTCCGTTTAAATTTTCGTTGCCATTTGGGTGGACAAACAAACAAAACTGCTCGGACGGAGCATTTTTGAGCCAAATTGGTGTGCTATAGTCCACGGTCTCAGGGGTGGGCCCGAGGTTCGGGCGTGCTATGGGCCAAAAATCATTAAGTTTTTGTGGCCATTTATGTGGACAAACAAGCGAAACGGCGCGAACAGGGCATTTTCTGGCCAAATTAGTGAGCGATAACCCACGTTTTAGGGGTGGACCCGAGGTCCGAGCGTGATGTGGGCCAAAAATCGATCGAGGATTGCCAGGGAGGTTGGGGATCGACCCAGTGTGCTCTGTTTAATTTCTCATGTCTATTTGGGTAGACAAACGGGCAAAACGGCGCAAATGGGACATTTTCAAGCAAAATTAGTATGCTATAGCCCACGGTTTTGGGGGTGGGCCTGGGGTCCAGGCGTGTTGTGGGCCGTTAATCGATCGGGGCGGGCCAAGAATGCTTGGGATCATCCTAGTGTGGTCCTTTTAAATTTTTGTAGCCATTTTGGTGGACAGACGGGCCAAATGGCACGACCGGGGTATTTTTTAGTAAAATCGGTGTGCTATAGCCCACGGTTTCGAGGGTGGGATGAGGGTCCGAGCGTGCTGTGGGTTGAAAATCAACCGATGCGTGTTAGGGAGGTTGGGGATCATTCCAGTGTAGTCTATTTAATTTTTCGTAGGTATTTGGGTGGACAAACAGGCAAAATAGCGCGAATAGGGAATTTTTAGGCCAAATCGGTGTGCTATATAGCCCATGATTTTGGGGGTAGGCACGAGGTCCGGGAATGCTGTGGGTTGAAAATCGATCGGGGCATGCCATGGAGGTTGGTGATCGTTCTTGTGTGGTCCGTTTAATTTTTCGTGGCCATTTGGGCAGATAAACGGATAAAACAGCACGAATGGGGCATTTTCAGGCCTAGTCGGTGTGCTATTGCCCACAATTTTAGGGGTAGGCCCGGGGTCAGAGCGTGTTGTGGGCAAAAAATTGACCTGGGCATGCTAGGGAGGTTGGCGACAATCCCAGTGTGGTCCGTATAAATTTTTGAGTCTATTTGGGTTGACAAACGAGCAAAACAGCGTGAATGGAGCATTTTCGAGCCAAATCGATGTGATATAGCCCACGGTTTTGGGGGTGGGCTCGGGATCCGAGCGTTCTATAGGCCAAAAATCAATCGGGGAGTGCCAGCAAAGTTGGGGATCATCCATGTGTGGTCTGTTTAATTTTTTATGGCCATTTGGGTGGATAAACGGGTGAAACGATTTGAACGGGGAATTTTTAGGCCAAATTAGTATGCTATAAACCCACAGTTTTGGGGGTGGGCCCAGGGCTCGAGCATGCTGTGGGCTAAAAATTGATTGGAACATGCTAGGGGGGTTAGGGACCATCCCAGAGTGGTCCGTTTAAATTTTTGTGGCCATTTGGGTGGACAAACGAGCGAACGGTGTGAACGGGGCATTTTTGGGCCAAATTGGTGTGCTATAGCCGATGGTTTAGGGGTTTGGTCGGAGATCCGGGCGTGCTGTTGGCCAAAAATCAACCGGTGCATATTAGGAAGGTTAGGGATCATCCGAGTGTGGTCCGTTTAATATTTTGTGGCTATTTGGATAGACGAACGGGATAAATGGCACAAAATGGGCATTTTCGGGCCAAATCAGAGTGCTATAGCCCCCGGTTTCTGGGGTGGGCTCGGGATCCGGGTGTGCTGTGGGCCAAAAATTGACCTGGGCATGCCAGGGACGTTCGGGATCATCCCAGTGTTGTCCCTTTAATTTTTCGTAGCCATTTGGGTGGACAAACTGGTGAAACGGTAGGAATCGGGCATTTTTGGGCTAAATAGGTGTGTTGTGGCCTATGGTTTTGGGGGTGGGCCCGAAGTTCGAGCATATTGTGGGCTAAAAATCAACCGGGGAATGCCAGGGAGGTTAGGGATCATCCCAGTGTGCTCCGTTTAAAATTTTTTTGGCATTAAGTTGGACAAATAGGCGAAACAACACGAACGGGGCATTTTTAGGCCAAATTGGTGTTCTATAGCCCATGGTTTGAGGGGTGGGCTCGAGGTTAGGGGATGCTGTGGGCCAAATATCGACCGAGACATGACAGGGGGTTAGGGACCATCCCAGAGTGGCCCGTTTAAATTTTTGTGGCCATTAGGGTGGTCAAACGGGCGAAACGGCATGAACGGGGCATTTACGGGCTTAATTGGTGTGCTATAGCCCACGATTTCGGGGGTGGGCCTAGAGTCCGAGTGTGCTATGGGTTGAAAATCGATCGAGGCATTCCAGGGAGGTTGGCGACAGTCCCAAAGTCCCAATGTTGTCCGTTTAAATTTTTGTGGCCATTTGGGTGGACAAACGGCCGAAACGACACGAACGTGGGTGGGCTCGGGGTTTGGCCGTGCTGTGGGTAAAAAATTGTTCGAGGCATGCCAGGGAGGTTGGGGATCGTCTCTGTGTGGTCCGTTTAGATTTTTGTGGCCATTTGGGTGGACTAACGGGCAAAATGGTGCGAACGGGGCATTTTTGAGCCAAATTGGTGTACTATAGCCCACAATTTTGGGGGTGGGCCCGGGGTACGGGCATGCTGTGGGTCAGAACTTGACCGAGACGTTCCAGGGAGGTTGGGGACCATCCTATAGTGGTCCGTTTAAAATTTTTTGGCCATTTGGTTGGACAAACGGGCAAAACGATATGAATGGGTCATTTTCGATCCAAATTGTTGTGCTATAACCCACGGTTTTGGGGTTGGGACAGGGATCCGGGCGTGCTGTGGGCTGAAAATCAACCGGTGTATGCCAGGGAGGTTGGGGATCATCCCAGTGTGGTCCGTTTAATTTTTTGTGGCCATTTAGGTAGACAAAAGGGCAAATTATCACGAATGGGGCATTTTCGAGTCAAATCGGTGTGCTATAGCCCACAGTTTTGGGGGTGGGCCCGGGGGCCGGGCATGCTGTGGGTCAGAACTTGACCGAGACGTGCCAGGGAGGTTGGGGACCATCCTATAGTGGTCCGTTTAAATTTTTTTGGCCATTTGGTTGGACAAACGGGCAAAACGATATGAATGGGTCATTTTCGATCCAAATTGTTGCGCTATAACCCACGGTTTTGGGGTTGGGACAGGGATCCGGGCGTGCTGTGGGCCGAAAATCAACCGGTGTATGCCAGGGAGGTTGGGGATCATCCCAGTGTGGTCCGTTTAATTTTTTGTGGCTATTTAGGTAGACAAAAGGGCAAATTATCACGAATGGGGCATTTTCGAGTCAAATCAGTGTGCTATAGCCTACAGTTTCTGGGGTGGTACTGGGGTCCGAGTGTGTAGTGGTCCAAAAATTGACCTGGGCATGCTAGGGAGGTTGGGGATCTTCTCAGTGTGGTCCGTTTAAATTTTCGTGGCCTTTTATGTGGACTAACGGGCAAAATAGTACGAACGAGGCATTTTTGAGCTAAATCGGTGTGCTATAGCCCACGGTTTCAGGGGTGGGCTTCAGGTCCGGGCGTACTGTGGGACCAAAATCATTCAGGGCATGTAAGGGAGGTTGGGGACAGTCCTTGTGTGGTCCGTTTAAATTTTTCTGGCCATTTGGATGGACAAACGGGCGAAATGGCGCGATCAAGGCATTTTCGAGCCAAATTGGTGTGCTATAGTGCACGATTTTGGGGGTAGGCCCGGGGTTTGGGCGTACTGTGGGTCAAAAATTGACCGGGGCTTGCCAGAGAGGTTGGGGATCATCCCTGTGTTGTCCTTTTAATTTTTTGTGGTCATTTGGGTAGACAAACGGGCAAAACAGTGCGAACAGGGCATTTTTGGGCCAAATCGGTGTGCCATAGCCCACGATTTCGGGGGTGGGCCCAGGGTCGGGGTATGCTGTGGGCCAAAAATTGATCGGGACGTGCAGGGGGGTTGGGGATTCTTCCAGTGTGGCCCATTTAAATTTTTGTGGCCATTTGGGTGGACAAACGGATGAAACGGCGCTAACGGGGAATCTTAAGGCCAAATTGGTGTGCTATTGCCCACAGTTTTGGGGGTGGGCTTGGGGTCCAGGTGTGCTATGGGCTAAAAATCAATCGGGCCATGCCAGAGAGGTTGACGACAGTCCCAATGTGGTTCGTTTAAATTTTTTTTGCCATTTGGGTGGACAAACGGGCGAAACGGTATGAATGCGGCATTTTCGAGCAAAATCGATGTACTATATCCCACGGTTTTGGGGGGCACGGTGTTCGAGCATGCTGTGGGTCAAAAATTAATCGAGGCGTGACAAGGGGGTTGGGGATTAGCACAGTGTGGTCCGTTTAATTTTTTGTGGTCATTTGGGTGGACAAATGGGCTAAACGGCGCGAACGGGGCATTTTTAAGCTAAATAGGTGTGCTATAGCCCACGATTTTAGGGGTGGGCCCAGGGTCCGGCGCGTGCAGTGGGCTGAAAATAAATCGGAGCGTGCCAGGGAGGTTGGGGATCGTCCCAGTGTGGTTTGTTTAAATTTTCTTGACCATTTAGGTGGACAAACGGGCGAAACGGCACGAACCGGGCATTTTTGGGCTAAATCGGTGTGCTATATGCCACAATTTAGGGGATGGGATCGGGTCCGGGTGTGTTGTTGGCCGACAATTAATCGGGGTGTGCTAAAGAAGATGGGGATCGTCCTAGTGAGGTTCATTTAATTTTTCGTGCCCATTTGGGTGGACAAATGGGAGAAATAACACGAACGGAACATTTTCAGGTTAAATTAGTGTGCTATAGCCTATGGTTTCGGGGGTGGGCTCGGGGTTCAGGCATTCTGCGGGCTCAAAATCGACCGGGGCATGCCATGGAGGTTGTGGATCTTCTCAGTATGGTTCGTTTAATTTTTCGTGGCTATTTTGGAGGACAAACGGGCAAAACAGCGCGAACAGGGCATTTTCGTGCTAAATCAGTGTGCTTTAGCCCACGATTTTGGGGGTGGGCCTGAGGTCAAGGTGTGCTGTAAGCCAAAAATCAGTCGGGGCATGCCAGGGAGGTTGGGATCATCCTAGTGTGGTCCGTTTAAATTTTCGTGGCTATTTGAGTGAACAAACAGGCAAAACGGTGCGAACAGGGCATGTTTGGGCCAAATCAGTGTGCTATATATAGCCCATAGTTTCAGGGGTAGGCTCGGGGTTCGGGCGAGCTGTGGGCCAGAAATCAATCGGGGTGTGCCAGGGAGGATTAGGATCATCCCAGTATGGTTTATTTATTTTTTTGTGGCCATTTAGGTGGACAAACGGGCAAAACAGCATGAACATGGAGTTTTCGGGCCAAATTGGTGTGCTATTGGGCTCGGGGTCCGGGCGTGCTGTGTATCGAAAATCGATCGGGGCGAGATAGGGAGGATGGGGATCATCCCTGGGTGAATCGTTAAATTTTTTGTGGCCATTTGGGTCTACAAACAAGTGAAATGACGGGAATGGGGTATTTTCAAGCTAAATCTATATGCTACAACCCATGGTTTTAGGGGTGGGCTTGGGGTCCGGGCGTGCTGTGGGCCAAAAATTGACCAGGGCATTCCAGGGAGGTTGGGGATCATCCCAGTGTGGTCTGTTTAAATTTTTGTGGCTATTTAGGTGGACAAACATGCAAAATGACGTGAACGAGGCATTTTTGGGCCCGGGCTCCAGGCGTGTAGTGGGTCAAAAATCAATCGGGGCATACAAGGTAGGTTGGTGATCGTCCCTGTGGGGTTTGTTTAAATTTTCGTGGTTATTTTGGTGGACAAACGGGCGAAACTGCATAAACGGGGTATCTTCGGGCTATATTGGTGTGCTATAGCCCTCGATTTTGGGGGTGCCCCCGGCGTTCGAACTTGCTGTGGGCTAAAAATTGACTGGGGCATACCAGGGAGGTTGGGGTTCATCCCAGTATGGTTTTTTTAAATTTCCATGTCCATTTAGGTGGACAAACCATCAAAACAGCGAGAACAGAGCATTTTCAGACTAAATTGGTGTGCTATAGCCACAGTTTTGGGAGCAGGCCCGGGGTCCGAGCGTGTTGTGTACGAAAAATCAATCGGGGCGTGCCAGGAAGTCTGGGGACCATCTCAGTGTGGTCTGTTTAAATTTTTGTGGCCATTTGGGTGGACAAACGGGTGAAACGGCGCGAACGGGGCATTTTTGGGCCAAATCAGTGTGCTATAGCCCATGGTTTTGGGGGTGGGCTCGGGGTTCGAGTGTGATGTGGACTAAAAATCGACCGAGCTGTGCCAGGGAGGTTGGGTATCATTCCAGTGTGGTTCGTTTAATTTTTTATGGCTATTTGGGTAGACAAATGGGTGAAACAACGCGAACGGGGCATTTTTGAGCCATATCAATGTGCTATAGCACTCGATTATGGGGGTGGGCCCGGGGTTGGGAATCATCCCAGTGTGGTCCGTTTAAATTTTCTCGGCTATTTGGGTGGATAAACGGGCGAAATAATGTGAATGAGGCATTTTTGATCTAAATCTGTGCTATATAGCCCATGGTTTCGGGGGTGGTCCCAGGTTTTGGGTGTGGTGTGGGTAAAAAATTGACGGGGGTGTTCCCGGGAGGTTTGGTACCGTCTCAGTGTGGTCTGGTTAAATTTTCAAGGCCATTTGGGTGTATAAACGGGCGAAATGGTGTAAATGGGGCATTTTTGGGCTAAATCGGTGTGCTATAGCCTACGATTTTGTGGTGGGCTCGGGGTTCAGGCGTGCTGTGAGCTAAACATTGACCGAGGCATGCTAGGGAGGTTGGGGATCATCCCAGTATGGTCCTTTTAATTTTTCGTGGCTATTTGGGAGGACAAACAGATGAAACGGTGCGAATGGGGCATTTTTAGGCCATATCGATGTGCTGTAGCACTCGGTTATGGGGGTGGGCTCGGGGTCCAGGCGTGCTATGGGTTGAAAATCTATCGTGGAGTACCAGGGAGGTTGGGGATCATCTTATTATGGTCTGTTTAAATTTTCTTGGCCATTTGGACGGGCAAATGGGCGAAATGGCGCGAATGGGGAATATTTAGGCCAAATCGATGTGCTATAGCCCACGATTTTGGGGGTGGGCTCGTGGTCCAGGCGTGAATGGGCCAAAAATTGATCGGGGCATGCCAGGGAGGTTGGGGATCCTCTCAGTGTGTTTCGTTTAGATTTTTATAGCAATTTAGGCGGACAAATGGGTGAAACGGTGCGTACGGAGCATTTTAGGGCCAAATCGGAGTTCTATAGCCCACAATTGTGGGTGTGAGCCCGGGGTCCGATCGCTCTATAGGCTGGAAATTAACCGGGGCGTGCCAAGGGGGGATGAGGATTGTCCCAGTGTGGTCCGTTTAAATCTTCATGGCCATTTGGTGGTTAAACGGGCAAAACGGCGCGAACAGGGCATTTTTTTAGGTGGCCACAGTTTTTGTTGTGGGCTTGAGGTCTGGGCATGCTGTGGGTCGAAAATTAATCGAGGTTTTCCAGGGAGGTTGGCGACAGTCCCTGTGTGGTCTGTTTAAATTTTTATGTCTATTTGGGTGGATAAACGGGAGAAACGATGCGAATGGGGCATTTTCAGTTGGTGTGCTGTAGCCCATGGTTTTGGGGGTGGGCGTGGTGTCCGAGTGTGCTAAAAATAGACCGTGGTATTTTTGGGCCAAATCGGTGTGCTATTGCCCATAGTTTCTAGGGTGGGCTTGGGGTCCGGGCAAGCTATGGGACGAAACGCAAGGGAGGTTAGCGACAGTCCTAGTATTGTCCATTTAATATTTTTTGGCCATTTGGGTGGACAAACAAGTAAAACGGCACGTATGGGGTATATTTGGGCTAAATCGGTGTGATATAGCCCACAGTTTTGGGGGTAGGCCCGGGTTCGGGTGTACTATGAGACGAAAACTAATCGGGGTATACCACGGAGGTTGGGGATCATCCCTGTTGTCCGTTTAAATTTTTGTGGCCATTTGGGTGGACAAATAGGCAAAACGGTGCGAACGGGGCATTTTCGGGCTAAATCGGTGTGCTTTAGCCCATGGTTTTGGAGGTGGGCCCGAGGTCTGAGTATGCTGTGGGTGAAAAATCAACCGGAATATGCCAAGGGGTTGGGGACCGTCCTAGTGTGGCCCGTTTAATTTTTTGAGGCCATTTGGGTGGATAAATGGGCGAAACAGCGTGAACGGGGCATTTTTGGGTTAAATTGCTGTGCTATAGCCCACAGTTTTGGGGTTGGACCAGGGCTCTGGGCATGCTGTGGGCCGAAAATCAACCGGTACATGAAAGGGAGGTTGAAGATCATCCCAGTGTGGTCCATTTAATTTTTGTGGCCATTTGGGTGGACGAACGGGCGAAACGGCGCAAATGAGGTATTTTTGGGCCAAATCGGTGTGCTATGGCTCACAGTTTTGGTGGTGGGCCTGGGTTTTGAGGCATGCCAAGGAGGTTGGGGATTCTCCAGTGTGGTCCATTTAAATTTACGTGGCTATTTGGGTGGACAAACGGGCAAAATGGCACGAACGGGGCATTTTCGGGCCAAATTGGTGTGTTATTGCCCACAGTTTCAGGGGTGGGCTTGGAGTTCATGCATGCTGCGGGCAAAAAATCAATCGGGGCATGCCATGGCGGTTGGCGACCATCCCAGTATGGTCCGTTTAAATTTTTGTGGTCATTGGGTGGACAAACAGGCAAAATGGTCCGAATTGGGCATTTTCGAGCCAAATCGGTGTTATATAGCCCATGGATTTGGGGGTGGGCCCGGGGTTCGGGCGTGGTATAGGTCGAAAATCAACAAGAGCGTGCCAGAGAGGTTGGGGATCGTCCTACCGTGCTCCGTTTAATTTTTCATGGCCATTTGGGTGGACAAATTCGAGAAACGGCACGAACCGGGCATTTTTGGGTTAAATCGGTGTGCTATAGCACATGATTTTAGGGGGTGCGCAGGGGTCCGGGCGTGCTATGGGCCAAAAATCAATCGGAGTGTACTAGGGAGGTTGGACATCATCCCTGCGTGGTCCGTTTAATTTTTTGTGGTCATTTGGGTGGACAAATGGGCAAAACAGCACGAACGGGGCACTTTCGAGCTAAATAGGTGTGCTATAGCCCACGATTTCAGGGGTGGGCCTGGGGTCCAGTTGTGCACTGGGCTGAAAATCAACCGGGGCATGCTAGGGAGGTTGGGGATCATTCCAGTGTGGTCCATATGAATTTTTGTGGACATTTGGGTGGACAAACGAGCGAAACGGCGCGAACGGGGTATTTTTGGGCCAAATCGGTGTGCTGTAGCCCACGGTTTTTGGGATGGGTCCGAGGTTCATTCGTGCTATGGGACAAAAATTGATTGGTCCATTCCAGGGAGCTTGGGGTTCATCCCAGTGTGGTCTATTTAATTTTTCGTGGCCAGTTAGGTGGACAAACGAGGGAAACAGCGTGAATGGGAAATTTTCGGGCCAAATCGGCTTTCTATTGCCCACTGTTTTGGGGGTGGGCCTTGGGCTCGGGAGTGTTGTGTACCAAAAATCGGTCGGGGCGAGCTAGGGCGGATAGTGATCATCCTTTGTGGTTTGTTTAATTTTTCGTGGCCGTTTGGGTGGACAAATGGGCGAAACGACACGAACGGGGCATTTTCGGGCCAAAATTATGTGCTCTATCCCACGGTTTTGGGGGTGGGCCTGGGGTCCGGGCGTGCTGTTGTCCAAAAATTGACCGATGTGTGCCAGGGAGGTTGGCGATCATTCCTGTGTGGTCTGTTTAAATTTTTATTTCCATTAGGGTGGACAAACGGGCAAAACGCTGCAAACAGGGCATTTTTGGGTCAAATCAGTATTCTATAGCCCATGCTTTTGCGTGTGAACTCGGGCTCCGGACGTGTCGTGGGTCAAAACTTGATCGGGGCATGTCAGGTAGGTTGGTGATCATCCCAGTGTAGTCCGTTTAAATTTTTGTGGCCATTTAGGTGGACAAAAGGGCGAAACTACATGAACGGGGCATTTTCAGGCCAAATTGGTTGCTATAGCCCTTGGTTTTGGGGGTGGGCCCAGGTTTCGAATGTACTGTGGGTGATCATCCCAGTGTGGTTTGTTTAATTTTTCGTTGCCATTTGGGTAGACAAATGGGCAAAACGGTGCAAATAGGGCATTTCAAACCAAATCAATATGTTATAGCCCACAATTTTGGGGGTTGGATCGGGGTCTGGGCATGCTCTGGGCCTAAAATTGACCGAGGCATGGCAAGGAGGCTGGGGATCATCCTAGTGTGGTCCGTTTAAATTCTTGTGGCCATTTGGGTGGACAAACGGGTGAAACAGTGCAAATAGGACATTTTTGGGCTAAATCGATGTGTTATAGCCCACTATTTTAGGGTGGGACCGGTGTCCAGGCGTGATGTGGATCGAAAAACAACCGGTGTGTGCCAGGGAGGTTGGGGATCATCCCAGTGTTGTTCGTTTAATTTTTTGTGGTCACTTGGGGGACAAACGGGTGAAACGGCGCAAATGGAGCATTTTTGGGCCAAATCGGTATGCTATAGCCCACGGTTTCAGGGGTGGGCCCGGGGTACTGGCTTGCTGTGGGCTAAAAATTGATCGAGGTGTGCCAGAAAGGTTGGGATCATCGCAGTGTGGTTCATTTAAATTTTCCCGGCTATTTGGGTGGACAAACGGGCAAAATGGCGCGAACGGGACATTTTTGGGTCAAGTCTATGTGCTATAGCCAATGGTTTCGGGGGTGGGCCTGGGGTTCGGGCGTGCTGTGGATAGAAAATTAACAAGGGCGTGCCAATAGAAAATCAACTAGGACGTGCCAAGGAGGTTGGGGACCATCCCAATGGTCTGCTTAAATTTTTGTAGCCAATTGGGTGGACTTACGGGCGAAATAGTGCGAACGGGATATTTTTGAGCCAAATTGGTGTGCTATTGCCCACGGTTTGGGCCTGGGGTTCAGACGTGTTGTGGGCTAAAAATTGACCGAGATGTGTCAGGGAGGTTGGGGATGGTCCCAGTGTGGTCCGTTTAATTTTTCATGGCCATTTGGGTGGACAAACGGGTGGAACGACGCGAGCAACACTTTTTTGGGCCCTATCGATGTGCTATAGCCAACGGTTTTAGGGGTGGGCCCAGGGTCCAGGAAAACTGTGGGCCAAAAATCTACCAGGGCGTACTAGGGAGGTTAGGGATCATCCCAGTATGGTCCGTTTAAATTTTCATGGCCATTTGGACTGACAAACGGGTGAAAAGGCATGAACGGGGCATTTTCGGGCCAAATCCTTGTGCTATAGCCTATGATTTCAGGGGTGGGCATGTGGTTCGGGTATGATATGGGTCAAAAATTGACCGAGGTATGTCAGGGAGGTTCGGGATCATCCCAATGTGGTCCATTTAATTTTTTGTGGCCAGTTGGATGAAAAACGGGTGAAATGCCAGAACGGGACATTTTCTGGCTAAATAGGTGTCCTATAGCCCACGGTTTTTGGGGTTGGTCCCAGGGTCCGAGCGTGCTGTGGGCCAAAAATCAACAGGGGGTGCCAGGGAGGTTAGGGATAATCCCTGTGTGGTTCGTTTATTTTTTCGTGGCTATTTGGGTAGACAAACGGGCAAAACGGTGCAAATGGGGTATTTCTTGGCCAAATCGGTGTGTTATAGCCCACAGTTTTGGGGGTGGCCCAGGGTCCAGGCGTGCTGTGCGCCGAAAATTAACAGGGGCATGTCAGGAGGTTGGGTATCGTCTCAGTGTGGTTCATTTAAATTTTTGTGGCCATTTAGGTGGGAAAACGGGGAAAACGTTGCGAACGGAACATTTTTAGGCCAAATTAGTGTGCTACAGCCTACGGTTTTGGGGGTGGGCCCGGGGTTCAAGCGTGTTGTTGTCCAAAAATCGACCGAGGTGTGCCAGGGAGGTTGGTGATCATCCCAGTGTGGTCCGTTTAAATTTTTGTTGCCATTTGGGTGGACAAACGGGCAAAACAGCTCGAATAGGGAATTTTGGGCCAAATCGATATGCTATAGCCCACGATTTTATGGGTTGGCCCAGGGTCCGAATGTGTTGTTGGCCGAAAATAAATTGGGGCATGCCATGGTGGTTGGGGATTGTCCCATTGTGGTCCGTTTAAAGTTTTGTTGCCATTTGGGTGGACATACAGGCAAAACGGTGCGAACGGAGCATTTTCGAACCAAATCGGTGTGCTATAGCCCACGGTCTCAAGGGTAGGCCTGGGTATGAGAGTGCTGTGGGCCAAAAATTGACCGAGGCTTGCCAGGAAGGTTGGGGATCATCCTAGTGTGGTCCTTTCAAATTTTTGTGGCCATTTGGGTGGATAAACAAGCAAAATAGCGCAAATTGGGTATTTTGCTGGCTAAATTGGTGTGCTATAACCCACGGTTTTAGGGTTGGGCCCAGGATACGGGCGTGCTATTGGCCAAAAATCGTTCGGGGAGTGTCATGGTGGTTGGAGATTGAACTAGTATGGTTCATTTAATTTTTCATGGCCATTTGGGTGGACAAACTGGCGAAACGACGTGAATGGGGAATTTTCGTGCAAAATCAGTATGCTATAGCCCATGGTTTTGGGGGTGGGCCCGGGGTTCGGGCATGCTGTAGGCCGAAAATTAACTTGGGCGTGCCCAGGAAATTGGTGATCATCCCACTGTGGTCTGTTTAAATTTTTATGGTTATTTGGGTGGACAAACAGGCGAAATGGCGCGAACGGAGAATTTTTGGGCCAAATCGATGTGCTATAGCCCTCAGTTTTGGGGCTGGACCCGGGGTTCGAGCGTGCTGTGGGTAAAAAATTAATCGGAGCGTGCCATGGAGGTTGGGGATCATCCCAGTGTGGTCCGTTTAATTTTTTGTGGCCATTTAGGTGGATAAATGAGCGAAACGGCATGAATAGTACATTTTATTGCCAAATCGGTATGCTATAGCCCACGATTTTGTAGCACACCGATTTTGGGGGTGTACCCAAATTTCGGGCGTGCTGTGGGACGAAAATCAACCGGAGCATGTTAGGGAGGTTGAGGATCGTCCCAGTGTGGTTCATTTAATTTTTTTCGTCCATTTGGGTGGACAAACGGGATAAATGACGCAAACGGGGCATTTTTGGGCCAAATCGGTGCGCTATAACCTACGGTTTTGCGAGTAGGCTTGGGGTTCGGGCATGCCAATTGTCTATAATCAATTGGGGCATGCTAGGGAGGTTCGGGATCATCCAAGTGTGGTTTTTTTAAATTTTTGTTGCCATTTGGTTGGACAAACGGGTGAAACGACGCAAATGGGGCATTTTTGGGCCAAATCGGCGTGTAATAGCGCACGGTTTAGGGGGTGGTCCTGGGGTTTGGGTATGCTGTGGGTTAAAAATCAATTGGGGCCTGCCAGGGAGGTAGGGGATCATCCCAGTATGGTCCGTTTAAATTGTTATGGCTATTTGGGTGGATAAACAGACGAAATGGCGCGAATAGAATATTTTTGGGCCAAATCGTTGTGCTATTGCCCACGATTTTGGGGGTTGGCCAGGGGTCCGGAAGTGCTGTGGGCCAAAAATCGATTGGGGAATGCTAGGGAGGTCGGGGATTGTTCCAATGTGGTCCGTTTAAATTTTCGTTGCCATTTGGGTGGATAAACAGGCAAAACAACACAAATGGAGCATTTTTGGGCAAAATTAGTGAGCTATAGCTCACAGTTTCAGGGGTGGGCCCGATCGTACCATGGGTCAAAAATTGACTGGGGCATGCCAGGGAGGTTGGGGATCCTTTCAGTGTGGTCCGTTTAATTTTTTTTGGCTATTTGGGTGGATAAATAAGTGAAACGACGCAAACGGGGTGTTTTTGAGATAAATCGATGTGCTATAGCCCATGGTTTTGGGGGTGGGACCGGGGTCTTGGTATGCTGTGGATTGAAAATCAACCAGGGCATGACATGGAGGTTAGGATCGACCCAGTATGTTCCGTTTAATTTTTTGTGTCCATTTGGGAAGACAAACGGGCGAAATGACATGAACGGGCATTTTTGGGGGTGGGCCCGGTGTTTGGGCGTGCTGTTCGTCATAAATCAATCGAGGCATACCAGGGATGTTGGGGATGGTCCTAGTACGTACCGTTTAAATTTTTATCGCTATTTGAGTGGACAAATAGGCAAACCGACTCGAACAAGGCATATTTGAGCCAAATTATTGTTCTATAGCCCATGGCTTTAGGGTTGGGCCTAGGGTCCAGGCGTGCTGTAGGCTGAAAATTGACCGGGGCATGCCAGGGAGGTTGGGGATCATCCCAGTGTGGTCCGTTCAATTTTCTTAGCCATTTGGGAGGACAAACAAGCAAAACAGTGCTAATGTGGCATTTTTGGGACAAATTGGTGTGCTATATTGGTCATAATTTAGGGGGTGGGCTCGGGGTTCGGGTGTTTTGTGGGTCGAAAATTGACTGGGGCATGCCAGAGAGATTGGAGATCATTTCAGTATGGTCCATTTAATTTTTCATGGCCATTTGGGCGGACAAACGAGCGTAACGGCATGAACGGGGCATTTTCGAGCCAAATCAGTGTACTATAGCCCACAATTTTTGGGGTGGGCCTGGGGTCTGGGCCTGTCGTACGCCAAAAATTGATCGGGTCATGCCATAGAGGTTGGTGATCTTCCTAGTGTGGTCCGTTTAACTTTTCCTTGCCATTCGGGTGGACAAACGGGCAAAACGGTGCGAACTAGGCATTTTTGGCCCAAATCGGTGATGTATAGCCATGGTTTTGGGGGTTGGCCCGACGTCCAAAAGTTCTGTGGACAAAAAATTGAATGGCGCATGACAGGGAGATTGGGATCGTCCCAATATGGTCCATTTAAATTTTGGTTGCCATTTGTGGGGACAAATGGATAATAGGGCGTGAGCGGTGCATTTTTGAGCCAAATTAGTGTGCTATAGCTCACGGTCTCCGGATTGGGCCCGGGGTTTGGGCGTGCTGTGGGCAGAAAATCAACCGGGGCATGCCATAGAGGTTGGGGATTGTCCCAATGTGGTCCGTTTAAATTTTTACGGCCATTTGGATGGACAAACAGGCGAAACGACACAAACGAGACATTTTCTGTCTAAATTGGTGTGCTATAACCCACGGTTTTAGGGGTAGGCTACGGGTCCGGGCGTGCTGTGGGCCGAAAATCAATCGAGCAGTGCCAGGGAGGTTATGGATTGACCAGTGTGGTCTATTTAATTTTCCGTGGACATTTGGGTAGACAAACGGGCAAAACAGCGCGAACGAGGCATTTTCTAGAAAAACAAGTATGCTATAGCCCATGATTTCGTGGTTGGGCCGGGGGTCCGGGCGTGCTGTGGGACAAAAATCGATTGGGGCGTGCCAAGGAAGCTGACGATCATCCCAGTATGGTCCGTTTAAATTTTCGTGGACATTTTCGTGGACAGACGGGCCAAACTGCATGAACGGGGCATTTTTGGGCCAAATCAGTGTGCTATAGCCCACGGTTTTGGGGGTGGGCCAGTGGTCCGGGCGTACAGGGGGATGAAAATCAACCAAAGCGTGTCAGGGAGGTTGTGGATAGTTCTATTATGATCCGTATAATTTTTTTTGGCCATTTATGTAGAAGAACGGGAGAAACGGCGCCAATCGGGCATTTTTGAGCTAAATTGGTGTGCTATAGCCCACGGTTTCGGGGGTGGGCTAGGGGTCCATGCGTGATGTGGGATAAAATCAACCGGAGCATGCCAGGGAGGTTGGGGATCATCCCAGTGTGGTTCGTAAAAATTTTTGTGGCCATTTGGGTGGATGAACGGGTGAGACAGCACTAACCAGGCATTTTTGGGCTAAATGGGTGTGCTATAGCCCATGGTTTCAAGGGTGGGCCTGTGGTCCAGGCGTGATGTGGGCCAAAAATAAATCGGGGCATGCCAGGGAAGTTGGTGATCATCCCAGTATGGTCTGTTTATATTTTCGTGGCCATTTAGGTGGACAAACGGGCGAAACAGCGCAATCGAGGAGTTTTTGAGCCATATCTGTGTGCTATAGCCCACGATTTAGGGAGTAGGCACGGGGTTCAGGCGAGCTGTGGGCTAAAAATTGATTGGGGCATGCCAGGGAGGCTGGGGACCATCTCAGTATGGTAATTTTAAATTTTCGTGGCCATTTGGGTGGACAAACGGGCGAAATGGCACGATTGGGGCATTTTTAGGCCAAATCGGTGTGCTATTGCCCATGGTTTTGGGGGTGGCCCGAGTTCTGGGCATGCTGTGGCCTAAAAATTGATTGGGGTATGTCACAGAAGTTGGGGATCATCCTAGTATGGTCCGTTTAAATTATCGTGGCCATTTGGGTGGACAAACGGGCAAAAAAGCACAAACGAGGCATTTTTGGGCCCAATCTATGTGCTATATCCCACAAATTTAGGGGTGGACCCGAGGTCGGGGCCTTCTGTGGGCCAAAAATTGATCGAGGCATGTCAGGGAGATTAGGGATAGTCTCAGTGTGGATCGTTTAAATTTTCATGGCAATTTGGGTGGACAAACGGGCGAAACAATGCGAACGGGGCATTTTTGGGCCAAATCGGTATGCTATAGCCCACAGTTTTAGGGGTGGGCCTAGGTTTCGAGTGTACTGTAGGCCAAAAATTGACCGGGGTCAGCCAGGAAGATTGGGGATCATACCAGTGTGGTTCTTTTAATTTTTCGTGGGCATTTGGATAGATATACTGGTGAAACGACATGAACAGGGAATTTTTGGGCAAAATCGGTGGGATATAGCCCTTGCTTCCCAGTGTGGTCTGTTTAATTTTTTGTGGCCATTTGGATAGACAAACGGGCAAAATGGCGTAAATGGGGCATTTCGAGCTAAATCGATGTACTATAGCCCACAGTTTTAGGGCTATGATTGGGGTTCGGGCGAGATGTAGGCCAAAAATCGATCGGGGCATGCCAAGGTGGCTGGGGATCATTCCAGTGTGGTCCGTTTAAATTTTTGTAACCATTTGGGAGGACAAACGGGCAAAATAGCGCAAATGGGGCATTTTCGAGCTAAAATGGTGTGTGTAGGCCGAGGGTCCAGGCATGTTGTGGGCCAAAAAATAACTGATGCGTGCCAAGGAGGTTGGGATTGTCCCAGTGTGGTTCGTTGAATTTTTCGTGGCCACTTGGGTACTCAAACAGGTGAAACGGCATGAACGGGGCATTTTTAGGCCTAATCGGTGTGCTATAGACCACGGTTTAAAGGGTGGGCCTGGGGTTCGGGCGTGCTGTAGGATAAAAATCAATCGGGGCATGCCAGGGAGGTTGAGGATCATCCCAGTTTGGTCCGTTTAAATTTTTGTGGCCATTTGGGTGGACAAACGAGCAAAATGGCACAAATGGGGCATTTTTGGGCCAAATTTGTGTGCTATAGCCCATGGTTTTGGTGGTGGGCCCAGGGTTCGGGCGTGTTGTGGGCTGAAAATTGACTGAGGCATGTCAGGGAGGTTAGAGATGGTCCAGTGTGGTCCGTTTAATTTTTCATGGCCATTTGGGTGGACAAATTGATGAAACGACGTGAACAGGGCCATTTTGGGCCATAGCGATATGCTATAGCCCACAGTTTATGGGGTGGGCTCGGGGTCCAGGCGTGCTGTTGGTGAAAATATATCAGGGCATATCTGAGAGGTTAGGGATTATCCCAGTATGGTTCGTTTAAATTTTTGTGGGCATTTGGGCGGACAAATGGGTAAAACGACGCAGACGGGGGATTTTTAGGGAAAATCGAGGCTATGGGTCAAAAATTGACCGGGGCATTCCAGGGAGGTTGGGGATCGTCCCAGTGTGGTCCATTTAATTTTTTGTGGCCATATGGGTGGACAAACGGGCAAAACAGTACGAACGGGGCATTTTTCGGCCAAATTAGTGTGCTATAACCCACAGTCTTGGGGATTATCTCAAATTTGTACGTTTAATTTTTCATAAATATTTGGGTGGGTAAACGGGTGAAACGATGGGAACGGGGTATTTTCGGGCTAAATCGTTGTGCTATAGCCTATGGTTTTGGGGGTGGGCCCAGGGTTCGGGCGTGCTATGGGCCAAAAATTGACCAAGGCGTGCCTGGTAGGTTAGGGATCAACCCAGTGTGGTCCGTTTAATTTTTCGTGGGCATTTGGGTGGACAAAAGGGCAAAATGGCACAAACGGGGCATTATTGGGCTAAATAGGTGTGTTATAGCCCACGGTTTGGGGGTGGTCCCAGGGTTTGGGCATGATGTGGGTCAACAAATTGATCGGAGCGCGCCAGGGAGCTTGGGGATCATCCCAGTGTGGTTCGTTTATATTTTCGCAGCCATTTGAGTGGACAAACTGGTGAAACAATGCGAATGGAGCATTTTCGAGCCAAATTGTTGTGCTATGGCCCACAGTTTTAGAGGTGGGCCCTAGGTCCGGGCGTGCTGTAGGCAAAAAATCATTCGGGGGCATGCCAGAGAGGTTGGGGATAGTCCCCGTGTGGTTCGTCTAAATTTTTGTGGCCATTCGGGTGGACAAATGGGAAAAATAACGCGAACGGGGCATTTTTGGAAAAATTGGTGTGTTGTAGCCAACGATTTTGGGGGTGGGCCCAGGGTCCTTGTGTGCTGTGGGCCAAAAATCGACCGAGGCGAGCCATGAAGGTTGGGGATCATTCCAGTGTGATCCATTTACGTGGCCATTTGGGTGGATAAATGGATGAAATGGCATGAACGGGGCATTTTTGAGAAAAATTGGTGGGCTATATCCTACGGTTTGAGAGGTTGGCCCGGGGTCCGGGCGTATTATGGCCGAAAATTGGTTGTGGTATGCCAGGGAGGTTGGGGATCGTCCCAATGTGGTTCGTTGAATTTTTTATGGCTATTTGGGTAGACTAACGGGCGAAATGACGTGAATGGGGTATTTCGAGCCAAATAAATGTGCTATAGCCCACGGTTTTGGGAGTAGGACCGGGGTTCGGGCGTACTGTAGGCCAAAAATTGACCGGGGCATGCCAAAGAGACTGGGGATCATCCCAGTGTGGTCTGTTAAAATTTTTGTGGCCATTTAGGTGGACAAACAGGCGAAACGACGTAAATGGGGGATTTTTGGGCTAAATCAGTGTGTTATAGACCAGTATTTTGGGGGTGGGCTCGGGGTCTAAGCATGCTGTGGGCCGAAAAACAATCAGTGCATGCCAGGGAGGTTAGGGATTTTCCCAGTGTGGTCCGTTTAATTTTTCGTGGCCACTTGGTTGGACAAACGGGCCAAACGGCGTGAACGGGCATTTTAGGCCAAATCGGTATGGCCCACAGTTTCAAGCATGAGCTCGGGGTTCAAGCGTGCTGTGGGTAAAAAATTACCGGGACATGCCATGGAGGTTGGGGACCGTTCCAGTGTGGTCTGTTTAAATTTTTGTGGCCATTTGGTTGGACAAATGATAACGCTCAATCTACAGCTCTCGTTTGAGTGTAAAGCGGTCGTTAGCAAATATAGAACCCAACCTGGGTTGGGTGTCGATCCCACAGGGAATAGCTTGGCCAACAAGTAAGCAAGATTACTAAACTTTTGGTGCAAGTCTCGTAAAAAGGGGGGATTGTAATGTGTCACCAAAACAATTAAATAAAAGCTGAAAATAGCAAAGTAAAAGAGAAAGATTGTTACGTAAGTTGTAAACAATGAGAATTGAGGCGTTGGGGTTATGTCCACCTTTTGAGGTATACGTCTCTATTGGCTATGAGTGTGTAGAATTCTGACATGCAATTTCTTATAGAGGATTGTAGTCGATGGTAAATCCAAGCGTCTCTCGACCTAAACAAGGACTATTTCACTTTAACTCTCTCGAGCTTAAAGCGTGTCTAACGGTACGAATTCTCCAAGAGGTTAGTCCAGTTACGACACTAGCTTTTTAGTAGGAAAGGGTGTCCTACTACCTTGACATTATCTCTTTTCCAGACAACTAACTTTTCTCTCGAACAAGTTAAATGTTAGACTGGCGTATTCTTGCGTTTGCAACCGCAAAGAATGTAGATTAAGATGAAGAGAATAATGATATAAGCAATATACGTGTCTCGAACTCACAAACTCACAGCAATAGATAGTAACTCATTCGGCTTCCATAACCCCAACAGAGAAGTTTAGTTACCCATGAATGCGAAGAAAACCACAATTGACATTGTTATTATACCACAATAATGATCAATTTCGTGTAGCACAAGAGTGGTAGGCGTTAGGTGTGATTTCTTGCAGAGTAACGTTTCTCTTGTTGCGGAATTTAAGAATAGAAGAATAGACGAAAATAGAATTGATGGAAAGATTAGAAGAGTTGTAGAATTGTTTGTAGTGTAGAATAATAGAGGAGTAGAAGATGATTTAAAATCTCTAGCATGATAGGGTATTTATAATACCCATATCCTAATCCTACTAAGCTAATGAAATAAATAACCAAATCCTACTAGACTAATGAAATCCTTAACCCAAATGTACTAGGTTAAGGTAACATTATCATAATCCACATAAAATAATGAAATACATAACCTAATTGTACTAGGTTAATGTATCATTGTCAAAATCCAGCTTTGTGTCTGTAAGTCCCCAAAGTCTTAAGAATTGCTGTTTTAGCCCGGGACAGATTTTCCATGCAGCAGTTTTGGTCCTTTAGGCGTCCAAACTCCCTTTCCTTCCTTCGTGAGCTTTCTTTAGCGTCAAGTAAGCCATAAAATGCTGAATTATGCATCATTTATACCTGAAACTTTACTAATCATGTTCGTTAGCTCACTTACAGGAAAAAGGACTAAAAGTGCATGAAATATATAATTTGTTCTCAAAACTAGGCTAAAATATGGGCAAAATATATTGATATAGGTGCGTAAATTCGCCTATCATCAACACCCCACACTTAGAGCTTTGTTCGTCCTCGAACAACATATCATGTCCTTCTAAGCATCAACTTTAGGTTTTTACAGCAACAATACAAAACATTTATTAAGACAAGCACAACGATTATCAACCAAGAGTAGCTTTCCGCTGATAAGTAGAAACAGTTTAGCCTCTAGCATAGACTCGTGATGGTGATCAACTCGCATGCAAACGTTAAGGTGCATGGAATCATATACAACTTTCCAAAACTCATCAACCATGTGTGTCTCACAATATAGTACCCATAATTACTCACAAATATAGCATATTTTTCAAACATGGGTATCAAAATGTCCTTGCTCTCACTCTCACAAAGAATTCATATGTAGTAACTGATGACCATAGGCTTGCCCTTAATGTAATACTCTACTAAATGTCAGAATGCTAAGCTTAGGATCAAGTAGGTCTTTTGATGGTTGTAATGTAGGCTAAGGGACGGGTAGGACTATTTTGGCCAGGAATAGTGACTAAGTTCCTAAGCGCTTTAATACATCACTTTGTATCATTGACACTTTTTTTTTTCTTTCAACCTTTCTTTCTTTTATTCTACCACCCTTGTTCTCCTCTTTTGTTTTTCAATTTTAAGCACAACTCGCTTTTCAGCTTTCTTTTCCTTTTTCTTTTCACAACATACCTCTTATGATAACACTTTCTTTTTTCATAACACATTCAAGCACCATTACAATTTATAGCATCATACTCACCCAATTTCCTCTTATGTTGTCACATGACTTTTTCACTTTAAAGCACTTAGGAGTTTGGATCAAATTACGGTCTTGAAAAAAATGGATTAGGCTTACATACAAGGCTGTCAAAGAAAATAGGCTAAAGGCTCAAAAGGGATTAACTAGGATGATGTCCATGGGTAGGTAAAACTGAAGGTAGACAAATATAGGTTGCCAAAGAAATGCCTAAATCATATCCTAAACTTACACTCCTTATTTTCGCTTTGCATACATACCAGACAAGTTCTAGCATCAGCCACACACATAGAATATACGATTATCTCACACACACAAGGCACATGGTCGACTTGCTTGGAAGTAATATAGACTCTCGACCCAACAAGTGAAGGAATTGAATCACACAATATCATATATTGAGTCACAATTAGAGCCTAAACGTCTCAATAGTCACAATTGTAGCACATACTCTTGTTATAATCTCATGCTGCCTATCAAAATAATTTCATGCGAAGCTAGAAAAAATTTACTACTAAAAAAAATAAAACGAAACAAAAATGAAACAAAAGCAAACAAAGATGCGATAGAGAAGTATAGCATACGATACCGCCACCCCACACTTAAACGGGACACTGCCCTCAGTGGAAAATAAAAACGAGGAACCTGGTTAGTCGGACTCTTCCTCATTGTCGGGGGTCATACCCCCTTCGTCGGAATCATCATAAGAGTCGTCGTCAGAGTTCTCCTCCTCGTCAGAGTCTGGCAAGCGTCGATCGTCATCAGTCGGCACATCATCATCTAGAGGTTCCTCAAAGTATACGCCCACTCCACACATCTCCCGTGCATGCATGTTCATGGGATAGTCATGGTCCATCTGTTGGAGCTCTGCAGCAGTTGGAACACGACCTCCGCTCATCATTGTAAACCTCATCATGCCGTACATATGGCGGGAGAAACTCTCATCCCGAGCATGTCTCTCTGCCGTAGTAAGGTTGATGCCATGTGTTGATTCAGCATCTTTGACCTTTGTGAGGTCAACCTTCTTCGGATTGTGTGGGAGTTTATGATCAGCTGGTTCCTCTTCGATATCCTCCTTCCGCAAGATTGCTGTCAACAAATTGCCAAATGTGAAATGGGACCTTTTGTGGAGTCTGGCCTTCCTCATGGTAGATCGAATGATTGCCCCAAAGTTGATAGGGACATTCGTCATCAAAGCATAGACCAAACACACTCTATCTCTCGATATCTTGGTGTATTGAGTCCCAGGAATAAGACATGAGTTGACAATGCGCATCCAGATTCTTGCTTCCCTATTTAGTGGAGCATAGGGGAAGGTGTTGTGTCGGCCGGTTTCTTTATGTCTGCCCCACCTTGTCATTGATCTGCTTCCACAAAGAGTGTGTCGTATTGCTCTATAAGGAGGCCTGCTATACAGCTCTTTGAATGGTGCTGTGTCGATCGAAGGTAAGCCAAGAAAAGAGTTGATCCAGTCCGTGGTGAGCTGTAACACCTGGCCCCGAATTTTGACTTCATTGCCTGTTGTGTTTGGCGACCAGTTGGCATAAAACTCTCTTGTTAGATCAAGATTACACTCTCCCATGTCGCGGAAGATGAAATCCAACTTCAAAGCCATTATTTTTGCCAACATACGCGGCTCCTTCTTTGCTAAGGTATCCTTGTTGATCAAGTCGACGTGCACATATTTTCTTTCTTTGTTGCTGCTATACCATGCTTTGGCTTCTTCCTCAAGAACCCATTTTATTCCGAATATTCTGCGTGGTAGTTGTGCTGAGGATGATTCTCCTTGGTCTTTTCGACTTCTCTTCTTGCCCTTTTGGGAAGTGGTCGCCTTCTCCTTGCCTTGCCTCGCTTTAGGTGCCATTGTACCTGAGACTAGAAATAGTGTTAGTTGCAACACAGTCTCAGTTGATACAATCTATAATCAAGCATTAGGGGTACCACCCCACACTTAGTTTTGTTAACACAAATCAGTGAGGTGAAAGTAGTCGATTTACTCAGATTTCATCGAGATACGTTTTAGGATTTGTATTCCGACAAGAAAATCAGCAATGCATCGCTTACTTGCTACCATTGGACTACTTTCATGGTAGGTATAGCAATGCTACTAAATAGGGGTTACCACCTTGAATCGTTATTCTTACAACAATCACAACCTCCTAAGTCGGTAGGCACTATAAGTCTTATCCCTATGACCGGGATAGTCTAACATGTAAGTGTCCAAACAACAATCTTAAGTAATATTCATAGCCATAGCAATTCTGCAAATATCATAATAATGCTATTGAAACCAAATTCAAGTCGGAAATAAGTCAAGATATTCCTACGTATATGTTTACTCACATGATTTTGCAACCACAATCCAAACACATGAACATCACCAACAATCTTATATAATTTAGCAATTAATAATAGCCATAGCAACGTAGTACTTACGAGAAATAAATGTAGAATAAGAGAGTACTTACTTGCTTGAAACTTGTGGAGATGGTTTTGTGAATTGGAAGAGCAAAAGAGGAAAATTTTTAGAAGATTTGGAAGAGTATGCGGCGCCTTTAGGGTATTTTCTATTGTGGTTGTGTTATAAACTAAGTCCCCTTTATATAGGAAGAGTATGGGTCGGGTTATGACCCATTTACAATCGGTTTTGGAGACAAAAATCCTACATATGCGGCGCATTGTCTATGGCATAATGGGACATATGCGCCGCATAGTCTATGGCATTTGTAGACATATGCGGCGCATTGTCTATGGCATAATGGGACATATGCGCCGCATAGTCTATGGCATATGAGATACTGAGACCAAATGCCATAGCATAGGCGGCGCATAGTCAAAAGCATACCTAGGAATACGCAGCGCATAGTGTATAGCACACTAAATTCCGAGACCTTAGGCTATAGGATAGGTTGTGCATCGTTCGTGGCCTAGTTTTACCAAGGCCTGGCCTTCCTCGAAGCCTATTTTGGCGTGAGAAAGGCTCAATACATAGCCTTATGCATCACCCTTCCTAACTTACCAACTTTACCATACAATGCGTCCAAATCGTCAATTGAAATCAATCTCCTCGTTGACTACTTCTTGCACCTATATTCGCTCAAACAAATGAAAATGATTAGTACGATGGGTTGCCTCCCACCAAGCACCTTAGTTTTGGTCGTGGCACGACTCTTATTTTTGGATTTTTCATTTATCAAAATCAAATCAAGTACTAGAATGAAAGAAAACGATAAACTATAAATGAAAAATGATAAACGATGGGTTGCCTCCCATCTAGCGCCTTATTTATTGTCGTGGCTCGACATAGTTACCTCGAGTACTTAGACTTCGTCGAGATAGGTGATGGCCATGTCATTCATCGAGTCAAGAGGACCGATATACGGCTTAACACGTTGGCCATTCACTTTGAAGACAACACCCTTATTGCCTTCCAATTCGACTACTCCAGACGAGTAGACTTGGATAACTTTAAATGGACCAGACCACTTAGATTTTAACTTACCTGGGAAGAGCTTAAATCTGGAGTTGAAGAGTAGTACCATATCACCCTTTTGGAAGTTTCGTCGAACAATCTGCTGATCATGATACTTCTTCATCCGCTCCTTGTATAAATCCGATCTTTCATATGCATGGAGACGGAACTCATCTAATTCGTTCAGCTGCTCCAACCTCAGATTCTTCACATCATCCCAATTCAGATTCAAGTGCTTTAATGCCCACAATGCCTTGTATTCAAGCTCGATGGGTAGATGACAAGCCTTCCCATAAACTAGTTGATAAGGAGACATGCCAATGGGTGTCTTGAATGCAGTCCTATATGCCCATAGTGCATCATCTAGCTTTTGAGACCAATCCTTCCTATTTGCATTAACCGTTTTTGCAAGGATTTGCTTAATCTCGCGATTGGAAACCTCTACTTGTCCACTAGTTTGGGGATGATAAGGCGTAGCTACCTTGTGTTGCTTGACACCATACTTGGACAATACAGATTTGAATAGCTTGTTGCAAAAGTGAGATCCTCCATCGCTTATGATAGTACGAGGTACCCCAAAGCGAGAGAAGATATTCTTCTTTAAGAACGCTACAACACACTTTCCTTCGTTGTCGGCCAATGCTACGGCTTCAACCCATTTCGAAACATAATCCACAGCAACCAAGATGTACTTCATTCCAAACGAATTCACGAATGGACCCATGAAGTCAATACCCCACACATCAAAAAGTTCTACCTCCAGAATTTTAGACATGGGCATTTCATGGTGTTTTGAAATAGCACCTTGACGTTGGCATTGGTCACACCTTCTCACATAGTCATATGTGTCTCTGAATATCGAAGGCCAATAATAACCACTTTGCAATACTTTTCTTGCCGTTCGATTCCCTGCATGATGTCCTCCAACTTGCGAAGTGTGGCATGCTTCCAATATAGTAGGTACTTCTTCATGGGATATACATCGTCGAATGATCCCATCCGCGCATCTTCGAAACAAATAAGGTTCATCCCAATAGTAGTGCTGAACGTCATGCATAAACTTCCTCTTTTGGTGGTAAGATAAGTTGGCAGGTATCACATTACTCTCTACGAAATTTGCAAAGTCGGCATACCATGGTACTTTCTCCATTTTTGTCGCTAATATCTCCTCGTCAGGGAATGCATCATCAATCTGAATCTCAGGTTGCTCCACATGTTCATTCTCAAGTCTAGATAGGTGATCAGCCACTTAGTTCTCGCAACCTCTTCTATCTTTGACTTCGAAATCAAACTCTTGCAGCAGCAGTACCCATCGAATCAGCCTTGGTTTGGCATCCTTCTTCGTCATTAGATACTTAAGAGCTGCATGGTCTGTATGGATGATCACATTGGTACCCAATAGATAGGCACGAAACTTCTCAAACGCATATACAACCGCTAGGAGCTCTTGTTCAGTAACAGTGTAGTTCCTTTGGGCTTTATTTAGGACCTTACTCGCATAGTAGATAGGATGAAATAATTTCTCCTTTCTTTGTCCAAGAACAGCACCAACGGCTACACCACTAGCATCGCACATGACCTCAAACGGGAGCGTCCAATCTGGTGCTACCATGATAGGGGCTTCAATGAGTTTTCCTTTAAGGCATTCGAATGCCTTTAAGCAATTGTCATTAAAGTCAAACTTCGCATATTTCTCCAATAGTTTGCACAATGGACTAGAAATTTTGGAAAAGTCTTTGATGAATCTACGATAGAAATCAGCATGGCCAAGAAAACTACGGACTCCCTTCACCGAAATTGGAGGCGGTAGCTTCTCAATTACCTCTATTTTTGCTCGATCAACCTCTATTCCTCTTTCAGAGATCTTGTGCCCAAGATTGATTCCTTCTTTTACCATGAAGTGGCACTTCTCCCAATTCAGCACAAGGTTGAACTCTACACATCTTTGCAATGCCATGCTCAGGTTTTCCAAACATGCTTCAAAAGACTCACCGACAACTGAAAAGTCGTCCATAAATACCTCCAAAGTGTCTTCAACCATATCAGAGAAAATAGACATCATACAACGTTGAAAGGTGGCTGGGGCATTACACAACCCGAATGGCATGCGTTTGAAGGCAAACGTACCATATGGGCATGTAAACGTTGTCTTCTCTTGGTCTTCGGGGGCAATACAAATCTGATTATAACCTGAATAACCATCCAAGAAGCAAAACCATCCTTTCCCCGCTAATCGATCTAGCATTTGGTCCATAAATGGCATGGGGAAGTGATCCTTGAGTGTCCAAGAATTCAGCTTGCGGTAGTCCATGCATACTCTCCATCCAGTAACGGGCCTGAGTGGAATAAGCTCATTCTTTGCATTCGCGACCACCGTCATTCCTCCTTTCTTGGGAACACATTGTACAGGACTTACCCATGTACTATCAGAGATAGGATATACAACTCCTGCGTCTAACCACTTGATAATCTCCATCTTCACCACTTCTTGCATAGGTGGGTTTAAACGCCTTTGATGTTCAATGGTGGGTGTGCACTTTTCTTGAAGCTGAATTTTATGTGTGCAAATCCCAGGTGGAATACCAATAATATCCGCAATGGTCCATCCAATGGCTCTAATATACTTGCGTAAGATTGAAATAAGAGCTGCAACTTGTTGCTCACCCAAATCGGCTGCCACTATGACTGGAAGTGTGTTTCCGCTTCCTAAGAATGCGTACTTCAAATGACTTGGCAGCTCCTTCAATTCTAGTGTGGGTGATTCTTCAATAGATGGCTTGGCTGGTGGTGTGGGTCGATTCTTGAGATCAAGATCCAGCTTCTTGGGAGTATAGCGATATGTCCCTAATCCCGATAGAGCACAAATAGCTTCTTCAGAAATTTCAGCATCCTCATTCTCTCCTTTCATGAGCAAAACCTCCAAAGGATCATCAGGAATTTGCTCTTCTTCAAATTGTTCTTTCTCATCATCAAAGACAACATCAGCCACAGAAAATACACTCAGATCTTTGGGTTGCTTCATTGATTTGCAAACATCAAATCGAACCGCTTCGTCATTTATTCGGAATGAAAGTTCATTAGCTCTCAAATCAATGAGCACACTTCCTGTAGCAAGGAAAGGGCGTCCCAAGATTATGGGAACCTCTAAATCTGCTTCACAATCCAAGATGACAAAGTCTGCTGGAAAGATAAATGAAGAAACCTTTACCAAGACATCACATAGAATACCAACCGGTCGTTTTACCGACCTATCTGCCATAACAAGCCTCATGTTAGTTGGTGTAGGATCTCCTAACCCCAAATTCTTATAGATCGATAATGGAATCAAGTTGATGCTGGATCCTAGGTCACATAATGCTTTGGCAAAGTTCAAAGATCCGACGGTGCAAGGAATAGTGAAAGCTCCGGGGTCGGCCTTCTTCTGAACTATCGATCGGGTAGCAATTGCACTACAATGATGCACATCGTCTTTCAGCTCATAACTTGCTTCCCTCTTCTTAGTCAAAAGATCTTTCATAAACTTTGCATACCCAGGCATTTGTTCAAGTGCCTCCACCAATGGAACATTAATGGTCAGCTGCTTTAACATAGTCATGAATTTGCTGAACTTCGTGTCATCCGCCACCTTCTTCAATCTTTGGGGAAAAGGTGGTGGTGGGTATGGAAGTGTTCTCTCCATGGCTTTCTTCTCCTCTTGCTTCCGTTTTTCCATTTTTTCAGGCTGCACGTCACTGGGCGTGACATCCTTGACGGCAGGACTGGTTGTTGCGGCATCTTCTCCTTTTGCGTTATCATCCATGTACGCAACTTCATCAACCACTTGCTTGCCTTTTGCTAAAGGTTCCAGCACCTTACCACTTCTGGTAGTGATGGCCATGCATGACCCATCATTCCTTGGGTTTTGCACAGTATCGCTAGGTAAAGTGCCAGCCTTTCTTTGATTGAGTGCTGCTGAAAGTTGGCTCAGTTGCTGCTCTATTTTCTTGATTGAAGTGGAATGAGAATCAACTAGTTGTTTCATGGAATACAAATCATTGATTACCTCAGTAACTCCCGCGCTCGTTGCTTCCACTCCTTTCAATAATTTAGCCATCATGTCTTCCATACTTCCAGAATTAGATGTGGTGGTATCACGTCTACCAGGGGGAACATAAACACCACTCTTTTCATTGTTTTTTCTCCAACTACCTTGGTCCTTGTTTCCAGAATTATCATAATAGTTCCGACCTTGGTTTCCTTGGGTATTCCCACGAAAACCTCACTGATTGTTCACGTAGTTGGCCTCCTCTTCCGAATCAGATTCGTCTCTTCCTTTTAGCACCACAGCTTTCACTTTTTCGGTCTTCCTTGATAATAAATGCTTTGTCAGAAGATCCACTTGCGTTTTCATGTGCGCTAAATCTTGATCACGTTCTTCATGTCTTCTTCTTTGGTCTGTAGTCATGCCTATAGATAAAGTGGGGCTTGCTACCTCGGAATCCCTGGTATGCCAAGCTCTACTTTGTTTCGTCATGCGATCTAGCATATTGCTTGCTTGACCAAAGGTGAGGTCCATAAATGATCCTCCAGCTGCGTTATCCACCACTGGCTTAGTTATTGAATTCAAGGCTCTATACAATATCTCCATGAGGTGAACATTAGTCATGTGATGGTTTGGGCATCTCGCTAGCTTTGTCTTGAACCTCTCCCATGTTTCATGAAGAGCTTCAGTGGGAAGCTGACGAAAGTTGCTGATTTCATCTCTCAATTGTGCCCTTTTGGAAGGCGGAAAGAATCTTTCTAGGAAAGTGTCTCTCAATTGCCTCCAATTTGTAATTGAATCAGGAGTCAGCCCATTCAACCATTGTGTTGCCTCCCCAGACAGAGACAATGGAAATAGACGTAATCGAATTACATTCTGACCAACACCAGGATTGTCAAAAGACTTGCATGTAGAAATAAAGTTGATGAGATGCATATTCGGATCATCGCCTGCTAGTCCACCAAACAATCCCTTGAGTTGCAATAACTGAATCATGGTGCTTGTGATGTTGAACTTGGCTCCGGGCGCTAATGGTGGTGGAATTATAGCTCCAGTGGCTCCGGCACCATCAAGATCATCATCATCATCGTCGAAGGCTGGCTGCATAGGTTGGTGATCATGTCTATACCGAGCTTGTCGACCTCTTCTGTTGGCAGGTGTTACGATTTCAGTATCACACCTAGGGTTTAGTAACTCGTCATCACCTAAATCCTCATCGTCAGGATTTGGTGCTCGTGCAGGGTTATCAATGTTCTGCTGTTGAACCTGGGCTGCGGCAAGGGCAACCAATCTTGCTTGTTCCTGTTGAGCGGCCATCCTTGCGATTTCAGCTTGTGCTTCCATTCTACCAATGCGTTGTGGCTCAGGATTGATTGGTAATAACGGTTGACCAGAACTTCGAGTATGGGGCATGCACTAAAATAAAAACCTGCAGTAGACAAAAACAAAAACTAAAAGTAAAAGTACGAGAGTCTTTGACCAAAGGGTCTAGTAATTATTACGAACTTAATTGACACTTGTATTCCCCGGCAGCGGCGCCAATTTTTGATAACGCTCAATCTACAGCTCTCGTTTGAGTGTAAAGCGGTCGTTAGCAAATATAGAACCCAACCTGGGTTGGGTGTCGATCCCACAGGGAATAGCTTGGCCAACAAGTAAGCAAGATTACTAAACTTTTGGTGCAAGTCTCGTAAAAAGGGGGGATTGTAATGTGTCACCAAAACAATTAAATAAAAGCTGAAAATAGCAAAGTAAAAGAGAAAGATTGTTACGTAAGTTGTAAACAATGAGAATTGAGGCGTTGGGGTTATGTCCACCTTTTGAGGTATACGTCTCTATTGGCTATGAGTGTGTAGAATTCTGACATGCAATTTCTTATAGAGGATTGTAGTCGATGGTAAATCCAAGCGTCTCTCGACCTAAACAAGGACTATTTCACTTTAACTCTCTCGAGCTTAAAGCGTGTCTAACGGTACGAATTCTCCAAGAGGTTAGTCCAGTTACGACACTAGCTTTTTAGTAGGAAAGGGTGTCCTACTACCTTGACATTATCTCTTTTCCAGACAACTAACTTTTCTCTCGAACAAGTTAAATGTTAGACTGGCGTATTCTTGCGTTTGCAACCGCAAAGAATGTAGATTAAGATGAAGAGAATAATGATATAAGCAATATACGTGTCTCGAACTCACAAACTCACAGCAATAGATAGTAACTCATTCGGCTTCCATAACCCCAACAGAGAAGTTTAGTTACCCATGAATGCGAAGAAAACCACAATTGACATTGTTATTATACCACAATATTGATCAATTTCGTGTAGCACAAGAGTGGTAGGCGTTAGGTGTGATTTCTTGCAGAGTAACGTTTCTCTTGTTGCGGAATTTAAGAATAGAAGAATAGACGAAAATAGAATTGATGGAAAGATTAGAAGAGTTGTAGAATTGTTTGTAGTGTAGAATAATAGAGGAGTAGAAGATGATTTAAAATCTCTAGCATGATAGGGTATTTATAATACCCATATCCTAATCCTACTAAGCTAATGAAATAAATAACCAAATCCTACTAGACTAATGAAATCCTTAACCCAAATGTACTAGGTTAAGGTAACATTATCATAATCCACATAAAATAATGAAATACATAACCTAATTGTACTAGGTTAATGTATCATTGTCAAAATCCAGCTTTGTGTCTGTAAGTCCCCAAAGTCTTAAGAATTGCTGTTTTAGCCCGGGACAGATTTTCCATGCAGCAGTTTTGGTCCTTTAGGCGTCCAAACTCCCTTTCCTTCCTTCGTGAGCTTTCTTTAGCGTCAAGTAAGCCATAAAATGCTGAATTATGCATCATTTATACCTGAAACTTTACTAATCATGTTCGTTAGCTCACTTACAGGAAAAAGGACTAAAAGTGCATGAAATATATAATTTGTTCTCAAAACTAGGCTAAAATATGGGCAAAATATATTGATATAGGTGCGTAAATTCGCCTATCATCAACAAACGGACGAAATAGCACAAACGGAGCATTTTCGGGCTAAATCAGTGTACTATATCCCACGGTTTTGGGGGTGGGCTCGGGGTCCGGGCGTGTTGTGGGTCAAAAATTAATCTAGGCATGTCAGGGAGGTTAGGGATGGTCCAGTGTGGTCCGTTAAATTTTTTTATGGCCTTTGGGTGGACAAACCGGCAAAACGGTTTGAACGGGGTATTTTCAGACCAAATTGGTGTTCAAAAATTAACCGGGGCGTGCTAGGGAGGTTGGGGATCGTCCCAGTGTGGTCCGTTTAATTTTTTATGGACATTTACGTGGGCAAACGAGCAAAACGGTGCGAACGGGGCATTTTCGAGCCAAATCGGTGAGCTATAGCCGACGGTTTTGGGGGTAGGCCTAGGGTCGGGCGTGCTGTGGGTCAAAAATTAACCAAGGCATGACAGGTAGGTTGGGGATCGTCCCAGTATGGTCCGTTTAATTTTTTGTGGCCATTTGGGCTGGAAAATGGGCAAAACGGCGTGAATGAGGCATTTTCAGGCCAAATCGGTGTTCTATAGCCCACGGTTTTGGGGGTGGACCTGGGTTTCGGGCATTCTGTGGGTCAAAAATTTGCTGGGGCATGCTAGGGAGGTTGGGGATCGTCCCAATGTGGTCCGTTTAATTTTTTATGGGCATTTGGGTGGGCAAATGGGCAAACGGTGCGAATAAGGCATTTTCAGGCAAAATCGGTGTGCTATAGCCCACGGTTTGGGGGATGATCCTGGGGTTTTGGAATGATGTGTGTTGAAAATCAATCGAGGCATGCCAGGGAGGTTGGGCATCATTCCAGTGGTCCGATTAAATTTTCGTGGCCATTTGGGTAGACAAACGGGCAAAACGGCGTGAACAAGGTATTTTCAGGCCGAATCATTGTGCTATATCCCACAGTTTCGGGGATGGAATCGAGGTCGGGGAGTGGTGTCGGACAAAAATCCATCGGGGAATGCCAAGAAGGTTGGTAATAGTTCCAGTATGGTTTGTTTAAATTTTTGTGGCCATTTGGGGTGGACAAACGGGCAAAACGATGCGAACTGGGCATTTTTGGGATAAATTGGTGTGCTATAGCCCACGGTTTTAGGGGTGGACCTAGGGTCCAGGTGTGTTGTGCGCCGAAACTCAACAGAGGTAAGCTAGGAAGGTTGGGGATCATCCCAGTGTGGTTCGTTTAATTTTTCGTAGCAATTTGGGTGGTTAAATGGGCGAAACAACGTGAATGGGGCATTTTCAGAAGTGAGCCCGGGGTCTGAGCATGTTATGGCCGAAAATCGATCGAGGTATTCCAGGGAGGTTGGGGATTATCCCAGTGTGATCCGTTTAATTTTTCGTGGCCATTTGGATGGATAAGCAGGCAAAACTGCATGAATGGGGCATTTTTAGCCAAATCGATGTGCTATTGTCCACAGTTTTGGGGGTAGGATCAAGGTCCGAGCGTGTTGTGAGCCAAAAATTGCTTGGAGCGTGCCAAGGAGCCTGGGGATCATCCCAGTGTGGTCCGTTAAAATTTTTGTGGCCATTTGGGTGGATAAATAGGCAAAACAGCGTGAATGGGGCATTTTCGGGTTAAATAGGTGTGTTATAGCCCATTGTTTCGAGGGTGGGCCGGGGTCCAGGCGTGTTATGGGCCAAAGAACAACCGGTGCATGCCATAGAGGTTGGGGATCATCCCAGTTTGGTTCGTTTAACTTTTTGTGGCCACTTAGGTGGATAAACGGGCGAAACAACGCGAACGAGGCATTTTTAGGCCAAGTCGATGTTCTATAGCCCACGATTTCAAGCGTGGGCCCGGGGTCCGGGCTTAATGTAGGACAAAAATTTATCGTGGCATGCTAGGGAGGTTGGGGATCTCCCAGTATGGTCCGTTTAATTTTTCTTGGACATTTGGGTGGACAAACGTGCGAAATAGCACGAACGGGGCATTTTCGGTCCAAATTTGTGTGCTATAGCCTATGGTTTTGGGGGTGGGCATGAGGTTCGGGCGTGCTGTGCATCAAAAATCGATCGGGGCATGCCAGGGAGGTTGTGGACCATCCCAATGTGGTCTGTTTAAGTTTTCTTGTCTATTTGGGAGCACAAACGGGCGAAATAGCACGAACAGGGTATTTTCGGGCCAAATTGGTGTGCTATAGCCTACGGTTTTATGGGTGGGACCGGGGTCCGGGCGTGCTGTGGGCCAAAAATTGACCGAGGCATGCCAGGGAAGTTGGGATAGTCCCAGTGTGGTTCGTTTAATATTTCGTGGCCATTTGGGTGGATAAATGGATGAAACAGAATGAATGGGGTATTTTTGGGCCATATCGATCTGCTATAGCCCACAATTTTATGGGTGGGCCCGGGGTTCGAGCGTGCTGTGGGAAAAAATCTATCAGTGCATACTAGGGAGATTGGGGATTGTCCCAGTATGGTTTGTTTAAATTTTTGTGGGCATTTGGGCGTACAAACGGGTCAAAAGGCGCGAATGGGGTATTTTTGGGCCAAATCGTTATACTATAACCCACGGTTTCAGGGAGGGCTCGTGGACCGAGCGTGCTATGGGTCGAAAATTGACCGAGGCATGTCAGGGAGTTTGGTAATCGTTCCAGTATGGTACGTTTAATTTTTTGTGTCCATTTGGGTGGACAAACAGCCGAAATGGCATGAACAGGGCACTTTCGAGCTAAATCGGTGTGCTATAGCCCACGGTTTTGGGGGTGGGCTCGTTGTCCAGGCGTTCTATGGGCTAAAAATTAACCAGGCATGCGAGGGAGGTTGGGAATCATACCAGTGTTGTCCGTTTAATTTTTCGTGGCCATTTGGGTGGGAAAATGGGCGAAATGGTGCGTATGTGTCATTTTTCAGGCCAAATCGGTGTGCTATAGCCTACGTTTTTGTTTGTGGGCTCGGGCATGCTGTGGGCCAAAAATCAACCAAGGCGTGCCAGGGAGGTTGGGGATCATCCCAGTATGGTTCGTTTAATTTTTCGTGGTCATTTGGGTGGACAAATGAGCGAAATGGCATGAACAGGGCATTTTTGGGATAAATCGGTGTGCTACAGTCCACGGTTTTAGTGGTGGCCCCGGGGTCCGGGTGTGCTGTTTGCCAAAAATCGACCAGGGTGTGCCAGGAAGGTTGGGGATTATCGCAGTGTGGTCCGTTTAATTTTTTATGGTTATTTGGGTGGACAAACGGGACAAACAGCGCAAACGAGACATTTTCGGGCCAAATCAGTGTGCTATAGCCCACGGTTTGGGGGGTGGTCCTGGGGTTTTGGCATGATGTGGGTCAAAAATCAATCGGGGCATGCCATGGAGGTTGGGGATCAAACCAGTGTGGTCCATTTCAATTTTCATGGCAATTTGGATGGACAAACGGGCGAAACGGCGTGAACGGGGCATTTTTGGCCAAATCGTTGTGCTATAGCCCATGGTTTCGGGGGTTGGCCCGGGTCCGGATTTGTTGTGGATCGAAAGTAGACCGAGGCATGCTAGGGAGGCTGGGGATCATCCCAGTGTGGTGCGTGTAAATTTTTGTTGCCATTTGGGTGGACAAACTGGCGAAACGGTGTAAATTGAGCATTTTTGGGGCAAATTGGTGTGCTATAGCCCACAGTTTTAGGGGTGGGCTGATAGGATTTGAATGGACGCCTTAGATTTTAATGATATCATTCGAAGTCATTACATGGGGCATCAAGCTTTGGTCGCATTAAGAAAATGGGATGCTACATGGAGGGGTCGATTTGAGTACACCAAAAAGCAATCCCACGTGTGAAAATTGCTTGGAGCATTGAAGATTGAGGATCACGGTTTTGGTACTTCATTAAGGACAATTTGGTTACTTATTCCTGTCCATGTAACACTCTATGACCACCCTTTTTCATTAAGGGTATTGTGGTCATTTTGGTATGTAATAAGTTAGACTATAAATAGGTTCTATTAGTTCATTTGCTAGTTAGTTTATGAAAGTTGAAAGATTGAAACAGTTTAAATCCTCTGTCTTGAGAGTAGACCACCTTAGTATAGTCTTAGTTAGGAATTGGAAAAGTCATCCTTAGTATAGGGCTTGGAAAAGCCAATATTGTTCTTTGCTTGGAAACAATGGATCTTGAGGTGAGTCGATTACCTTGGCGGTCACCGTACGAGTGTGGTTTTGATTATTACATTCATTAGCGGTTAATGTTGGAATATACTTGATTCTTAATCTTGTAATAATCTTGGTCTCACTATCTATCCATTCACTATTTTGCAAATCCCTGTGTTTTGTGTTTGTCATTTTGTATCCCTTTGTGATTCTTGTTCTTCTCACGTTTTGTGGACTGTTTTGGCATCTTGGTGGACTGATTTGTATCATGGGCCCAGGGTCCGGGCGTACTGTGGGTCGAAAATCGACTAGGGCATGCTAAGGAAGTTGGGGATCATCCCAGTGTGGTCCATTTAAATTTTTGTGGCCATTTGGGTGGATAAACAAGCAAAACGATGCAAACGGGTGTTTTCGGGATAAATCGGTGTGCTCTAGCCCACAGTTTTGTGGGTGGGCCCGGGGTCCTAGAATGTTGTGGGTCAAAAATAAACAAGGGCATGCCAGGGAGGTTGGGGATCGACCCAGTGTGGTACATTTAAGTTTTTGTGGACATTTGGGAAGACAAACGGGCGAAACAGCGTGAACAGGACGTTTTCGGGCCAAATCAGTGTGCTATAGCCTACGGTTTGGGTGTGGGCCCGGGGTTCGGGCGTTCTGTTGGTCGAATATTGATCGGGGAATACCAGGGAGGTTGGGGATCATTCCAGTATGGTCCGTTTAAATTTTTGTAGCCATTTGAGTGGATAAACAGGCGAAATGGCACGAACGGGGCATTTTTGGGCTAAATCGGTGTGCTATAGCCCACTCTTTAGGGGGTAGGGCTAAGGTCTAGGCATACCAGGGAGGTTCGAGATCATTCCAGTGTATTCTGTTTAATTTTTCATGGCCATATGCATGGACAAACAGCATGAATGGGCCATTTTTGGGCTAAATCGGTATGCTATATAGGCCAGAATTTTAGGGTAGGCTCGGGGTCCGGGCGTGCTACGGCCTGAAATTAAATCGGGGCGTGCTAGGGAGGTTGGAGATCATCCCAGTGTGGTCCGTTTAATTTTTTGTGGCTATTTGGGTGGATAAACGGGTGAAACAACGCGAACGGGGCATTTTCGGGCTAAATCGGTGTGCTATAGCCTACGGTTTCGGGGAAGGTCCTAGGGTCCGGGCCTTCTGTGGGCTAAAAATTAATCGGGGTGTGCCAGGGTGGTTGGGGTTCATCCCAATATGGTCCTTTTAAATTATCGTTGCCATTTGGATGGAGAAACGGGCGAAATGGCACGAACGACGTATTTTCGGGCCAAATTGGTGTGCTATATAGCCCATGGTTTTGGGGGTTGGCTCGGGGTCCGGATGTGCTGTGGGCGAAAAATAATTTGGGGTATGCTACGGAGGTTGGGGATCGTCCCAGTGTGGTCTGTTTAAATTTTTGTTGCTATTTGGGTGGACAAACGGGCAAAACGGCGCAATGGAGCATTTTTGGGCCAATTTGGTGTGCTATAGCCCACAGTTTCAGGGGTGGGCTCGGAGTCCGGGCTTGTTGTGGGTATAAATTGACTGTGGCAATCCAGGGAGGTTGGAGATCCTCCCAGTGTGGTTCGTTTAACTTTTTGTGGCCATTTGGATGGACAAACAAGCGAAACGACGCGAACAGGGTGTTTTCGAGATAAATCGGTGTGCTATAGCCCATGATTTATGGGGTGGGCCTCGAGTCAAAAATCAACCAGGGTATGCCAAGGAGGTTGGGGATCGACCCAGTATTGTCCGTTTAAATTTTTGTGGCTATTCGGGAAAACAAACGGATGAAATGATGTGAACGGGGTATTTTTGGGCAAAATCGGTGTTCTATAACCCACGGTTTGGGAGGTTGAGGATCTTCCCAGTTTGGTTCGTTTAAATTTTGGTGGCATTTGGATGGAGAAACGGGCAAAATAGCTCGAATAAGGCATTTTCGAGCTAAATTATTGTGCTATAGCCCACGATTTTGGGGGTGGGCCTAGGGTCCAGGCGTGCTGTGGGATGAAAATTGATCAGGGCATGCCAGGGAGGTTGATAATCGTCCCAGTGTGGTCCGTTTAATATTTCTTGGACATTTGGATGGACAAACGAGCGTAACAGCGCGAATGGGGCATTTTTAGGACAAATTGGTATGCTATATAGCCCACGGTTTTGGGGGCGGGCCCGGTTCTGGGCATATTATGGGCCAAAAATCAACTGGGGCGTGCCATGGAGGTTGAAGATCATCCCAGTATGGTCCGTTTAATTTTTCGTGGCCATTTTGGTGGACAAATGGGCAAAACGATGTGAATGGGGCATTTTCGTGCCAAATTGTTGTGCTATAGCCCATGGTTTTAGGGGTAGGCCTGGGGTCTTGGCCTGCTGGAGGTGAAAAATCGATCGGGGCATGCCAGGGAGGTTGGGGATCATCCCCATGTGGTCCGTTTAAATTTTCCTTGACATTTGGGTGGACAAACAGGCGAAACGGCACGAACGGGGAATTTTTGAGCCAAATCGGTGGGCTATAGCCTACGGTTTTGAGCGTTGGCTAGGGGTTCGGTCGAGCTGTGGGCCGAAAATAGATCGGGGCATTCTCGGGAGGTTTGGGATCTTCCCAGTGTGGTTCATTTAAATTTTCGTTGCCATTTGGGTGGACAAACGGGCAAAAGGGAACGAATAGAGTATTTTCGAGCCAAATAGATGTGCTATAGTCCACGGTCTCAGGGGTGAGCCCGGGGTTCGAGCGTGCTGTGGGACAAAAATCAATCGGGACATGCCAGGGAGGTTAGGGATCGTCCCAGTGTGGTCCGTTTAAATTTTTGTCGCCATTTGGGTGTACTAATAGGCGAAACGAAGCAATCAGGGCATTTTCTGGCCAAATCGGTATGCTATAACCCACGGTTTTAAGGGTAGGCTCGGGGTCCGGGCATGCTGTGGGCCAAAAATCAATCGGGGAGTGCCGAGGAGGTTGTAGATCAACCCAGTCTGTCCCGTTTAATTTTTTATGGCTATTTGGGTAGACAAACGGGCGAAACAGCACGAATGGGGCATTTTTGGGCAAAATTAATGTTCTATGGCCTACGGTTTTGAGGGTGGGCTCGGGGTTCGGGCATTCTATTTGCCAAAATTTGATCGGGGTGTGCCAAAAAAGCTGGGGATCATTCCAGTATGGTTCGTTTAAATTTTTGTGGTCATTTTGTTGGACAAACGGGCCAAACTGCGCGAACTGAGCATTTTTGTGCCAAATCAGTGTGCTATAGCCCACGATTTCGGGGGTAGGCCAGGGCTCCGGGCGTGTTGTGGGTTGAAAATCAACCAGAGCGTGAAGGGAGGTTCAGAATTGTGCCAGTGTGGTACATATAATTTTTTGTGTCCATTTGGGTGGACGAACGGGCAAAAAGGCGCCAACCGGGCATTTTCAAGCCAAATCGATGTGCTATAGCCTATGATTTCAGGGGTGGGCCAGGGTCTATGCATGTTGTGGGCTAAATATCGACCGGGGCAATCTAGGGAGGGTGGAGATCATCCTTGTACGATCAGTTTATATTTTTGTGGCTATTTGGGTGGACAAACGGGCGAAACAACACAAATGGGTAGTTTTTGGGCTAAATCTGTGTGCTATAGCCCAACGTTTTGGGGGTGGGCCCAGATTCGGGCGAGCTATAGGCATGCCATAGAGGTTGGAGACCATCCCAGTGTGGTCTGTTTAAATTTTTGTGGCCATTTGGGTGGACTAACAGGCAAAATGGAGCGAACGGGGCATTTCATGCCAAATCGGTGTTCTATTGCCCACGATTTTGGGGGTGGGCCTGGGGTCAGGGCGTGCTGTGGGCCAAAAATTGATCGGGGCATGCAAGGTAGGTTTAGGATCATCCCAGTGTGGTCTGTTTAAGTTTTCATGGCCATTTGGGTGGAAAAATGGTGAAACGGGATGAATGAGAAATTTTCGAGCTAAATCGGTGTGCTACAGCCCACGGTTTCAGGGGTGGCCCATCGTTTGGGTGTGCTGTGGGCTAAAAATCAATTAGAGCCTGCCAGGGAGGTAGAAAATCATCCCAGTATTGTCCGTTTAAATTTTTGTTGCCATTTGGGTGACTAAACAGGAGAAACAACATGAATTTGGCATTTTTAGGCCCAATCGATGTACTATAGCCCATGATTTTAGGGGTGGGCCCGACGTCGGGGCATGCTGTAGGCTAAAAATCTACCGACAAATGTCAGAGAGGTTAAGGATAGTCTCAGTGAGGTTCGTTTAAATTTTTGTGGCCATTTGGGTGAACAAACGGGCGAAATGGCATGAACGGGGTTTTTTGGGCTAAATCGGTGTGCTATAGCCCACGGTTTTGAGGGTGGGCCCAGGATCCGGGCATTCTGTGGACTGAAAATCAATCGGGGTGAGACATAAAGGTTAGGGATCATCCTAGAGTGGTTTATTTAATTTTTCCTGGCCATCTGGGTGGATAAACTGGTAAAATAGAGTTAATGGGGCATTTTCGGGCAAAATCTGTGTGCTATAGCACAAGGTTTAGGGGGTGGGCCTGGGGTCTGGGTTTATTGTGGCCAAAAATTGATCAAGGCATGCCAGGGAGGTTCGGGATCATCCCAGTGTCATCCGTTTAATTTTTTGTGGCTATTTGGGTAGACAAATGGGCGAAACAACGTGAATAGGGCATTTTGAGCCAAATCGATGTGCTATAGCCTACAGTTTCGAGGGTAGGTACGGGGTCCGGGCGTGCTGTAGGCCGAACATTGACTGGGGCATGCCAAGGAGGCTGAGGATCATCCCAGTATGGTCTATTTAAATTTTTGTGGCCATTTGGGTGTACAAACGGGTAAAACGGCGCGAATGGGGCATTTTTGGGCCAAATCGGTGTGTTATAGCCCACTATTTTGAGGTTGGGCCTGGGGTCCGGGCGTACTGTAGGCCAAAAAATAATCGATGTGTGCCAGAGAGGTTGGGGATCGTGCTAGTGTTGACCATTTAACTTTTTGTGGCCACTTACTTGGACAAACGGGCAAAACGACGTGAACGGGGCATTTTTTGGCCAAATCGCTGTGCTATAGCCCATGGTTTCAAGGGGGGACTTGGTTTCCGTGCGTGCTGTGGGAGAAAAATTAATTGGGGTATTCCAGGGAGGTTGGGGATCATCCTTGTGTGGTTCGTTTAAATTTTTGCGTCCATTTGGGTAGACAAACGGGCGAAATAGTGCGAACAGGGCATTTTCAGAATAAATCTGTGTGCTATAGCCCATGGTTTCGGGGTGGGAACTGTGTTCGGGCATGCAGTGGATCAAAAATTGATCAAGGCATGCCAGGGAGGTTAGGACAATCCCAGTGTGGTCTATTTACATTTTTGTGACTATTTGGGTGGACAAACGGGCAAAATGGCATTAAAGAGGAATTTTTGGGCCAAATCGGTGTGCTATAGTCCACAGTTTTTGGGGTGGGCATGGGGTCCGGGTGTGCTGTGGGCTAAACATTGACCGAGGCATGCCAGGGAGTTTGAGGATGGTCCCAGTGTGGTCCGTTTAATTTTTCATGGCTATTTGGGTGGGCAAATGGGAGAAACAACACGAATGTGACATTTTTGGGCTATATCGATGTGCTATAGGCCATAGTTTTAGGGGTGGGCCCAGGGTCCGGGCGTGTTGGGGTTAAAAATCCACCAAGGTGTACCAGGGAGGTTGGGATCATCCCAGTATGGTCCGTTTAAATTTTCGTGGACATTTTGGTGTACAAATGGGTGAAACGGTGCAAACGGGGGATTTTTGAGCCAAATCGGTGTGCTATAGTCCACGATTTTGGCAGTGGGCTCGTGGTCCGGGCGTGCTATGGTTTGAAAATTGATCGAGACATGTCAGGGAGGATGGGGATCATCCCAGTTTGGTCCGTTTAATTTATTTGGACATTTGGGTGGACAAATGGTTGAAATGGCATGAACAGGGTATTTTCAGGCCAAATCGTTGTGCTATAGTCCACGATTTTGGGAGTGCGCCCAGGGCTCGAGAGTGCTGTGGGCTAAAAATTGACCGAGGTGTTCCAGAGAGGTTGGTGATCATCCCAGTATGGTCCGTTTAATTTTTTGTAGCCATTTGGTGGACAAACGGGACATTTTTGGGCCAAATTGGTGTGCTATAGCCTACGATTTCAGGGGTGGACCCGGGGTTGGGGTGTGTTATGGGCTGAAAATCGACCAAGGCATGCCAAGGAGGTTGGGGATCATCCCAGTTTGGTCGATTTAATTTTTCCATTGCCATTTGGGTGGACAAACAGGTGAAACGATGTGAATAGGGCATTTTGGGGCCAAATCGGTGTGCTATAGCCCACGGTTTTGGGGGTGGCCCCTGGGTCCTAGCGTGCTGTGGGCTGAAAATTGTCCGGGGCTTGCCAGAGAGGTTGGGGATCATCCCAGTATGGTCTGTTTAATTTTACATGGCCATTTGGATGGACAAACGGGCAAAATGGTGCGAATGGGGCATTTTTGGGCCAAATTCTTGTGCTATAGCCCAAGATTTTAGGCGTGTTCCCAGGGTTTGGGCATGCTGTGGGTCAAAAATTGATTGGGGCATGCCAGTAAGGTTGGGGATCATCCCAGTATCCCTCGTTTAAATTTTCGTGGCCATTTGGGTGGTCAAACAGGCAAAACGGCGCGTATGGGGTATTTTTGAGCCAAATCGTTATGCTATAGCCCACGATTTTGAAGGTTGGCCCAGGGTCCGGATGTGCTGTGGGGCAAAAATAGACTGAGGCATGCCAGGGAGGTTGGGAATCATTCTAGTGTGGTCCGTTTATATTTTTGTTGCCATTTGGGTGGACAAATAGGTAAAACGACGCGGACAGAGCATTTTCGGACTAAATTAGTGTGCTATAGCCTATGGCTTCAGGGGTAGGCCTAGGGTCCGGGCGTGCTGTGGGTCAAAAATCTTCTGGGGTATGCCAGGGAGGTTGGGGATCATCCCAGTATGGTCCGTTTAAATTTTTGTGGCCATTTAGGTGGACAAACAAGCAAAACGGCATGAACGGGGTGTTTACGGGATAAATCAGTGTGCTATATCCTATGGTTTTGGGGGTGGGCCCAGGGTTCGGGCATGCTGTGGGTTGAAAATCAACCAAGGCATGCCAGGGAGGTTGGGGATCAACCTACTGTGGTCCGTTTAAGTTTTCGTGTCCAGTTGGGAAGATAAACTAGCGAAGTAGCATGAACGGGGAATTTTTAAGCCAAATCGGTGTGCTATAGCCCACGGTTTGGGGGTGGACCTGGGGTCCAGGCATTTTGTTGGTCGAGAATTGACCGGGGCATACCAGGGAGGTTAGGGATCATCTCAGTATAGTCCGTTTAAATTTTTGTGACCATTTGGGTGGAAAAACGGGCAAAACGGCATGAATAAACATTTTTACGCCAAATCAACGTTCTATAGCCCACGGTTTTGGGGTGGGCCTGGGGTTCTGGCGAGCTATGGGCCAAAAATCGATCGGGGAATGCCAAGGAGGTTGGGGACCATCCTAGTGTGGTCTGTTTAAATTTTTGTGGCCATTTGGATGGACAAACAGGCAAAATGGCACGAATAGGGCATTTTCAGGCCAAATCACTATGTTATTGCCCACGGTTTTTGGGGTGGGCCCGAGGTCAAGGCATTTTATGGGTTGTAAATCAATCAAGGCATGCAAGGTAGGTTGGGGATTGTCTTAGTATGGTCCGTTTAATTTTTCATGCTGATTTGGGTGGAAAAATGGGCGAAATAGCACGAACAGGGTATTTTTGAGATAAATCGGTATGCTATAGCCTACGATTTTGGGGGTGGCCCGGGGTCTGGGCATAATGTGGCCTGAAAATCAACTGGGGCATGCTAGGGTGGTTGGGGATCATCCCATTATGGTCCGTTTAAATTTTTGTGGCCATTTGGGTGGACAAACGGGCGAAACAGCACGAACGGGGCATTTTCGGGCCCAATCTGTGTGCTATAACCCATAATTTTGGGGGTGGGCCCGAGGTTGGGGCATGCCATGGGTTAAAAATTGACCCTGGTATGCCAAAGAGGTTTGGGATAGTCCCAGTTAGGTTCGTTTAAATTTTCATGGCCATTTGGATGAACAAACGAGCAAAACAGCGCGAACGGGGCATTTTTGGGCTAAATCGGTGTGCCGTAGCCCACGATTTCGAGGGTGTGCCCAAGGTTTCGAGGGTGCGCCCAAGGTTCGGGCATGCTGTGGGCCAAAAATCAACCGGGGTCAGCCAGGAAGGTTGGGGATCATCCCAGAGTGGTACATTGAATTTTTCGTGGCTATTTGGGTGGATAAACTGGTAAAACAGCATGAATGAGGCATTTTTGGGAAAAATCTGTATGCTATACCCAAGGTTTAGGGGGTGGGCCAGGGTTCTGGGCGTGTTGTAGCCAAAGATCGATCAAGGTATGCCAGGGAGGTTGGGGATCATCCCAGTGTCATCCATTTTATTTGTCGTGGCTATTTGGGTAGACAACCGGACAAAACGGTGCGAATGGGGCAATTCGAGCCAAATCTATGTTCTTAGCCCACGATTTCAGGGGTAGGAAAGGGGTCCGAGCATTTTGTGGGCTGAACATCAACTGGGACATGCCAAGGAGGCTGGGGATCATCCTAGTATGGTCCGTTTAAATTTTCGTGGCCATTTGGGTGCACAAACGGGCAAAACGATGCGAATGGGGCATTTTCAAGCCAAATTGGTGTGTTATAGCCCACTGTTTTAGGGGTGGTCCCAGGTCCAGGCATGCTGTAGGCCAAAAAATAATCGATGTGTGCCAGGGAGGTTGGGGATCATCCCAGTGTGGTCCGTTTAATTTTTTGTGGCTACTTGGGTGGACAAACGGGCGGAACGGCATGAACGGGGAATTTTTAGGCCAAATTGGTGTGCTATAGCCCATGGTTTTAAGGGTGGGCTGGGGTTCGGGCGTGCTCTAGGGAAAACATTGATCGGGGTATTCTAGGGAGGTTGGGGATCATCCTAGTATGGTCCGTTTAAATTTTTGCGGCCATTTGGGTGGACAAACGGGCGAAATAGCGCGAATAGGGAATTTTCAGAATAAATCTGTGTGCTATATCCCATGGTTTCGGAGGTGGGCTCGGGGTTTGGGCATGCAGTGGGTTGAAAATTGACCGAGGTATGCCAGGGAGGTTGGGGACCATCCTAGTATGGTCTGTTTAAATTTTTGTGACTATTTAGGTGGACAAACGGGCGAAATGGCACGAACGGGATATATTTCGGCCAAATTGGTGTGCATAGTCCACAGTTTTAGGGGTGGGCCCAAGGTCCGGGTATGCTGTGGTCCAAAAACTGACCGAGGCATGCCAGGGAGTTTGGAGATATCCTAGTGTGGTTCGTTTAACTTTTCGTAGCCATTTGGGTGGAGAAATGGACGAAACGGCACGAATGGGGCATTTTTTTGCCATATCGATGTGCTATAGCCCATTATTTTGGGTGTAGGCCCAGGGTCCAGGCATGCTGTGGGCTGAAAATCTGCCGGGGCATACCAGGGAGGTTGGGGATCATCCTAGTATGGTCCGTTTAAATTTTTGTGGGTATTTATGCCGACAAACGGGTGAAACAGCACGAATGGGGGATTTTCGGGTCAAATCGGTATGTTATAGCCGACGATTTTGGCGGTAGGCTCGTGGTTCGGGCGTGATATGGTTTGAAAATTTATCGAGGAATGCCAGGGAGGTTGGGGATTATCCTAGTATGGTCGTTTTAATTTTTTGTGGCCATTTGGGTGGATAAATGGGCGAAATGGCACGAACAAGGTACTTTTCGTGCTAAATCATTGTGCTATAACCCATGATTTTGGGGGTGGGCCCGGGGTTCAAGCGTGCTGTGGGCCAAATATTGCCCGAGTTATGCCAGGGAGGTTGGTGATCATCCCAGCATGGTCCGTTTAATTTTTCATTGCTATTTGGGCTGTCAAACGGGTGAAACGATTGGAATGGGGCATTTTCGGTCAAATCGGTGTGCTATTACCTACGGTTTTTGGGGTGGTCCCAGGGTTCGAGTGTGTTGTGGGATGAAAATTGAACAAGGCGTGCCAGGGAGGTTGGGGATCATCCCAGTTTGGTCCGTTTAATTTTTCGTGGCCATTTGGGTGGAAAACGGGTGAAACAGCGTGAATGGGGCATTTTTGGGCCAAATCGGTGTGCTATAACCCATGGTTTTAGGGGTGGCCCTTGGGTTCGGGCGTGCTGTGGGTCAAAAATCTACTGGGGCTTGCTAGAAAGGTTGAGGATCATCCTAGTATGGTTCGTTTAATTTTACATGGCCATTTGGATGGACAAACGGGCGAAATGGCGTGAATGAGGCATTTTGGGACCAAATTATTGTGGTTTAGCCTACGGTTTTGGGGGTGTTCCCGGGGTTTGGGCATGCTGTGGGTTAAAAATCGATTGGGGCATGCCAGGAAGGTTGAAAATCATCCCATTGTGGATCGTTTAAACTTTCGTGGCCATTTGGGTGGACAAATGGGAAAAACAGCACGAACGGGGTATTTTTGGACCAAATTGTTGTGCTATAGTCCTCGGTTTCAAAGGTCGGCCCAGGGTCTGGACATGCTGTGGGCTAAAAATAGACTGGGGCATTCCTGAGAGGTTGGGGATCATCTCAGTATGGTCCAATTATATATTCGTTTCCATTTGGGTCGACAAATAGGCAAAACGGCACAAACGGAGCATTTTTGGGCTAAATTAGTGTGCTATGGCCCACGGTTTTAGGGGTAGGCCCAGGGTCCGAGTGTGCTGTGGGTTGAAAATCAACTAGGGCATGCCATAGAGGTTGGGTATTATCCCAATGTGGTCCGTTTAAATTTTTGTTGTCATTTGGGTGGACAAACAAGCAAAACGGCGTGAATGAGGTGTTTACAGCATAAATCGGTATGCTATATCCCACGGTTTTGGGGGTGGGCCCAGGGTCTGGGCATGCTATGGGTTGAAAATCAACCAGGGTATGCCAGGGAGGTTGGGTATCGACGTAGTATGTTCTGTTTAATTTTGTGTGGCCATTTGGGAAGATAAACTAGCTAAACAGCGTGAATGGGGCATTTTCGAGCCAAATTGGTGTGCTATAGCCCACGATTTGGGCATGGACCCGGGGTCCGAGAATTTTATTGGTCTAGAATCGACCGGGGCATACCAGGGAGGTTGGGGATTAACCCAGTATGGTTCTTTTAAATTTTTGTATCCATTTGGGAGGACAAATGGGCAAAACGGCACGAACGGGCATTTTCGAACCAAATCGGTGTTCTATAGCCCACGGTTTTAGGGGTGAGTCTAGGATCCAGGCGGGCTGTTGGTTGAAAATTGATAAGGGTGTGCCAGGGAGGTTGGGGATCATCCCAGTGTGGTCCGTTTAATTTTTTATGGCCATTTGGGTGGACAAACGGCGTGAACTAGACGTTTTAGGCCAAATTAGTGTGCTATATATGCCACAGTTTTGGGGTGGGCCTAGGGTACGGGCGTGCTGTGGGATAAAAATCGACAAGGGTATGCCAGGGAGGTTGGAGATCATCCCAGTGTGGTCCGTTTAATTTTTCATAGCCATTTGGTTGGACAAACGAGCGAAATGATACGAACGGGGCATTTTCGGGCTAAATCGGTGTTCTATAGCCCACGATTTTGGGGGTGGGCTCGGGGTCCGAGCTTGCTGTGGGCTGAAAATTAATTGGGGCGTGCCAGGGAGGTTGGGGATCATTCAATATGGTGCGTTTAAATTTTCGTTGCTATTTAGGTGGACAAACGGGCGAAACGGTGCGAATGGGGTATTTTTGGTCCAAATCGGTGTGCTATAGCCCATGGTTTCGGGGGTTGGCTCGGGTTTTGGACATGTTGTGGGACAAAAATAGATTGGGGCATGCCAGGGGGGTTGGGGATCGTCCTAGTATGGTCTGTTTAAATTTTCATTGCCATTTGGATAGACAAATGGGCAAAAGAGCTCAAACGGAGCATTTTGAGCTAATTCTGTGTCCTATAGCCCACAGTTTTAGGGGTGAGCTCGGGGTTCGGGTGTGCTGTGGGCCAAAAATCGACCGGGGTATCCCAGGGATGTTGGGGTTCATCCCCGTGTGGTCCGTTTAAATTTTTGTGGCCATTTGGGTGGACAAACAGGCAAAACAATGTATTGGTGTGCTATAACCCATGTTTTAGAGATAGGGTCAGGGTCTGGGCATACAGTGGGCCGAAAATCGATCGGGGAGTGCCAGGGAGGTTATGGATCAACCCGGTGTGGTTCATTTAATTTTTCGTGGCCATTTGGGTAGACAAACGAGTGAAACGACACGAACAGGGCATTTTTGGGAAAAATCAGTGTGCTATAGCCCACGGTTTTGGGGGTGGTCCCAAGGTTTGGCGTGTTGTGGGACAAAAATTAACCGGGGCATGCCAAGGAAGCTGGGGATTTTTCCAGTATGCTTCGTTTAAATTCTTGTGTCAATTTTGGTGGACAAATGGGCCAAACGGTGCGAACGGGGCATTTTTGAGAAAAATCAGTGTGCTATAGCCCATGATTTTGGGGTTGGGCCTATGGTTCGGGCGTGCTGTGGGCTGCAAATTAACCGAAGCATGTCAGGGAGATTGGGGATTGTCCCAGTGTGGTTCGCATAATTTTTCGTGGCCATATGGATGGACGAACGGGCGAAACGACACTAATTGGGCATTTTCAAGCCAAATCGGTGTGCTATAATCAACGATTTCAGGGGTGGGCCTAGGGTCCAGGCGTGCTGTGGGCCAAAAATTAAATGGAGCATGCCAGGAAGGTTGGGGATCATCCCATTATGGTTCGTTTATATTTTTGTGGCGATATAGGTGGACAAATGGGTGAAACAGCACAAACGGGGAGTTTTTGGGCTAAATCTGTGTGCTATAGCCCTCGGTTTTAGGGGTGGGCCTGGGTTCTGGCGAGTTGTGGGCCGATAATCAATCGAGGAATGCCAAGGAGGCTGGGGACCATCGCATTGTGGTCTATTTAAATTTTTGTGGCCATTTGGGTGGACAAACAGATGAAATAGCACGAACAAGGCTTTTTCAGGCCAAATCGCTGTGTTATTACCCACGATTTTGGGGGTGGCTCAGGGTCAGGGCGTTTTATGGGATGAAAATTGATCGGGGCATGCAAGGTTGGTTGGGGATCATCCCACGTGGTTCGTTTAATTTTTTGTGGTTATTTGGGTGGACAAATGGGCGAAACGGCACGAACAAGGCATTTTTGGGTCAAATTTGTTTGCTATAGCCCACGGTTTTAGGGGTGGCCCAGAGTCTAGGCGTGCTGTGGCCCAAAAATCAACCGAGGCATGATAGGGTGGTTGGGTATTGTCCCAGTATGGTCCGTTTAAATTTGTGTGTCCATTGGGTGGACAAACGGGCAAAACGGTGCGAACATGGCATTTTTGGGCCCAATCTGTGGCTATAGCCCATGATTTCGGGGGTGGGGCTGAGGTCGGGGCTTTTTGTTGGCCAAAAATTAATTGGGGCATGCCATAGAGTTTGGGGAAAGTCCTAGTGTAGTTCGTTTAAATTTTTTGGCCATTTGGGTGCAGAGACGGGTGAAACGGCATAAACGGGGCATTTTTGGGCTAAATTCGTGTGCTAAGCCCACAATTTTGGGGTGGGCCCATGGTTCGGGAATGTTGTGGGCTAAAAATTGATTGAGGTGAGATAAGAAGGTTGGGGATCATCCCAGTATGGTCCATTTTACTTTTTGTGGCCATTTGGGTGGACAAACGGGCGAAACGACGTGAACGGGGTGTTTTCGAACAAAATTGGTGGGCTATAGCCCATGATTTTGCAGGTGGGCCAGGGGTCTTGGAATATATTGGCTGAAAATTAATTGAGGTATTCCAGGGAGGTTGAGGATCATCCCAGTGTGGTATGTTTAATTTTTCATGGCTATTTGGGTAGACAAACGGGCAAAATGGCGCGAATGGGGTATTTTGAGCCAAATCGATGTGATATATCCCACAATTTTGGGAGTAGGATTGGGGTGAGGGCGTACTGTAGGCCGAAAATCAACCAAGGCATGCCAAGGAGTCTAGGGATCATCCCAGTGTGTTTTATTTAAATTTTCGTGACCATGTGGGTGGAGAAACGGGCGAAATTGTGCAAATAAGGCATTTTTGGCTAAATCTGTGTGTTATAGCCCACTATTTTGGGGGTGGGCCCAAGGTCCAGGCGTGTTGTGGTCTGAAAAATAATTGGTGCATCTCCGGGAGGTAGGAGATCATCCCAGTGTAGTCCGTTTAATTTTTTGTGGCCACTTGGGTGGGCAAACGGGCAAAACGGTGCGAACGGGGCATTTTTAGGCCAAATCGGTATGCTATAGCGCACGGTTTCAAGGGTGGGCTCGGGGTCCGGGCGCGCTGTGGGACAAAAATCAATTTGGTCATGCTAGGGAGGATGGGGATCATCCCAGTATGGTTCGTTTAAATTTTCGTAGCCATTTGGGTGGACAAACAGGCAAAATAGCGCGAACGGGGGATTTTTTGGCCAAATCTGTATGCTATAGCCCATGGTTTTGGGGGTGGGGTTAAGGCATGCTGTGGGTCAAAAATTGACCGGGGCATGTCAGGGAGGTTGGAGACCGTCCCAGTGTGGTCTGTTTAAATTTTTGTGGCCATTTGGGTGGATAAACGGGTGAAATGGCACGAACGGAGTATTTTTGGGCCAAATCGGTGAGCTATAGCCCACGATTTTGGGGGAGGGCTCAGGGTCCGGACATGCTGTGTGGGCCAAAAATTAATCAGGGCATTCAAAGAAGATTGGAGATCGTCCTAGAGTGGTTCGTTTAAGTTTTTGTGGATATTTTGGTGGGCATTTTAGGGCGAAATTGATGTGCTATAGCCTACAGTTTTAGGGGTAGGCCTGGGGTCCGGGCATGCTATGGGCCAAAAATCGCCCAAGGCGTGCCAGGTAGGTTGGTGATTGTCTCAATACAGTTCGTTTAATTTGTCGTGACCATTTAGATGGATAAACATGAAATACAGTGTGAATGGAGTGTTTTCGAGCCAAATTGGTGTGATATAGCCTACGGTTTTGGAGGTGCCCTCGGGGTCCGGGCGTGCTGTGGTCCAAAAATCGATCAAGGTATTCCAGAGAGGTTGGGGATCATTCCAGTATGGTCCGTTTAACTTTTTGTGATCATTTGGGTAGACAAACGGGCAAAACGGTGTGAACGGGGTATTTTCGGGCCAAATCGGTATGCTAGAGCCCACAGTTTGGGGGGTGGTCCCGAGGTTTGGGCATGATATTGGTCAAAAATCGATCGGGGTATGCCAGGGAGGTTGGGGATCATCCCAGTGTGATCTGTTTAAATTTTTGTAGCCATTTGGGTGGACAAACGAGCAAAACGGTGCGAATGGGGCATTTTTGGGCTAAATCATTGTGCTATAGCCCATGGTTTCGGGGTTGGGCCCGAGGTAAGGGCGTGCTGTAGGCCAAAAATTGACCGGAGCATGCCATGGAGGTTTAGGATAGTCCCTATGTGGTTCGTTTATATTTTCATGGACATTTGGGTGGACAAATGGGCGAAAAGGTGCGAACGGAGCATTTTTTAGCCAAATTGGTGTGCTAAAGCCCACGGTTTTGGGGTGGGCCCAAGGTACGGGCGTGCTGTGGCTCAAAAATCGAATGGGGCGATCAAGAAGGTTGGGATCATCCCAGTGTTGTCCGTTTATCTTTTCGTGGCCATTGGGGTGGATAAACGGGCAAAATGGCACGAACGGGGCATTTTAGGGCAAAATCGATGGGCTATATAGCCTACGATTTTGGGAGTGGGCCCAGGGTCCGGGTGTGTTATGGCCAAAAATCTATCTAAGTATGCCAGTTAGATTGGGGATCGTCCTAGTATGGTCCATTTAATTTTTCGTGGCCATTTGGGTAGACAAACGAGCGAAACAGCGCGAATGGGGCATTTCGATCCAAATTGATCTGCTATAGCCCATGGTTTTGGGGGTAGGACCGGGGTCCAGGCGTGCTATGGGTCAAAAATCAACCGGTGCATGCCAAGGAATCTGGGGATCATCCCAGTATGGTTCGTTAAAAATTTTGTAGCCATTTGAGTGGACAAATGGGCGAAATGATACGAATGGGGCATTTTTGGGCTAAATCGTTGGGTTATAGCCCACTGTTTTGGGGGTGGGCCCGGGGTCCAGCGTGTTATGGGTCAAAAAACAACTAGTGCATGCCAGGAAGGTTGGGGATCATCCCAGTGTGGTCCGTTTAATTTTTCATGGCCACTTGGGTGGACGAACAGGCTAAACGGCGCGAACGGGGCATTTTAAGGATAAATCGGTGTGGTATAGCACACGGTTTCATAGGTGGACCCGGGGTACGGGAGTGATGTAGGAAAAAAATTGATCGGGGCATGCTAGGGAGCTTGGGGATCATCCCAGTATGGTCTATTTAAATTTTCTTGGCCATTTGGCTGGAGAAACGGGCGAATGGCGCGAACGGGGCATTTTCGGGCCAAATCTGTGTGCTATAACCCATTATTTTAGGGGTGGACCCGGGGTTCGGGCATGCTGTGGGTCGAAAATAGATCGGGTCATGCCAGGGAGATTCGGACTATCCCAGTGTGGTCTGTTTAAATTTTCTTGGCCATTTGGGAGCACAAACGGGCGAAATGGCGCGAACGGGGCATGTTTGGGCCAAATTAGTGTGCTGTAGACAACGGTTTTGGGGGTGGGCCCGGGGTTCGGGCGTGCTGTGGGCTGAAAATTGACCGATTCATTCTAGGGATGTTGGAGATGGTCCCAACGTGGTTCGTTTAATTTTTCATGGCCATTTCAATAGACAAATGGACGAAACGGCGCGAATGGGGAATTTCAGGGCCATATCAATGTGCTATAGCCCACAGTTTTGGGGGGGCCCGAGCGTGCTGTGGGCTAAAATCTATCAGGGCATACCAGAGAGGTTAGGGATCATCCCAGTATGGTTCTTTTAAATTTTTATGGGTATTTGGGAGGACAAACGGGCGAAATGGCGCGAACAGGGGATTTTTTGGCCAAATCAGTGTGCTATAGCCCATGGTTTCGGGGTTGGGCTCGTTGTCTGATCGTGCTATAGGCTAAAAAATTGATCGGGGCATGCCAGGGAGGTTGGGATCTTCCCAGTGTGGTCCGTTTAATTTTTTGTGGCCAGTTGGGTGGATAAACGGGAAAAACGGCACGAACGGGGCATTTTTAGGCCAAATACGTGTGCTATAGCCCACGGTTTCAAGGGTGGACCAGGGGTCTGGGCGTGATGTGGGACAAAAATCGATCGGGGCATTCTAGGGAGGTTGGGGATCATTCCAGTGTGGTTCGTTCAAATTTTCTTGGCCATTTGAGTAGACAAACGGGCGAAATGGCGCGAACGGGGCATTTTCTTGCCAAGTCTGTGTGTTATAGCCCATGGTTTTGGGGGTAGGCCCGGGGTTCGGGCGTGCTATGCATCGAAAGTTGAGGGGTATTGTGGACCATCCCAGTGTGGTATGTTTAAATTTTCTTGGCCATTTGGGTGCACAAACGGGTGAAATGGCACGATCGGGGCATGTTCGGTCCAAATCGGTGTGCTATAGCCAATGGTTTTGGGGGTGGGCCTTGTGTTTGGGCGTGCTATTGGCTGAAAATCGACCGAGTTGTGCAAGAGAGGTTGGGGCTGGTCCTAGTATGGTGGACAAATGGATAAAGCGGCACGAACGTGGAATTTTAGGGCCATATCGATGTGCTATAGCCCAGTATTTTTGGGGTGGGCCCAGGGTCTGGGTGTGCTGTGGGCAAAAATCTATTGGGGTGTACCAGAGAGGTTGGGGATCGTCCCAGTATGGTTTGTTTAAATTTTCGTGGGCATTTGAATGGAGAAACAGGCAAAACGACATGAACGGTGGATTTTTTGGCCAAATTAGTGTGCTATAGCCCACAGTTTTGGGGTTAGGCTCGTGGTTCGAGCGTGCTATAGGACAAAAATTTTCGAGGTATGCTACGAAGGTTGGGGATCATCCCAGTGCAGTCCATTTAATTTTTCATGGTTATTTGGGTGGACAAACGGACAAAATGGCACGAACGAGGCATTTTTGGGTCAAATCGGTGTGTTATAGCCCACGGTTTTGGGATTGGGCTAGGGGTACGGGCGTGCTATGTGCCGAAAATCAATTGGGGCATGCAAGGGAGGTTGGGGATCATCCCAGTGTGGTCCATTTTATTTTTTTTGGCCATTTGGGTGGGCAAACAGGCGAAACAGTGCGAATGAGGCATTTTTGAGCTAAATCGGTGTGCTATAAACTATGGTTTTGTGGGTGAGACCGGGGTCCGTTCATGTTGTGGGCCAAAAATTGACCAACATATGCCAGGGAGGTTGAGGATCATCCCAGTGTGGTCCGTGTAATGTTTTGTGGCCATTAGGGTGGTCAAATGGGCGAAACGACGTGAACGAGGCATTTTTTGGCCAAATCGGTGTGCTATAGTCTACGGTTTTGTGGGTGGCCTCGGGGTTCAGGCATGCTGTGGGCCAAAATTTAACCGGGGCGTGCCAGGGAGGATGGGGATCATCCTAGTATAGTTCGTTTAATTTTTCATGCGTATTTGGGTGGACAAACGGGCAAAACAGCGTGAACGGGGTGTTTTCAAGCTAAATCGGTGTGCTATAGCCCACATTTTTGGGGTGGTCCCGAGGTTTGGGATTGATGTAGGATGAAAATCAATCGGGGCATTCCAGGGAGGTTGAGGATCATCCCAGTATAGACCGTTCAAATTTCCATGGCCATTTGGATGGACAAACAGAGAAAATAGTGCGGACGTGGCATTTTTAGGATAAATCGATGTGCTATAGCCCACGATTTCAGGGGTTGGCCCGGGGTACGGACGTGCTGTGGGCTGAAAAAAGACCGGGGCATGCCAGGGAGGTTAGGGATCATCCTAGAGTGGTCCATTTAAATTTTTGTTGCCATTTGGGTGGACAAATGGGAAAAACAGTGCAAATGAAGCATTTTGGGGCCAAATTAGTGTGCCATAGCCCACAGTTTTTGGGGGTTGGCCTACAGTCTGGGTGTCCTGTGGGTCGAAAGGGCAAAACGACATGAACGAGGCATTTTTGGCCTAAATCAATGGGCTATAGCCCACGGTTTCAGGGGTGGGCATGGGGTTAGAGTATGTTGTGGGCAAAAAATCGACCGAGGTATGCCAGGGAGGTTGAGGATCATCCAGTGTGGTTTGTTTAATTTTTCATGGCCATTTGGGATGACAAATGGGCGAAATGGCGTGAATGAGGCATTTTTGGACCAAATCTATTTTCTATAGCCCACGGTTTAGGGCACGCTGTGGGCCAAAAATCGACTGGGGCATGCCAGGGAGGTTGGGGATCATCCCAGTGTGACCCGTTTAATTTTTTGTGGCCATTTGGGTGGACAAACGGGAGAAACAGTGTGAATGGGGCATTTTCAGGCCAAATAGGTGTGCTGTAGACTATGGTTTCGAGAGTGGGACTGGGGTCCGGGCGTGCTGAGGATCAAAAATCGACCGGGGCATGTCAGGGTGGTTGGGGATCGTCACAGTGGGGTCCGTTTAAATTTTCATATCTGTTTGGGGGGACAAACGAGTGAAATGGCGTGAACGGGGATTTTTGGGCATAATTGGTGTGCTATAGTTCACGATTTTAGGGGTGAACCCAGCATTCGGGCATACTGTGGTGAAAAAATTGATCGGGGAATGCCAGAGAGGTTGGGATCATCCTAGTGTGGTCCGTTTAAATTTTTTTGGCTATTTGAAGGGGCACGCGGGCGAAACGGTGCGAATAGGGAGTTTTTGAGCAAAATTGGTGTGCTGTAGCCCACAGTGTCGGGGGTGGACTCGGGGTCCAGGCATGATTTTGTCTTAAAATCAATTGAGGCATGCCAGGGTGGTTGGGGATCATCTCAGTGTGGTTCGTTTAATTTTTCGTGGCTATTTGGGTGTACAAACGGGCAAAATGGTGCGAATGTGACATTTTTGGGCCGAATCGATGTGCTATAAAACACAGTTTCAGGGATGGGCCCGAGGTCTGGGCGTGTTGTGGGCTGAAATCAACCGGGGCGTGTCAGGGAGGTTGCGGATTATCCCAGTATGGTACGTTTAAATTTCCTGGCAATTTGGGTGGACAAATAGGTGAAATGGCCCGAACGAGGAATTTTTAGGCCAAATCGATGTGCTATAGCCTACGGTTTAGGCGGTGGACCCGGGGTTCGAGCGTGCTGCAGGCTAAAAATTGATCGGGGTATGCCAGGGAGGTTAGGCATCATCCCAATATGGTTCGTTTAAATATTCATGGCCAATTACGAGGACAATCAGGTGAAACAGCACAAACGGGGCATTTTCGGGCCACATCAGTATGTTATAGCTGACGATTTTAGCGGTGGCTCGGTGTTCGAGCGTGTTGTAGGCCAAAAATTGATCGGGTCGGCCAGGGCGGTTGGGGATCATCCCACTGTGGTCCGTTTTATTTTTCATGGCAATTTGGGTGGGAAAATGGGCAAAACAGAGCGAATGTAGCATTTTTGGGCCGAATCGATGTGCTATAGAACACGATTTTAGGGTTGGGCCTGAGGTTCGGGCGTGCTGTGAGCCGAAAATTAACCGGGGCTTACCAGGGAGGTTGCGTATTATTCCAGTGTGGTCCATTTAAATTTCCTGGCCATTTGGGTAGACAAATGGGTGAAACGGCCCGGACGGAGCATTTTTAGGCCAAATTGATGTGCTATAGCCCACGGTTTAGGGGGTGGGCTTGGGGTCCGGGCGTGCTGTGGGACAAAAACTGTTCGAGGCATACCAGGGAGGTTGGATATCATTCCAATGTGGTCCATTTAGATATTCGTGGCCATTTGTGTGGACAAACGGGTGAAACAGCGTGAACGGGACATTTTTGGGCCAAATCAGTGTGTTATAGCCCACAATTTTGGGGGTGGGCCCGGGGTCCTATTGTGCTGTTGGCCAAAAATTAATCGGGATGGCCAGGGCAGTTGGGGATCATCCCACTGTGGTCTTTTTTATTTTTTGTGGCCATTTGGGTGGACAAACGGGCAAAACGGTGTGAACGGGGCATTTTAGGTCAAATTGGTGGGCTAGAGCCCACAATTTTTGGGAGAGGGCCCGGGTTTCGGGCGTGATATGGGTCAAAAATTGATCGGAGTATGCCAGCGTGGGTGGGGATCATCCCAGAGTGGTTCGTTTAAGTTTTTATAGCCATTTGGGTTTACAAACGGGAAAAAAAGCATTAACTGGGTATTTTCGAGCCATATCGGTGTGCTATAGCCCACGATTTTTGGAGTGAACCCAAGGTCCGGGCGTGCTGTGGGCTGAAAATGGACAGAGGCATGCCTGGGAGGTTGGGGATAGTCTAAGTGTGGTCCATTTAAATTTTTGTGATGTTTTGGGTGGATAAACGGAAGAAGCAATGCGAACGGGGCATTTTTGAGCCAAATCAATGTGGTATAGCCCACGGTTTTGGGGGTGAACTCGGGGTCCAGCATACTGTTGGTCAAAAATTGATCGGGACGTGCCAGGAAGGTTGGGGATCATTCAAGTGTGGCCCGTTTAATTTTTTAGGGCTATTTTATTGGATAAACAGGCGAAATGGCACGAACAGGGTATTTTTGGGCCAAATCGATTTGCTATACCCAACGGTTTTGAGGGTGAGCTCAGGGTTCGAGCGTGCTATAGGCCAAAAATTGATCAAGGCATGTCAGGGAGGTTGGGGATCATCCCAGTATAGTCCGTTTAAATTTTTGTGTCCATTTAGGTGGGCAAACGGGCAAAACAGTGTGAATAGGGAATTTTTAGGTGAAATCGGTGTCGTGTAGCCCACCATTTTGAGGGTGGGCCTGGGGTCCAGGCATTATGTAGGTAAAAAATAGACCAGGGCGTGCCAAGTAGGTTGGGGATCATCCTAGTGTGGTCCGTTAAATTTTTTGTAGCCATTTAGGCGGACAAACGGGCGTAACAGCATGAACGGGGCATTTTCGGGCCATATCGGTGGGACATAGCCCACAGTTTCAGGGATGGGCCCGGGTTTCAGGCGTGTTATAGGCCAAAAATCAACTGGGGTGTGCCAAGGAGGTTGGGGATCATCCCAGCATGGTCCGTTTAAATATTTATGGCCATTTTGATGGACAAACGGGCGAAATGGCATGAACGGGGCATTTTCAGTCCAAATTGGTGTGCTATAGCCCACGATTTTGGGGGTGCGCCAGGGTTCCAGGTGTGTTTTGGGCTAAAAATCAATCGGGGCATGTCAAGGAGGTTGGGGATGATCTCAGTATGGTTCGTTTAAATTTTCGTGGCTATTTGGGAGGACAAATGGGCGAAACAATACGAACGGGGCAGTTTCGTGCCAAATTGATGTGCTATAGCCTATGGTTTCGAGGGTGGGCCTGGGGTTCGGGCGTGCTGTGGGTCAAAAATTGACCGACGTATGCCAGGGAGGTTGAGGATCATCCCAGTGTGGTCATTTTAAATTTTGATGGCCATTTGGGTAGACAAACGGGCAAAACAGTGTGAACGAGGTATTTTTGGGCCAAATCGGAGGATTTAGCCTACGGTTTTGGGGGTGGGCCCAAGGTTCGAGCATGTTATGGGCCAAAAATTTACTGGGGCATGCCAAGGAGTTTAGGGATTATCCCAGTATGGTCCGTTTATATTTTTGTGGCTATTTTTGTGGACAAACGGGCAAAATGGCGCGATTTGGGTATTTTTAAGCCAAATTGGTGTGCTATAGCCCACGATTTCGGGGGAGGGCCCACGTCCAGGTATGCTGTGGGTTAAAAATCGACTGGGGCGAGCCAGAAAGGTTGGTGATCATTTTAATGTGGTTCATTTAAATTTTTGTGGCTATTCTGGTGGACAAACGGGCAAAAACGGCATGAACGTGGCATTTTCGGGCCAAATTGAAGGGACATAGCCCACGGTTTTTGGGGTGGACCCGGGGTCCGAGCATGTTATGGGTCAAAAATTGACTGGGCATTTAGGAGAGGTTGGGGATCTTTCCAGTGTGGTCCATTTAAATTTTCGTGGCCATTTTGGTCGATAAACGGGAGAAACCGTGCGAATGGGGCCTTTTCGGGCCAAATTGATGTGCTATAGTCATAGTTTCGAGGGTGGACCCCGGGTCTGGGCGTGCTGTGGGGAAAAAATTGACCGGGGCACGTCAAGGAGGTTTGGGATCATTCCAGTGTGGTTCGTTTAAATATTTGTGGCCATTTATGAGGACAAACTGGTGAAACGGCTCGAACGGGGTGTTTTCGGGCCAAATTGGTGTGCTATAGCCCACGAATATTGGGGGTAGGCCCTAGGTACAGGCTAGCTGTAGACCAAAAATTGATCAAGGCATGCCAGGGAGGTTCGGGATCATCCCAGTGTGGTTCATTTAAATTTTTGTGGCTATTTGGGTGGACAAATGGGCAAAACGGCGCGAACGGGAAATTTTTGGGCTAAATCGGTGTGCTATAGTCCATGATTTTAGGGGTGCGCCTGAGGTACAGGCGTGCTGTAGGATAAAAATCAATTGACCAATGCCAAGGAGGTTAGGGATCGACCCAGTGAGGTTCGTTTAAATTTTTGTGGTCATTTGGCAGGACAAATGGGCGAAACGGTGCGTACGGGGCATTTTCAGGCCAAATCAGTGGGCCATAACCCACGGTTTCAGAGGTGAGCTTGGGGTCTGGGCATGCTGTGGGCTGAAAATTGATCGGGGTATGCCAGGGAGGTTGGGGATCGTCCCTGTGTTCGTTTAAATATTCGTGGCTATTTATATGGACAAACGGGTGAAACGATGAAAATGGGGTATTTTCATACCAAATCGGTGTGCTATTGCCCACAATTTTGGGGTGGGCCTGGGTTTTGGGCGTGCTATGGTTTAAAAATTGATCGGGGCATGCCAAGGAGATTGGGGATCGTTCCACTTTAGTTTGTTTAACTTTTTATGGCCATTTGGGTAGACAAATGAGCTGGGGGTGGAACAGGGTCCGGGCATGTTGTGGGCTTAAAATTGACCTTGGCGTGCCAGAGAGGTTGGGGATCATCCCAGTTTGGTCTGGTTAAATTTTTGTGGCCATTTGGGTGGAAAAATGGGTGAAACGGAGTGCACAGGGTATTTTTAGGCCAAATCGATGTGCTATAGCCCACGATTTTGGGGTGGGCCCAAGGTCCGGGCATTCTGTTGCCTGAAAATCGACTGGGGTGTTCCAGGGAAGTTGGGAATCATCCTAGTGTGGTATGTTTAATGGTGGACAAACGGGCAAAATGGCGTGAACGGGGCATTCTCGGGCCAAATCTATGGGCTATAGCCCATGATTTCGAGGGTGGGCCTGGGGTTCGGGCGTGCTGTGAGGTAAAAATTGATCGGGGCATATCAGGGAATTGGGGATCGTCCCATTTTCATTTGTTTTAATTTTCGCGGCCATTTGGGTGGATAAATGGGCAAAACGATGCGAACAGGGCATTTTTAGGACAAATTGGTGTGCTATAGCCCACAGTTTTGGGGGTGGGCCCGGGGTCCAGGCGTGCTGTGGGCTAAAAAGAGACCGATGTGTGCCAGGGAGGTTGAGGATTGTCTCTATGTGGTCCGTACAAAATTTTGTGACTATTTGGGTGGACAAATGGGCAAAATGGTGTGAACGAAGTATTTTCGGGCCAAATTGGTGTACTATAGCCCACAGTTTCAAGGGTGGGCCCAGTGTCTGGCCTTTTGTGGGCTAAAAATCAACTGGGGTATACAAGAGAGGTTGGGGATCATCCTAGTATGGTCCGTTTAATTTTTCGTGGCTATTTGGGTGGACAAACGAGTAAAACAGCGTGAATAGAGTGTTTTTGGGCCAAATCGGGTTGCTATAGCCCGCGGTTTTGAGTGTGGGCTCGAGGTTTGAGTATGCTAAGGGATAAAAATAGGCTGGGTCATGCTAGGGAGGTTGGGGATCATCCCAATATGGTTCGTTTAAATTTTCGTGCCCATTTGGGTGGACAAAAGGGAGAAACGTCACGAATGAGGCATTTTTGGGCCAATTGATGTCCTATAGCCCATTGTTTCGGGAGTTGGCCCGGGGTCCAGGCATTCTGTGTGTTGAAAATTGATTGGGATATGCTAGGGAGGTTGGTGATCATCCCAGTGTGGTCCGTTTATGCTTTCGTGGCCATTTGGGTGGACAAACAGGCTAAACTGCGTGAATGGGGCAAGGAGGTTGAAGATCATCCCAGTGTAGTCTGGGGCGTGCCAAGGAGGTTGGGGATCATCCCAGTGTAGTCCATATAATTTGTCATGGCCATTTAGGCGTACAAACGGGTGAAACGGTACGAATGGGGCATTTTTAG